>WBMW01003492.1:208097-234800 GCA_013396635.1 Penelope pileata
CGATGATCTCTCGAGGTCCCTTCCAACCCCTACAATTCTGTGACTCTGTGATTCTGTGATTCTGCTATCACAAGTCATGCCCTTCTACAAGACTGACAATACGCAGACATTAAAACTGTGATTCAAAGGAAACAGCCAGGATTATGCATGTGATTAATCTTTACATTATAAACATAAAGGGTAGGATATGCTGTTTCTCCCTGCTCAGAAAGCCCTGGCTGCCCTGCTCCCTGAAAACTATAGATTTTTTCCATTTGTTCAGTTCCCATTAATAACAAAGTACAATAGGCTCTGCAAACATCTCTGCTTTTTTTATGCTCTCAATCTCACTGCGCAATTGTTTTGAAATCCTCTGATCATGGTGATGCTACCTAGGGCACTGCCTGCACCAAATGGAAGACCAAGCTCAGACCAAGGAGACTGCCGGGTTTCTGATGGCCTTTTGCTACCTATATTACAAATATGCTGGTCATGTAAAACCAGCTTCCTGGCAAATAAGAGCAGCATATCAGATAACCCTGGATCCAATTGCTCATTCCAGGGCTCCTCAGCCCAGAGGTCTCCCTGCATGACAGCTCAAGATGATGGATGGACTCAGAGCAGGCTGAGCTGTACTGAACCAGCCTGGACTCATTTAGTCCTCTCCCATTAGGACAGGCTAAATTCAAGAGTAAAACTAAAGTGAAAAAAAGATCTCAGCAATATAAAGGCAATCCCCACCTCTCGGAATGCTGATCTCAAAGTCAGTAGAACAGGCTCAGTTTTTTGCTGACTTAGCAAGAAAGTCCAGGTTTGTGTTAAGGGTTTTTGCAGGGAAGAGTTTGAAAAATGAGGCCTCATCTACCTTGCCAGCACCTTGGGAAAGCCCTGTGCCAGCTGATGTGAGCAAGCAGAGTTTTATTTCCCCTGCCCTGTCCAAACTTCCACTTGGTCTCCCTCAAGCAATATTCACAGGCACAGTAATGCCCTCAAGAAGTGGCTGCATCTCAGGTTCACCAGCCGAGCTCTGCGGAATTTGAGTCAAGATCCTCACATTTGAGCCCATGCAAAGACAGAGAATTAATGCAGCACTCTTGAATTTTTCAGCAAACAGTTCTGAGTCTTCATCCTAAATTCCATTGATTTGTATTGCTTTGGAGGAGCTCAGATTTCTCTAAGGGTCCACCCTGGTGAACTCTGTTAAAGCACGGCTCCAGCCCATAGTTAAGTCAGAACATCTGTCTGCCTCCAAAAAAGACAGCATTGCTCCCACCTCCCCTCTGCTCCCCAGCCTTTTGTTGCTGGGTTATTTTCCTTCCCATTCAGGGAGCTGAGTCAAATACCCAAAGGATAAGTGTTTGAGGAAACAAGACCACTTTTTTGTGCAACTAAAGATGGCAGATTTTTTCAGCCTAACTCAAAGAATCTCACATTTTAGTGTCAGTATCCAACCTATATTTTCACTATTATGAGCGTAACTGTACTGATCTATGGAAATAATTGGGGATGGGAAGGATTTGCAGCAAAAACCTTACAGGATGTCCAATGAAATCCTTGCAAACAATGGTTCCTGTCTTTGCCTCATCTGTCACCTGCCTCTCCCATGGTTCACTCAAAATTCAATATCTTATATTTTATAAGAGGAAGCAAGAAATAAAAAAGAAAAAGCATTTCCAATTCTTCTCTAAACACAACCAAAACTCAGCTGCATTTACTTATATTGATCACGATCGTATTTACTTCAAGCACTGAACAAATGTTTCTGCAAACATCAATATTGGTATCAGACTCATAGATATCGTCTATATTCCATAATGAGAGAAGCAATGACTTTTGGGAACGCTTGGGTCCCTCATTCATTCCATCTTATTTATTTTTTCCTCCCTTCTCTGGAAGAAGGCTGCAGGGCTGAGATATATTTAGTCCCATACTTCAGAGTTTGCTGCCATGGCTGCCAGTGAATATAGATTTAGCCAGTTGGCTCAACCTTGAGCAGAATCCATTTCAGGAAATGGTGATTTTAAAGATTTCAATGCAGTTGCACTTGGTGTTGGGTGGTAGCCCAGGGAGGAGCTGCAATAGCAGTCCTGACACCGGGTTCTTCCTCACGCTTGGTTTTGGGATGATGCTTGGGCATCTTTGCTCCAGCACCCAAAGCAAGGGGCAAACAAGAGCTCGTGCTCTTGTTTCCAGCCCACAAAGCAAATGGAGGCTCTAAAATATACACAGCTAAATTTGTGGTCAAGACATAAGTGCATCAGTTGCAGTACCAATTGCAGCAGCTTCTATCTTCAGACATATTTCTCTCCAAGACCCCATTATTTTTTTCCCCATTCCTCTCTAATTTATTAAATCACCTCTTAACCTAGAGCCTGTCTTAAAGCCCCAGACGTGAGGAAATGCTCTCACTGAAGCACTGGAGGAAATTCTCACTGTTGAGATGAGAATTGGACAGTATTCAAGCAGAAGGTACAAACAAAAAAGCTGTCCTGGGGGTGCCCCAAGCTTTCCTGGCCCATCTGGCCACAGGGTTCTCCTCAGCCACTTGCAAAAAACAGACAGAATGCCATCGCTTTTTTAGAAATAAGTCCCAATCCGGTGCTTTAAGAGCTGGATAAATCTAATCCTCCTGAATGTTCACCTCCAAAGCTGTTGTCCCAGCCTTGTTTGGAGTTCACTACCCGAAGCAGCCTGGGGAATGCTCAGGAGCACAGAGCAGGAGCTCTGCCTCCATCTCGGCGTGCCAGCATCGCTCATCAGTGCTGGAGCCAAGAGGAAGAGCTCTCCTCACTCTCCAGAAGCCGTCAGTCAGAAATGAAGAAGTATATTACACTTTTTCTTGGCCACAAAACCATCTTCTAGGCCATGAAAGGAAATAAATATGTTAATTCAAGGGGAGAAAAAAAAAAAAAANACGCTGGTTTATTTCTTGCACTGCCTGGAGAGAGAAATGTCATCTTTCATCTTCTTTCTCTCTTTCCTTCCTTGGTAGTTCCTTGCCCTCCTTTCCTCTGAGTTTCTGAAGAATTAGGAACAGTCAAGCAAGCACCCGCCTGGCCGTGACGTGTCCCAGGGGAACGGAGATGATATACGGCCACGCAGGCCCAAGTCACGGAGGCCACACCAGGCCATGAACGGGGGTAACCTTCCCTGTGAGATCACAGAACCATAGAATCACAGTATTATTGAGCTCGAAGGGACCTCACAGCCCCCAGCCCCGCCCCTGCCATGCCCCCAGCTCAGGCTGCCATCACCCATCCAGCCCGGAACCACCTCCAGGGATGGGGCACCCACAGCTCTGGGCCCTGTGCCAGGGCCTCATGGCCCTCTGGGGAAAGAATTCCCTCCTCACATCCAACCTAAATCTCCCCTCTTTTAGTTTAAAGCATTCTCGCTTGTCCTATTACTATCAAAAAGTCACTCTCCTCCTGTTTATGAGCTCTCTTTAGGTATGGAGATCCCACACCTGATGGCCACAGCTGCCCCTGTGCTACCCCCAGGCTGCGAGGGCCCACGTGCTGACTCCCCAGGCTCTGGAAGGCCTCTGCTCAGTCAGAACGCACTGCTAAGCTCCACTCTCAGTCTCCAAGAGGCAGAGCAGGGAAGTAAAGCAGCTTTTTCCCAGCAGAAGGTCCTGCAGAGCTCAGGGCTGCAGCAAGCCATGGGCTCAGCTTCAGTCAGACCACTACAAGGAGAGAAAGCGAAAGACCTGGCTGAGATCACCCTGAGCAGCCACCAGCTGGGGTGGGCTGCCAAGGTGTGCTTGATGCCTGCAGAGTGCTTTGAAATCCCCAGGTGAAAGCAAGAAATGCAACGTATTGTTTTGATGCAGTGCTCCAATAGCGAGTACCAGGCTGGCAAATCAGTCAGGCCATGCCCAAGCAGCCCCGCACACACGCACCCACTCTGCAGCTCACGCTGCTCTCTGCCTGGTGTCCAAGGAGCTGTGTTTAGCATCTCAGGACTCTGGGATGTCTGTGAGAGAGAAAGGAAAGCCATAAAAAAAAAAATGTGGGAAGCCACATGCCTCAGTTTCCTTGCAGCAAAATGAAGATTATACCGTCTTTAAGTGTCATCTACTTGAAATTCCAGCCAATGATTCTTTAAGCTCCGTGATTACCCTGTTTCATCTCATCACTTCGATTTTCTGTGTGAGCATACCAGGAAACTGAGCTTATTGTCTAATCCTCGTACTCACAGCTGGAGAATGACAGCTTTCCAAGACTGTGCTACAGCCCTCATATTCCTTATGCTTTTGAAACACCTTATAAAAGGAGCAGATGAAACGATCAACAAGCAAAACTCAGTATTATTGAACAGAATTGTACCTGGTATCCAGAGAAACTTAAAGTTGGCAGAAATGTAACATTTGAGAATTTAGGAGGAGGCAAGTTTCACGGGGAGCTGTGTTTTTATGAAAGTTTCAAGACTCAAAGGCATGTGATGAGATTCAGCTTTCAGCTCTGTAACTTCCAGCGCTGCTGATAAAAACCAGCAGCTTAAAAATAACACCTCCCTTCCAGCTTCAGATACCACAAAATAAGTTAAAAAACGAGAACCTGGCAACTTTTCCATTTAAAAAGTCACGTGCTTCAAAGAAAATCTCCTGATTTTTCTAGAATACAACTTGTGGAGGTCAGAGTGCCTTGCAGGTGGCTCTCCAGGGAGTGATTTTGGGCCATTTTCCCCAAGCAGAGGCCAGAACAGGGCAGAGTGCTTCCAGGAACTCAGACTGCTGTGAAGTGATGCTTCTGGGAAATGGGAGAGCTGAGTTCTGGCTGTTTGGACTTCATAATACTGAGGAGAAATCAGTGTTATCACATGCACACCTGCTTCCTTCAGCTCTGACATGCCTTCCTCACTTCCTGTGCACCAGCAGCTCTGCTCCTCTCTGCTGCTGACGGATGGAGGCAGTGGGGCTCCCAGAAGGAGACCCGAGGAGATCTCCGGTCCACCTCTGGATCTGCTGTACCTCAGAAAGCTTGGGAGGCTCCTGAAGCTGTGCATCCTCCAGCTGTGCATGGCAGCCTGGGGAAAGGGACATCCTCAGTTCTCAGTGCCACAAAAGCTCAAGCCTTCAGCACCCCACTTTGAAGCACACACGGTAGCAGCCCTCAGAAAAAACTGTGGGATACAGGAGCTTCCTGCTCAGGGAGGCTTGGCTATGCACAGGTTTGCAGAAATCCTACGGGTTCTCTTCCTCACGCTCCCTGCAAGCCTGGAGCCTGTCCCCAGATGCAGGCATACATTCACAGGGAGAAGCATCTCTGTGTTGCCATTGTACGAGCAGATATTGGTGTAGCAGCTCGTGGGACAAAGGGACAAAGCAGAGCTCCTCTCTCTTGAGAAGAGCAGGCTTTGTCCTGAGCAGAGATGAGAAATGCTCAGCTCTTAGCTAATAAAATAAAATGGAATGGAAAACCCAAAGCCGTCATTAGGCTGCGATTCAAAACCCAAACACAAATAAAACAATTTCCATGTTAACCGAAGCTTGCAGAATGAGAGTCCTGGAAAGGTCTGCAGACACAGTGACTTCAAATGACAAAGAAAAAAAGAGAAATCCTCCTTCCAAATGGCTGGAGCAATTTTTCCTTGTAATTCCTGTAATTTACGTAGCAACAGAAAGTGCAGAGATGTCAGCACAAGCTGCAGCACAAAGAGCAAGGCTGGTTCCATCGGGGCATTGCATAGCCCCAAAGGTATTTTTTTAGCCTTGCAAACTTCCCCAGGAGCTGTGTCCTGGTCAGACCGTGTTCCCTGTGCAGAGAGGAGAGCAGAGAGACTGCAGGGAGGATGCTGGTGGGGATGTCAGCAGGGAGCAGCTGCTGGGCTGGGGGCGATTATCCAGCAAATGCTGCTGGCACAGGAGCTGGGAAAGAGCCCTGCAGCCCCCACTCCAAATTCTGAGTACATTCATCAGAAGAACTAAAGATGCACAAGTATTTGGTGTAAAAAAAAATAATTTCAACAAGGACAATATTTGGCACTGTTTTGTAAAGGATAACAGCAGTAATTGTAATCTAATGATCACTCTTGTAATTAGAACTGCAGATGTCCAACCTTTTCTCTAAATAAAATAGCAATATTAATACCCAATTACTATAACTAATAATAAATATATGTGTAATGCAGTCACAGCAATTAACAAAACATGTAGGTTATTAATGAGTGTCTTCACTAACACCATCACCATGCAAAGAACATCTCAGAAACATTTATTTTTCAGAACGGCCCTGGACCTCTGTTAGGGAATTTTGTTTGCTTTAAGCTGAAAACAAATCACAACCCCCACTACTAGTGCAGAGTTCTGGCTTTTTGAGGAAACTCGGTTTCCCTTTTTTCAGCCTAAAACTTTCAGGGTTTTTCAAGCTCTGCATGGAGGGTTTCAGCAGCTTTGGAGCATAACCAGGGGAACTCTGCATCACGCAGGAGAAAGCTGCAAGAACAATGAGTCCATCTTGTTTCTGATCATTGAGCTTGTTCTTTCAGTCCTACTGGGAGAGAAAAAGAAGAGCTGATCATGCATGGTGTATCTGTGCAAATACAGGGCCTGGAGTACATCAAGGCGTGACAGAGAAACAAATTCCTGGTGCTGGAAGGATTTCAGTCAATGCAGCAGAGGAAGCAGAGGAGGAAGCTGCTAGATAAATTGTCAGAGGCAAGTGGTTGGTGCAGCCCTGCTCCTCCTTGCAGTACACATTCTTCTCCACTTCCATTCACACATGCAACTTAAAAATAGCAGCGTGCATCCCTGGCAAAGAGGTGTCACCCTTGGGTACTAGATTCACTCAGGCAGCACAGCCTCTCCCCAAGGAAAAAGTCCTCCTGGTCTGTTTGGAGGCGATGGGCTCTCCCAAGGAGCCTCTGAGCCAGAGCATCCTCCAGGGAGGGTCCAGGATAAAGCACAGAGCCGAAGGGATGCTGATTCTGCTGTGCTGCCCGTGCGGAGCAGCTGCTGAGAATGAGGATGGCACAAATGTACCCGAGGGTGTCATGCAATGAGCAGAGCCTGAAAGAGAGTGTGGCAGGCTGTAGGAGGAGAATTGGATGGGGAGAATGAAAAAAGACATCAGGTTTTGCTGCAGGTTAATTAACCTGGGAGGTCATCAGTACCTTGGCTGAGCTGTCTTCCACATCTCATTAAGAGGTTTTGGACAAATTGATTCTTTCTTCATCTTTCCCTTCTTTTTAGAAGGGAGTAGGCAGCTCCTGCTCAGACTAGGGGATGTGCCTAGTGGCCTGGATGTACCCCAGGGCCCCACAGATCAGGACAAGCTGCATACAGCAAGCCTGCCTTGCAGCAGCAATGGCAACCAGCATTCTGCTCTGCTGAAACTAAACAGGCACTTCATTAACAGCTCTTCTTAATGAAGAGCAGAGGGACAGGCTCTTCATGCAACTTCTGTGGTGCTGTAGCTCTCAGCTGGTTCAAGGGGGAAGAATGGGGAGCATCAGCTGGAGCTCAGCCCTCCAGGCTGGGTTGGACTCTTTGCTTTTTGCCCACTGCTGAAGCTGATGGCAGTACCATGGTCATCCTCACCAGGACAGATCCCAGCTTCAGCTCTCCCTGCTCACGTTGGCTGGCATAGCCCTGCTCAGATGGCTCAGCAGGCACAACACCACTGTATGTTATGTATTTTTGATGTGCAGCTATGAGATTTTTTTCCTTTAATCTCTGTAATTAAGGCCCCCAGCTGCCACAGCTACAGAAGCAATACAAGTAATAGCAATCCAATAATATTCCATAATTCATGCTCTGTTGCCTTCTCCCTGCCTTTCTCCCTTTGCTAATGCTCTCAGGTGCAGCGGTCCATGTGGCTGCTGGGAAGGTGAAATAACACACCTGGTGGCATGGCACATCCAGGACGGTCACTGACACTCTGGGGACACCCACTGAGCCCCAGGAGAGGAGCTCCAAAGGCAGAGCCACTTCTTTTCCATGGCAGATGGGCTCATTTGCGCCAGGATACATCGTATCACTGACAGTAAAAATCCCTCCTTTCCCCCAACCTCGTCAGCAGCTATAGATCAACCACACAGCAAAGAAAAGTGATGAAGAGCTGAAATGATCCCGACACAGGAGACATTTTGATGAAATTGGTTCATGTGGCTTCAGAGCCCTTCCCATTCTGCTGGTCCAAATGAGATCACTCTCTCCCATCCTTCTACTTCTCAATGAACTCAGCGTTAACCAATGGAATGGTGCAAGGGGAGCACTGCCTCTCCACGTCAGTTTCTGAGCACTGAATTTAAGCCATCTGACAGCCAGGTCTCTGGGCCAGCAATTACAATGAAGCCTCAACTTTCATAGGAACGCATTGAAGCCAAGGCACACAATAATTTCAGCATGATTTTAGGATGAAATTGTTCCTTTACTGTCAGCATGGAAGAACGCCCTTCCTAACTTCACATAGCCTGTGGTTCATCTCCTGCTCCTCTCCTAAGGAGAGAGGGATCAGAAAATCTCCCGCTTGGTGCAGGGACTGGGATAGGCAGTGGCCAGCAGCAGAAAAAAGTCCAGGGTCTTCCCTTGTGCACTGACATTTTTTGCTTCTTTCAAAAGCTTGAAAGAATTGTTTCTCCTTTTACCCTCTGCTAAAGAGCTGAATTTGGAAGTGGGAAAGCTGATAAGGATTGAGTTCTTCCAGGTGTTGCCATGTAAGCAGCTCAGGAGTGGTTTCTGCTCCTCGGAGCCATCTCACACCAGATCTGGTGAGATTACATCCTTTGGGGAATTTGGGAAAGATCACTACTCAGCCTGTCCCTGCACTCTTGGGGGTTTCAATATGGGCGCATAACACCTTTGTCTCTGGGCTGTACTGAGCAGAGCCCTGGACCCGGGACGTGCTCTCAGAAAGCAGCCAGGCTTCAGGGAGGAAGGTGACCATGAAGCCTGCAGTGCCCAGCTCGCCATGCTGTTTCCTTTGTTAGAAAAACCTTATTTCCAGAAAGAAAAAAAAAAACCCAAAGATTTGAAGAAAAACATTCTGGGAGATTTTAAATGAGAGCTGCAAGGAAAGTACCTGTTAGTGGGCAACTGGAACACCACAGAGCTTTGCACTGCTCGTTTGCCTGTGGTGAACTTGAGCATCTTCAAGTGGCATTTATGAGCCAGGTGGCTCCAGGGAACAAACTGTGGAAGCTGAGCAGAAAACAATCCACATCTCAGCAAGCAGGAGCTCTGCTCTGTTCTAATGGGTCTGGCCCCTTGAACATCATTTTAAAGATGTCCTGCCAAGATGTGCTGGGAGACAGCTCAGCATCACCCACAGCTGGGCTGCTCTTGCCATTGAATAAGAAGGATGAACACAGGTGCAAGAGGAACATGCCTGGAGATAAAGCTTCAATGGGTTTTCATGCTACTCTTAAAATGCCCAAACATCACCTACATTATAATTCTGCTTTCACTACCAAAATAAGATTTTGCTAGAAGGGAATTACAGGGATTACTGGAGCAGATCCCTGTGTTGCACACAGAAGTGGTGGCACGGAGGAGAGCTCCTTCCATCGGGGCACATTCTGGGCATGGCCCTCCGTCACGCTGCCAGCAGGAGCCCAGGAGCCCATAGGCACCAGCATTTTGGGGGATAACCACAGCCAAACTGAACCTCATCATCATTTTCAGATGCACCTTTTCTGCTTTCTATTTTTTCTACTTAAGTATGTACTTTCAGCAAAATAGAAAGTTGTTGTGGCAAACACCTCAACCCCTCCCCAACTCAGCCTTAAAATTCAAGCAGCACAAATATTTCTTCCTCCTGCTCAGCTCCCAACCTTCCTGCTCACGTCTGCCTCAGTCTAAAGCCACCACCACCTGAAGAACTTCTTCCTCTCGTGCCATTCATCTCTGCTCATTGTTCCTGCTTTCTTCCCATCTTTCTGTTACAACACATGGCTCTGCAGATTACACAGGGACACGCCAGGAGCTGTGGCACAGTGGAGATGAACACTTGCTCCATCCAGGAGCAGCTCAGCTAGCAGAAAGTGGATGCTCTTGTTGGCTGCTAGAAGGAACCTCAGTGGTTTTCCTTCCTGGAGAGAGGCATCACTGCAATTATCACGAGCCTTGACATAAATACACGCTGTCACATGCGACTGGCTGAAGTCCTGCAGCTTTATTTACAGAAATGATCTTATTTCAAGCTCAGACAGGGCTTTCTTCAAGGGAGAAAAAAAATCAAACGGAAATGTTTCTATCTTTTAACTACAACCACCACCAAATAAATAAGTAAACCACTGAGTTTTCATTCCAACCTCTTATTTTATAAAGAAATTCAAGGTTTAGAACAGCTTAGGTTGGAAGGGACCATAAAGATCTTCTAGTTTAGAATTTTTTTCTTCAAACCTTTGAAGCATTTCCTAACTTCGCACTTGCTTAAACTTCCAGTTCCTTGTGGGCACAATAGTTTCGCATTTCTAAATCCAATCATCTTCATAAAAGCAGCAATATCCTCCTCTCTGGTAATGCTTTTTTATTTAAGTAACATAATTTCCAACTGGCTTAATTGAATGTGTAATGAGGAAAATAATCGTGCCAAACTATGCATGCTAGTGATAAACTATACATGCGTCATATGACATTTCCAAATACTTCTCAAGTCATTTAAAAGCATCTCAGCCACCAGCACTCAGAACACGCATGCTTGGACCTGTCAGGACAGCTAATGATTTGGGAGTAGTGACTGCATGAAACTCATGGACACGCCAACCAACCAACCCCAGTGACACCAACACCTTTACAGGCATGGGAAGAGTTGGCCCTTTGGATTTGTCCTTGGCCCCAGCACCAAGAAGGGACTGAAAACTGCATCACAGGGGCCACTGGCATGGAAAATTCTTCTCTGGACTCCATACACAGATGGACATATCTGCTCTCATCTCAGCCCTAACACATACGGTCTTCTGTCCATTGTGTCTGAGTTCGATTTCCTCCCACAACCCCTCCTCCCCACTCATCCTCTCAGCACCACTCCTTCCACCCCAAACTCCAGACCTCCAACAGACCCCTGCACTACGCAAACCACCGAGAAGGAATAAGAGCAGTGATTCAGCCTCCATGCAGGGCATGGAAGTGCTTAAAAACAGCCAGGATAAGCGCAAAGAGCATCCAGCACCATCACTGCTCTCCCCAACGTAGAAACTCTTCCAATTATTTTCCAGTAAAAGTTTCTATGAGATACAAAAACCATCACTCTTAGAAATGTCTTTACAACATCAAAAACTAGTTCAATGGTAGGAGGAAAAAGCCCTCACCCAGATAGAGCGTTCTCAGTGCTGTCTCTATGCCTGTAATTCTTGCATATATCTTAATTCACTGCCACTAAAAGCCTTTTAGAAAATAAAGTGGTTCCAGTTCCTTTGTCTATTTTCGACAACTGCATAAGTACATATATTAGCAAAGTTATAAAAAGACCCCACACTTTAAAATTATTTTAATTAAAATTTGATTGCACCATTGTTTAAAGAGATAAAAATAATTCATTCATTTTAATTAGTCTTCGTCTTCGCATGCCTGGAGCATCTTCTCCTGCGCTGAGCCCTTGAACACTCGTCCAGCTCCTCCTGCCCCTTTGCAAGGGGCAAGAATGGGAATGTGAGGCACGGAGAACATACGCAGCACAGAAAGAAGAGAACTTTTCTGCACAGCATGGAACTGCTCAGCCCTTCAGCCACACTTCAGCTGCACGAGGCTGGCTGCAGATCTACGTGCTGCAGGAAAACCGAGAAGATGGAGCTGGACATCTGAGCAGGAAGGTTTGTGCGGCTGTTGTAGGAGCAAAGAGTTGAACAAACCCACAACATTTGCAGGCAAGCACTTAGGGTTTGGGCAAAATAGTTCTGTTTAGAAAAGGATGCTGTGTAGGAACTGCACCTTTACCCACAGCCTTGGGGCTCTCCCTTCCCAGAATGGGATGTCTGCAAAGGAAGAGGATGGAGCCTGGGGGTATCAGTGGCTATTGCAAGGATCCCACCATGTAGCTACTGGGGAGTTTGGGGAGCTCCCATGGCAGAGGCTGAGGGCTCAGGGCAGTCTGGACCTCACTGTGTCCATTTTGTCCTGGTCTCAAGGCTCTACCCCCAGGATGGGCAATGCCACCCTGCAGCATTGGGTTCAGGGGGCTGGACCCTGATGTCAGGATGGGGCTGAGCATCCCACATCCAAAGCCACTTAGATCCAAGGCAAAATGCACTGCCACAAGCCACAGGCTTTGATTAAAGACACCAAAGGCAACAAACATGCAGAAGCACGAAGCAGAACATTAAGGCTTCATTATGAACAATAACCCTTAATGTGTCTCCCTTTCACTGCAGAGTTTTTGAGATAAAAAAAAGCATTCAGGTTTCAGTCTGCTAGCTGAGATGAGCAATTACTGCTCATTCTGCTGGACAAAACAAGACAGCTGAGATAGCTGTCAGCTGCTGCCTGCTGTTATTAAAATCTGCTGCTGCCTCACAGGAAACATCAGGGATCCCTAGCACAGGGGTGCTCCCCGAGCATTTTTCCCATCAGATCAGTGCTCAAGGCCAACTGGATGCAAAGCAGCACAGCCCAATGCCCTGCTCCTCTCTTCCCACAGGATCTCTGGAACACAAGAATCCAGCATCACCACTCCAGCGTTCAGCACCAAAACCCTACGAGGGCAGCTAGATATTAAAAATAATGTTCCACCCTAACTCCTCTCTGTACAGCTGAGGACTGTGGACCTGTGGGATCTCGAATGATTTTGTGGCTCCCATTCCCCATTCCCAGTGGCAATGTTCCAAGCCCTGTAGGAGCCAACAAAGCAGTTGCTTTTCCTCAAGGTGCTCCCCTGATGGCATCCTCATTCCCCTGCTCACAGCTTCACTTTCCCAGGCTTCCCAGCATCAGGAGAACAGCAGTACAGGGTCCTCCTCCTGCTCAGATTTAATTTCTCCAATCACGGTTGAAAATGTTTTCTGGTTTGTAACAGCTGAGGTTTGAAAACAATGCTATGTGCATAGATAGAGCTTCTTTCTCCTGTTTGCTTTTGTTCCATTGGAGAAAATAGAACAGATTCATTTATTCATTGCATGTAAATTAACCAACTGTTTGACTCTTCCTTTTTTAATTACCATGTCGCAAACAACTACTAGTTTGATTCTCACTGTTAGCCAGGCCACAGGAACACCAAGGTGCTATTCTCTTAATTTCTAATAATTAATCTTCACTGTAATTAGTCATCAATTCCCTCTGGTATTATTCCTGCTTCTCTACTTGATTTCTCAAACGTTCCTTTAGCAGGAGGGCAGATCATTAGTAGTAAATAATAAACCATTAAAGATAATTATCCACATTTTAGCAGTGGCTGTTGGTTAGCCACAGCCTTTACATGGCTCTTTACACCAGTGATGCTCTGCCCTCTATATAGACACTGATTTCTGCACTCAGCTCTGCTCAGTGACTTGTCCTATATCACTTGGGATGCCGACCCCTTTGCACACACCATCCACCTTGCACCAGCATTTCCCATCTCTATGTCTTCCTCCAGATGCTGCAGCCCTGTGCTCACCAATCCTGACCAGAGTGCTGCTCCCTGCAGCCCTGCCTGGGTGGCTTTGAGCCCTGCAGCATGGATGGAAACCAAACAGCCCTTTGCAAAGTGCTGTGGGGATTCACACTTCCATGTTCATTCCCTGTTGATGGGAAAACCCTTCTTCGCTTCCAAGGACAAGCCCCAAAGGATGCTATCTACGCACAAGTGTGATCCAAGTCCCCAGAGCTTCACTGAAAGACTGAATTAACAAAATGCAGTCTCACTCCAAACACCATCTATTGCTGTTTAAATAAAAAAGCTGGCTGAGAAATGGCCAAGATGGCCAAGCAGTTGGAAGAGGGATTGCTCAGAAAGCCTCGGCCAGACTTGTCCAGCAGGAAGAGCATTTCCCCAACACCAGGGAATATTTGCCTGAGCCCCAAGCTATGGGGTGATCAGCCCGGGGCTGCCATGGTGCATCAAGGAATGTCACCAGGGCGAGGTGTGAAAACAGCCTCAGCCTTTAACCCAAAGGAGTGGCTTATCCCACTGTGCTGGAGAACTCAGGGCAGCAGGGGGGAACCAGCAGGGACCAGCTGCTGAGCACAGTGTGTCCTCCAGGATAACTGCTCCCCAGGACCAGGAGAGGGGTTCTGGAGGCAGCCAAGCAGTAAGAGCATCTCTTCTGTTTTTCCATAGCCCTTGTGCATCAGAAGTGAGTGGAGCCCCTCTCATGGGGCATGCAAGCAGCCATGGAAGAGCTTTACTGATCAGACAGTACGGGATTTGGGGGGTAGTTGCTGCACAGGCTGCTTAGACAAGCCCAAAGCCTCCTAGCATGGGCCCCATCACAATCCCTATGCTTCCTAAGTCAGGGACCAGCACAAGCCTCTTGCACAAGGCAACAGTGTGAGCTCATCAATGAATGAGGAAATAACACTCAGGTTCTGCATCCCCGCCCCTCCACCCAGCGCTGCAGGCAATCCTTTTCCCTTTCTCATTTCCAAGTTGCTAATACCACACAGAAGCAAGAAGCGCTATCAGTGAGAAACCTCTGTGCTTTATGAGATGACAGCTCTCTCCTCCCCAGCAGAAGGAGCATTCAGAAGCCCCCAGGGTTGTAATTTTCGTGATGACCCCGTGTTTGAGCAGCCCCATCGCTCACTGTCCCTGAGCACAATTACCACCGCCAGCGCAGGTACCGCGGCTCTCATCACAACAATGGGAGCAGGGCTGCTGTCACCCCGTGCAGGAGGGATGAGAGGAGACAGACATCATGGCCATCTCCCCACTGTGCTGGGATCGTTAGCAGGTCCTTCCTCGCCAGGAGGATCACATCAACCTTCCTGAAAAGCACAAATGCATTCATGACTGGAGCACATACAGAAAATAAGTGAGAAGCTGATGGCTATTACAGAGGTGATTCTGGAGTGTCCTGAAGTCTCCATCTCTACGGGAACAATGGCTGTGACCAGCTGCAGCCCAGGCAAAAGCCCTGAAAGTCTCCCAGGAATGCTGCACTGAGCGAAGGGAATGCCCATCAGTGGGTTCGGGGTTGCAGTGTGCAGCTGCTCGTAGCAAGGAGCGAGCTCTGGCTTCTATCAGCGAGGCTGGAATCGCTGCTGGGTTTGCACAGGACAAGGTGTTGATGCATGAGGGTTTTGCTGCTGATTCCCACCAAGATGGGGCTCTGGGGGGAACCGGGAGCTGTAGCCAGGGCTAGGAGCTGCACACAGCAGGAGGTGGCTCTGCAGGTGCCCACGCCTGGCCTGGCAAATCCCACCCTGCCACCGAGGTACCGTGGATGCTGCCATTACACACAGAACAAGAAGTACAGTGCTGCCCCTGGGAACAGAGGAGCTGGCTGAGCAGAGCTCCCACTTCAGACATTTAGCAAGGAGGAACTGCAGAGATCATAATGCACCCAAGAACCATGCAGTGAGCCAGGAAAAGCCTTGCAACAGCTCTTGCACATGGTAACACTGAGTTCATCATTAAGGAAGCTGGTTGAGCTCTGCATCATTTCCTGACGACATTAATAAGAGCATATGAAGCAGAACTAGTCACACAGCATGAAGCTCAGTGAGCATCAAGCAAACAGAACAGGGTTAGAAAAGACCCAGTGTCTTACAGGGAGCCGTGGGCAGACCCTCAAAGGCTGCAGAGACTGGGGGCACACATCCAGGCATGCCCAGCCCCACGCCAACCTGAAGCAAAAGCACTAAACCCAAGGAGTCAGCCTCAGGCATGCACAGCACATTTTGCAGTGGTTGCTGATCCCCTTGGATTCATCCTGAGCACTGCTGGTATCTCTTTGGAAAGTGCCTTAGCAGGGACATAACACACATGCCACTCACCTGCCCTGCTGGAACACACATTGAAATGTTTCTCCAATCTGTCAAATTATTCAGCTCTTGTTAATTATACATGGTGAAGGCTGCTTTCCACCACACACTCAGGCCACTGAGCTGAGACCAACCCTGCCAGGGTTGGGGACTAATGAAGCCTTAAAACCCTGTCTGCCCACATACTTTGTCAGGAGATAATTCACCTTAATTGTTTGACTAATTACAGGTGTTCAGAATGGCTGGGCTGGCTCAGACCCACAAAGTCAGTCCCTTGCGCTGTGCTGGGCAGTATCAGGCTGCAGGGAGGGCACAGCCCTACAGCAAGGAGATCCCCGGGAGGGACAGAGCAGAACACCCAGCAGACAGAGCATCTTCTGCTCTGGGTAGGAAGACGCCCAGAGCAGACAGAGCATCTTCCAGGCTGTGCCCAACCAGAACTGAAACAATCACTAAAACCTTAACAAATGGGCTCACCTTCATCTAATTTCCAGGTTCTCCGCCTTCAGTGCCTACTGGGGAATGAGGCTGAACACAGCTTAAAGGTGCTCCTTTCTCCCAGTGACTGCCACGGGTTTCAGCTGTGCCCTGAGCTGCAGACACTCCCAGCCATGGGATGGGAGCCAGGACAAGGTTCTGTGAAGCCTATGAGCCCACCAGCTGGCAGCTTCACTGACATGAGCAGCACTTCACATGTAAAATATTAATGTGAATGTTGCCAGAGCCTTTTAGCAGAGATGTGAACTTGGTTCTGGAAGCGCCTTTTCACCTCTTTCTAGGATTTATGAACTGACAAAGTATGCATGCACACCATCAATTTTCAACTAAGAAAGTGAAAATAAAGAACAGGCAGCTTGTAAATAATCCTCTACCTTAAGTTACAAATTACTTAAACATAGAAAATCATGACTCAAATCAAAATCACTATTTTCACCTGTCTCAGTAGCTACCCTTTTCAGCCTCACAGTCTGTATACTTTTCTATAGCAGCTTGCCAGCCACTGGGGAGAAATAATCTCACATCGATTGGAGAGATCAATCACACCATGGGAACAACAGAGAGATGAGCAGGGAGAACTGGAAGCCACCAGGAAGAAGCTGCAAGCAAATGCACAACCTGAAATGCCTTATCAGCCCCACTTCAAAATAACAGCAGCTTGGGAACGAGGCAGTGAAAGAAGAAGTCATTTGCTGTGCTCAGAGAAAGTGGCGGAAAGGACTCAGTAAGTGCTTTGCTTCAGAGAGCTCACCTCACTCTATTAAAGAGAAAACAATTTATAGCATCACTTTCCATCCCCGGCCTCCTGGCTGAAGGCTGGCCTGGGAAAAGCAGAGCCGTGCTGCTCAGCAGTCCCCACTCTGCAGCAGCTGGGGAGACCTCCAGCATCTCTGCATGGAGCATCCACCACTGGTGCAAAGCAGCCAGATGGAAATCCAGCTCCATATTCCTACCAGTGCCTGCTTTCGTGGAAAGCTGATTTTACAAATGGGAAAGAATAAAAAAGCCCTACCAAAGCCTCTTCCTGTGATTGCTGCAGTGCTTCTGCAGCCAGAGAACCCAGCAAGGAGTAGGGCAACCTTGGCACATGGCATCGGGGCACCAACAGCAACTGCCGTCCCACTTCCCCATAAATCCACACAGATTTCCAGCACACTGCTCTGTGCCTCAGTTTCCCCAGCTGTGAGCCCAGCACAGTGCTGCTGCACCCGCTGTTCCCTGGGAGCTGAGCACCCCATGAGGCTGTCCCGAGGCAGAGCCACTCGTGCTCTGCTGGGAGCTGCAGCTCTTGGCCGGAGCAGCCATTCTGCTGCAAAGCAGCTTGTGTGAACGACACACTTCAAATCCTTGCAGGCAAACAGTCGCTCTGCAGGTGGGTAATATCACTGCTAGCTTCCAGCAGTGATACCCTGGGCACGTCAGAGCAATCCCAGCTCAGAGGCAGAGCTCTGATTTTGGATACTGCAGACTACAAACACGATCCAAACACAAGGAAGGCGTGAACTGGAAGAAATTGTGATCCAGAGCAAATTTCAGCCACCAGAGAAATCGCTGCTGTGAGTTATGCATCACCCCTGGGGCTGACAGATCCACACAGCCCTAAGAGGTCCCTGCTCAATGGGGAGAAGTACCCGAGCAGTATTTCTCCTCTGCATTCAGGGCGTTTGCCTCTCCTTCTCTGTTTTTGTCACCTGCCAGCTGAGTTATTGCAATAAAAGGTTTTAGTACTTTAGCAATACGTGAAATACATGGAGCAATGATGCAGCTGCAAACATCTGCACCCAGAGACCCTGGAGCACACCCAGCTCCAACCTCTCCTTGTCCCTCTGGAAACCCTCCTGCCCTCTGGCCTGCAGAGCTCAGCTGCCCCTTCAATAAGAAACATGTCTGAGTGTAACACACGGAGAGCTTTTCAGTTGATTTGTTGCATTTTTGATGGAATTAAAGAGAAAAGTATCGATATATATGTTTTGGCAGAGTGCACTCATCTTCCTCCACATCAGTGGGAAATTCCTCCTGATAGGAAATGGACTTTTCCGCTCCCACACATCACTGAAATCATTCATTTTCAATAGTTTTCATCCCAATACATCTGTTTTGGTGTGGACTTTTTTTCTGGGGAGGGTTTCAATAAAAATTCGGCTGCAAATGCCTGAGGAAGTAATATGAAGCAGGGAGGGAGGAAGTGCTCTGAGGCTCGTTCTGCACAGAGGAAAGGAAAAAGTTCCATGGTTTTGCAGTACGTGGGCAGACTCAGAACTCGCTGGCTCTCGAGCCGCTCCCTGATGCAACTCAGCGTGCTGGTGTCCGCATCAGTGGGGAGTGCAGGGGACTGCCCTCCATCCAGCTCTCAGCCACGTGTGCCGTCAACATATTGATTTTCTGGGCTTGACAGCAGAGGTGAAATTCTGTGCTGAACCAAGGTCTCGGTACTTCAGCCACTTATTTAGTTCCAGGCAAGTCCCTTCCTCTGACAGGCTCGAGACTCACACTCTGCTGGGAAATTTCCCCAAATAAAGACTCTGGCTTTGCAGCCTGCAGCACCTTGCAGCACTCATTACGGGCACTGATGGGGGATTGCTGTTGGACAGAGGCAATCAGCACGCTGCATTTCCTGCAGGCAATGGGCAGAGCAGTGTGAAGACACTTTGCTCTGAGGGTTTCTCTGGTGCCTTCATCCATCACCAGGGGGCTGCTCCCTCCCTCCCTCCCCCTTCATCTTCACCCTCCTCGTATCACTTGCACCACGTCTGCAGCACAGCCAGGCTGAGCTCTCCCAAATTTCAGCAGCTCCTCAGCAAACTCCATCAGCAGCACCAGCCATATTCTCTTATCTACAAACAGTACATCTGTGGATGTTTCCCTGCCTATCAATAGCTTACAACACTTCGATAATGAGATCGAGATGAATTAGCCCGGAGCACGTGCCAATAATTATCCCATTTCCCAGCTAAACATTGCCTCAACCCTTTTTGTCTGCATAAGGGTGACATGTAAGACACCGCACATTGTGTCCTACGAGATGAAAGGCTTGTCAGGCTTAACCCAGCGCACTTTAAAAATTGTACTGAATTAATTCCCCGTGGGTTGGCTCGGTGCAGTACGAGCCTGGCTGGAATGCAAAGCAGCCGCAGGTTTTGTGGAGAACTAAGAAGTCTGGGCAGAAAGTGATGATCAATTGAATTTCCTCCTAAATCAGATTGAAAAAATATTATGCACTGCAGAGTGATCATTAGCTTGAGTGATCAGGGAAAGCAGTGCAAGCAGCCAATTTTCCATGCCCGAGACACACACTGTTACGTTAAGCTTTCCCTGGGGGACAAAAAAAAGTGAGTACAGTGAGTACATCGAGCATGGAGAGATACTGAAGTTGAAGACTGTAGCTTGGCTCCTTTTCCAGAGTCCACACTGCCTGCTTGTGTTACAGGAATGATGCAAAGTCGTGGTCGAGCCCTGGGTTACGCAGCTGCTCCTGCGCTCAGCATCTGGCCCAGCAGCACTCAGATAATTCTCCTCTGCTTTTCCTCCAGTAACCACGTAAAATCCTCCTCTCTTGACCTGGGAGGGAACTCTCCTCTGGCCCTGCTCTGCAGTATATGATCTGTGTTCTTCTCCCTGCTTAGTGACATATTTAAGACCCCATTACTATTATTTATTATTGGAACTCACAAACATTCCCCGTGTGCAGGCAGTGCTTTATGTGCCTGGGATGGGGGTGAGCACTCCTTTCCAACGGTGCGTGCAATCTACACCCAAATCTTGCAGAATATGAGATATTGGACCTGAAAATTGCATTATAATGTGACAGCAACCTTAGATCACTTTTAATTCCCAGCATTTATCACTTCCAATTTTCTCTCTCCTCTGCAGACCCTCCGAGTTGTGCTCAGCCCTTGCTCAGCTTGTGGGAAGATGAAACGAAGTCCTATTAGAAGAATAAACCCCAAACTCCTAACAACCCTATGACATCTGATGTATTTCCTACGCTATTTCGGGGAAGTATGTGATGTAAATAAGATAGGAGCCCGGGATGAGTCTATTAGCCTTGCCAGGTAAACGATTGCAGCAGCATTGCTGTGCTGTGGGTGCTGCAAGGAGGAAGGGACCCCGTGGGGAATGAGCCCTCCCCGCACCCCTGAGCTCATCCTCACTCCTTGGGAAGGGTGGGAAGCTGGGGGGGTTCTGGTCTGCACATGAGCACTGAGAATAACCAGGACTGTAACAGTTAATGATAAAAAAAGAGATCAGATGATAGAATAAGGCACATTCTCCACATCTCAAATCTGTTGTCGGTTATAAAGGATTAAAAAAGTGGAAAGCGGATCATTTCCCACCCTTTTGTTGGGAATTACTGCAGCTCTGAGGTGCAGGGATGGTTTAGATGGATCTTAGGTCCAATCTGATTTAGCAGTTTTTATGTTCTTAAGTCAAATCTCTGGAAAGTTGGGAAAATATCCCCTTACACCTTGTGAGTTTTTCCACTGTGTCTTTTCCTGGTTGGGGAAGACTGCTGCATCCCTTTGGCCCTGGATGTTTCTTGGAGTCACAGCTGACAAAAATCCAATAGGACTTCACCCACTTCAACTCTCGTTACACTGTGATGGAAGTTCCCTGTCCGTGCCTTCCCCTGCAGTAAGCAGGTCACCAAGCAGTTAATAAGCTTCTCCAAAACTTAATTAACAGCCAGTTTAGATGGTCCCTTCTCTACCTCTGCTTACTCCCTTGCTGGATACAGAAGAAATAGCTCCTCACATGTTCTTTTTAAATACTTTCTCCCACTGCAGCTTCACTTCCTTTTTTTTTCAGACCAGAATCTCATGCAGGCAGGAGTACATACATTATTAAAAGGAACTATTCATTAGAGCCATGTTTAAAAGGTGTGCATTAAGCACAGGGATTGTGGGAGCACCTGGGATATTTGATGTGCAAGAGAGAGATCTCCAGGCACGGTGTCAGTCTGAGCCTCCACAGAGTCCCTGGAAGCGTGCTGGGATCTGGGTGAGATGTGTTCAGTACCTCACTTTCCCCATCGGTGATGCTAAACTTAGAAGAACATGAGCATTCCCATAGTGCTAACCTTACAAGAGCGGGTTTGTAATTAGGACATTTGCTAAATCCCATAAAAAGCAACTTGCAGGTGTTGACCTGTGGCCTGGAGCATCCCACAGAACTGCAGTGCAAGGCAGAGGTTTCTCCTGTCAGGAAGAACAAAATCAATCTTGACGCAGGAAGAAGTGGTAGCTGAACACCAAGTGACTGAGCAATAGAAAAGGAATACTGCGTGCAAAATGAGCATGATCACCAGACAGGAAGCAGTAGTTTATGAAAACACAGTATTGCCACCAATTCTGCACCTGAGAAGAAGGAACAAGAAGATTTGATGCTGGAATTTCAAAAAGGAGTGGACAGAAGTATTACTTCAAACAATTCATTTTCTTCTGTTATGAATAAGTCATTGGCATAATGTGCAACTTAATTTCCCCAGAGAGAAAGGAAAAGAAGTCTTAGAAACACTTTTGTTCTTTTTAAGCTTTCAAATACAAATCTGATCCTGTTGGAACTGCTCTTTGTTTTATGGCTTCCCATCACAGCAAAAACAGCTGTGCATTCTCCAGCTATAGCTCTTGCTTCTGCAGCCTTAAACCCTGCCCTTCAGAAAATCAGCATCCGTATTACTCGTCTGTGTTTGCTGTAACTCTCCACTGCACAACTTTAAAACTGATTAACAGATTTTCTTCCAACGGGATCTATCCAATGCTCTAATTAAAAAAGAAATTACTATCTCTCACGAGCTTCCTCTCAATCAATTGCCCTTGGTAATGTTCGTTACTATTACTCTGGCCAAAACAAAAAAAAAAAGACCAACAGGAAAAAAAAATCTCATTATTGTAAGATAAATAGGGGCAGCTGGGAAATGAAGAAAGTTCAGCTGAACTCTTGTAAGAAGAGCTTAGAAGAGCCAGGAGTGCATGATGCAGTGAGAGCAATATCCTAGCAGCCCAATGTGAGAATCGTGCATCTTCCTCCAAAGCATCTGTCTGCTCTAAGGTCTCTCAGCTCTGTGTGGGTCTGGGTTTGTACTAAAATGTCACAATATTTACATACTCAAATGCTTGGGCTGTGCATTGGGACCCAGCCACTCAGCTCCAGTGTCCCCGAAGGGCTCCCAGGTCTACCTGGGTGCCTACAGCTGATACGGATGTCCTCAGGGCTGCAGATCTCCTGTGGTGTGTGTGCCTGAGCTTGTGAAAGGCCACAAGCTGAAGCCTCAAGCATACCCAGAGCTTAGCTCTTGGCACAGAGCTGAATGCAATATCCAGCCAGCATGGACAGACAACAGAATGGACAACAGAAAGGCTTTGGACTTCATCGACTGATTTCCCCTCTTGAGCCTGCACTGGAATCCCCCACAGTGACACTGCTTGGGGGCATCCCATCACCCCATCTATCAAGCCCCATGTTCCTACAGTGAAGGAGAGCAGGTCACAGGAGGACACAGGCAGCAGCTCAGGGAGGGAGGCTGTGCTGGCACAAGGCTCAGGTGATGCACCGGAACCAGCCACTGCCTCGCTCGTTAGGATTTCTTTGAAGGGCATCACACTTATCTTCCTATAATCCCTTGCAAAGAGCTTCTTTGCTTTGGGATTTTTGCTGAAATCTGTTAACTTGGGCTTTCATGTGCTTTGCTTCGGTCAGGGCTATTTGGAAATGTCAGGAGGGGAAGAATGCACTTTGTGAGAAAGGAAGCAAACTGGGTAACATCAGCATTCATCAGCTATACCTGGGAGGATCAGCTCTCTTACAGCAGTTGCTCCCACAGTGCATGGGGCTGGGAGATAAACTCAGTGCTCCTCTATGAGGTGCAGCTGCCCAGGGATGACACAAAGCCCATTAGAACACTGCATCTCCACTCCCAGCTATGAGAACCTTCTGACCTCATAGAGTTCCTCCGGAGTAAGGTGGGCAGAGCTAAGAGGGGAGCCTGCTCCTCAGTTCCAGCTCCACCACCACAGCTATTTTCATCAGGCATGGAAATAGTATGTTTGGGACTTTGCGTCTGTTGGATGAGACAGAGCGCAGAGCCCCATGGTCTCTCTCTGCAGGTGCACTGTGTATTGCTTTCTTTGAATCAGGCTGAGATGCTCACGTGAAAAAACTCTTTAATACATGGCATCATCTCCAGGCCTGCAAGGTCCTGGTTCCCTTTTCCATGCAGTCTCTGACTTCAGTGCCGTCACTGCTGACTTACACCACTGTGAACAGGAAAAGACTCAGGCTCGAGACCCAGTAAATATCCACGTCTCTGGAAAGACTGGGGACCAATTAACTCTTGGAAGCAAAATCGCTTTTGGAAATGAACCTAACAGCCTCTAGCCTTGAGAGGAATAGGTTTTTCAAAAGATCTCTCTTTCTTAATTTTTGCTCAAGCATTCAGGGAATCAGGGCTTCCGATAAAACACTGCAGAACGTTCGGCCCCTCAATCGATTCAGAATTCACCATTCTAAGTGCTATTTAGGCTTAATTAAATTGTGCTGGATTCTGAATAAGAGAGAATTGACTCTTCAGCGTGCTTCCCTGATTCATTTCTTTCTAGAGTAATCCGGCAACGAATAGAGTGCTCATCTGCTCCTTCTTCATTAGCAGAGTTACTGGGAATCTCCCCACATCCTCCTGGGTTGTTCAGCTGTGACAAATGCGGGGGTTCCTCCCCGGAAAGGCTCCAGCATGGCTCTGGGAGCAGCCTGCATCCCCCACCAGAAGACATTTATTGAGTACGGCTCCTCCAGAGAGCTGCTTCTGTGCAAAATCCCAGCTTACTGGAAATGGTGCACACCAGGAACATCTCTGCTCCCGCTGAGATCTTCTCAGTTATAATCGTGCAGTATCTTGTGCCACGGAGACAGGACGCAGAGCATCAAATACACTGTGCTTTTTACTGAAACCTTTTCTCATTAAAAAGGCAACAAAGGAAAAGGCTGCAATAATAGAAGGGAGGATTTTCAAAGTCTTTGAACATATCTGCAGGGTACAGCTGAGTAAGATGTCTTCTCAAGCTGCCTCAGTCCTTCAGCATGGTGAAAACACCTGGTTGGCACAGTGCTTTGGTGTCTGCGGGGAGCACCTGCTGCAACACACCCTCACATTTAGGCAGGCAGGCAGCTGCCAGCTGGGCCTCCATCCAGGGCTGTGGAGGCGGGGAACGATCTGAGGGCACAGTGTGGGGAGTGGCTGAGGGCCTCAGTTTGTTGGGCCCAGAGCAGAGGAGGCTGAGGGGAGGCCTCATGGTGGCCTACAGCCCCTTGGCCTACAGCATTCTCACAGGGAGAGGAGGGGCAGCACTGATCTGTGCTCTCTGGGGACAGCAATGGGGCCTGAGGGAACAGCACGGAGCTGTCAGGAGAGGGTCAGGTGGGGGTGAGGGAGAGGCTCTGCCCTAGAGGCGGTGGCATGGCACAGTGCCCAGAGCAGTGTCATGGACCCACGCTGCTGGAGCTCAGGGAGAGCTGGGAGACTGCTCTTTTTTTTGGGTTTGGGTGGTGCTGTGTGGAACCGAGGGTTGGACTTGATGGTCTTTGTGGGTCCCTTCCAGCTCAGGTTCTGTGACCCAGCAGGCCCTGCCTGCACATCACAGCAGTGCCTGGCAAGGTGGGGATGCGCAAATGGAGAGAAGTCCCAAAGCTCTGCATGGGGAAATGAGAGCGACTCAGGGAGCCAGGTCCAGCTCTGCGCACACGTACTGCCTAGATGTTCTTTTTTCACTTTTTNAAGTTTATTCTAAAAAGGATGTGTTCTCCATTTTGGGAAATCTGTTAGTAGTGAAGCACAACCCTTCCAGATTTCGGCCAACGATGTAGGATGGGTCAAGAATTTTCCACTGGCTGGTGTTCATGGGGGAAAGTGCCCGTTTTGGGCAATCAACATTTTCTATGGACGCTTCTCAGAGGAGCTTTAAAGGAGATGTGACTCTGGGGAATGTTTCTGGAAAACAGGAGAAAATTATTTCTGAGCTGGAAGGAGAAAAAACAGACAAAAATCCAGGGATTTACAATGGCTTAATTTTTAATGATCTCCTTCCTCAAGGACACATTAATGAATTTTCTTCATGTGTTATAGAAACATGCTGAGAAAAGCTCACCGTCCAGCCCTGTTTCCAAGACAAAATAAGGGGAGACACAAAGGTTTGATTTGAAAGAAGGAATCCAAATGGAGCTGCCTGGTTCCAACTGCAAGAATGCAGAGAAAAGAAGAAAAAAGTCCCAAGTCTGTGCCCCAGGAGTCGTGCAGCTCTGCAGATGGAGGAGAGGTATCAGCCTCCCGAAATCAATTTCCCCTCCTTCATGCAGCCACTGCCAGCCAGTCTCTCCCCCTTGACTCTGAATCAGATTTTAATCCCCGAACAAGGGCACTAGATACAATGCTGGTAATTCCTCTTATATAAAAAGGTTTTGTTGCATGGTATTTCTGTGTTCTAGACTTTCCTTTTGCACTTCTGTTTGCTCGTCCTTGCAAACTCAGAAAAAAAGCCATTCAAGCCAGAGGATTCTCTTGCCTTTCTGTGTGGTGGGGGAAGTGAGCTTTAGACGCAAAAAAATAAAACAAAACTGACACTGTGCTCGTGTTCTTTTGCAAAATGGTTCTCGGTATTTCCAGGCTGCAAATGGACATCAGCTGATGGAATATTTTTAATCACGTACTAAAACACCACGGAAGCCACTGCTGTGACTGGGAATCCAGGCATACAGCAAATTAGAGCATGAATTAAATTTAAATCTTGCTTTGGAAGCAGTCGTGATCTCAGCAGCATCTTGCGGTTTTATCACAAACTCATTGAGGGCTTGTTATGCAAAGAGTCAGGGGCTGTGAAAATAAACCACTCAGAACTTTAAAGGAAAAGTGAAGAAACATATTTCCCCATTAAAAAAAAAAAATCAAAACTGAAAGAAAATGATAAAAATCTCTGCTTGTTAAAAGTTACCCATTGTTGAAAAAGTTGTGAAAAACATATAAAGGCTCTTTGATGCATAGTGTCTGAGAACTGCCACTTCCACGCATTAAAATTAACACTTGGTTCTTTGGATGTCAAACATAAAATAGTATTTTGAGTCCTAGGAAAGTGGTATTTTAGACCAGAGGCTGTTTGCGTGAGGAAACTTCCTGGATCTGCGTTCCTTTATCGGNACCTAGAGTCAAAATGAAGGTTGCATTCACACCTTTGCTTCTAGCAAAAAGCTATATCCTGTCAACAGGACATGAGCCCTCTGGGGAAACTTCCTCATGTCTTATTCTGTCTTTGTCCTTGGAAACTGGATTTTTCTCAGGCCCATGTTGGGATCAACACCAACTGCAGACACAAGCTTTATATATATATATATATATAAAATTA
>WBMW01003492.1:235085-262414 GCA_013396635.1 Penelope pileata
CTTCTGTTTGCTCGTCCTTGCAAACTCAGAAAAAAAGCCATTCAAGCCAGAGGATTCTCTTGCCTTTCTGTGTGGTGGGGGAAGTGAGCTTTAGACGCAAAAAAATAAAACAAAACTGACACTGTGCTCGTGTTCTTTTGCAAAATGGTTGTCGGTATTTCCAGGCTGCAAATGGACATCAGCTGATGGAATATTTTTAATCACGTACTAAAACACCACGGAAGCCACTGCTGTGACTGGGAATCCAGGCATACAGCAAATTAGAGCATGAATTAAATTTAAATCTTGCTTTGGAAGCAGTCGTGATCTCAGCAGCATCTTGCGGTTTTATCACAAACTCATTGAGGGCTTGTTATGCAAAGAGTCAGGGGCTGTGAAAATAAACCACTCAGAACTTTAAAGGAAAAGTGAAGAAACATATTTCCCCATTAAAAAAAAAAAATCAAAACTGAAAGAAAATGATAAAAATCTCTGCTTGTTAAAAGTTACCCATTGTTGAAAAAGTTGTGAAAAACATATAAAGGCTCTTTGATGCATAGTGTCTGAGAACTGCCACTTCCACGCATTAAAATTAACACTTGGTTCTTTGGATGTCAAATATAAAATAGTATTTTGAGTCCTAGGAAAGTGGTATTTTAGACCAGAGGCTGTTTGCATGAGGAAACTTCCTGGATCTGCGTTCCTTTATCGGGACAGCCTGAACCCAAAGCACAAAGGCTGCAGGGATGTGGCTGGAGGCACACAGCACAGAGCTTTGCATTCTTTCACCAATATCACTCAGGTTACAAAGAGGAACCCGAGCAACACTGGGGTGTGCTGGGCTGAAATATTTCCAGGACAGGTGTGGGGAGCAAACTCTCCTCAGTTAGTTGGAGCCTTACATATAAATACGGCTTCTAATTTTTGTTTGGACTCTTGTCATTGGGATCAGGGAGCAGCAATAGTAAGGTTCCAGTCAAAGCACAATTAGAGCTGGCCAAAGCTCCCTGCTGCCCTGAAATCACACGCAGAAACCATGGTTTTCATTGTGAGGTTTTAGAAGCAGAGATATCTCTTATGCTGCACTTCTAAAGTCTGCTAAAATGGGAACCGAGCTCGATTAGTGCTTCTTTAGCAGAATGGATTGTCATTAGTAACCATATTTCACAGCAACATTTTCCCTACTATTATGTCACTTACAATATTTACTTTGCTTAGGGAAAATTAATGGCATATGAGATCCTGACAACAGAGTAAGACCAACATATTTCAAACTGCTTCCTGGTACAGAACATGCTGTCATGGTCTTTTTTTGCAGCTCATCTCCCCTCCCAGCAATACAATTGCCTGGTTCAACAAAGGCAGCTCAGATGATTTCACTCAGACAGCTTCAGCAGTGATTTACAAAATCTAGATTAAATTCTTCTAGCTTTTTTAATGACCCCAAGTAATGGGAGCAATACCAGGTGTCCATACAGAGCCTTACAACAGCTGTTGGAAATGTCTGGATTCAATCTCAGGGTGCTCTGGTAGCATGGAAACAATGGTTTTAGACACACTGCACATTTTTTACTGGTCCAGAGATGCTCTTTTGCTAAGGTCAAGAGGTGAAGGCGTTGTCTGGACAAGGGAGATCAATTTCGCTATGGTGTAAGTGTGGCTATCAATGTTGCTACATCTCACTACACAATTTGCACACTGCCATTTTTGACATCTCTGGCACCACTTGTTTGCTGACGTTCCATGCATGACTCACAGGAAGGATGAAATATTGTTGATGACAGTGTCCGAAGAGCTCAAATGAGGTGTCTTCAGTGCAGACCAAGGAGCAGAAACTTTAGGACCCAGCATTATGCAAAAGCTACTCTAGTGGAATGTCCTGCAGCCAGCACCAACTCCTGCTCGTTTCTCCTGGCACAAACTCTGCACCAACCCACTGCAGTTCTGCTGTCACGCTGTCCCCATTACTGAATCCAAGCACTCCCGCACTGCTGCCTCCAGCAACGCAACCAACATCTGTCTGCAAATGAACTGGCATGTGGCCTTGCAGAGCTCCGTGTTGGTGAATACCAACTATCTCTGACTTATGCCACTTGGAAACACAGGGAAAAGGGGTTTGAGTTTAATGCAAGGTCTGTTAAAGACTGAAAATCTGAACATGACCAATGTGTTGGAAGGAGTTTGCTGTGTTTGTGTTGTGGAAAGCATCCCTGAAGGGGCTCCCTACCAGAGAACTGTCTGCTAGTGTTGGCCAGTGCAGGGCAGTAAGTACAGTGGCTGCAGCTGTGATCTGGTATGGAAAGATCTTGCCAGAGCGTAGAGAAGCTGCAGCCCAGCTGCCCATGACCCCAGGTTTTGCTGCAGGGGAGTCCCCTGCCCATACTGTGCTTGCTGGGATGCAGTGAGCCCAGGAATCCTACAATCTCCTGCTTTCTGCAAGGCAGGAGGTGGGGGTGCAGCAAGGGAGATGCAGGATGCAGAGGCAAAGAGATGAACGTGGCATCATGACTATAATTCAGCAGACCTGGCAAGAGGGCAAGAAAGGGGCACTTTCTGCAGGCCAGGATGAACCCGGTCCCTTCCTGCCCTTCAAGGTCCAAACGGACCTTTGCTCTTTTTCTCCACCATCCGCACGCAGCTGGACGGAGACATGGGTCTGCTGTTTGCACAAGTGAAGCATCCAGATCTCCACCAGATCCCCCAGCAGAAGCTTGAGAAGGACCAGCTGTGAGCAGGCTGCCTGCAGCAACACGTTCCCATGTGCTGAGTCCTGCAGAGTTGCTGAGGGATATGGGGCCTGACGGCAGCATCGTCGTGAAGGCACAGACTGCAAAATGACCAATGCTGCTCTGCACTGTAAATCTCCCAGATATGCTTTATCCAGAGCCAGGCCTGCTTTTGCCAGTACAATCAGTAGCAATTTCCCTGATAGACAGCAAGGCCATACAGCATCTACATGCCTCCCAACAAGGCAACAAGTGCTGATTAGAATCACAGAATTCTAAAGGCTGAAAAAGACCTCTAGGATCACCAAGTCCAACTGTCAACCCATCCTCACTTAACCACAGAATCATAGAATGATTGAGGTTGGAAAAGACCTTCAGGATCACTAAGTCCAACCCCAACCCATACCTGCCATGCCCACCAAATCACATCCCTCGGTGCCACATCTCCACGTTTCCTGAACGCCTCCAGGGACAGTGACCGCACCACTTCCCTGGGCAGCCTGTGCCAGTGCCTGACCACTCTTTCAGAGAATTTTTTCCTAAGTAATGCTGCTTCCCACAGGCTCAGCAGCTCAGACCTGGAGGCAACACTGGGCATGGAGTGCTTTCAGCACCAGGTGCTCAGCAAAGGCTGCAAAGCTGGAGAAGACACCAGGATTTGTTTCTCTACGTGCCCACCATGCCAAAACCACACCGTGGAGAAACCTTTAAGCAGGGATCCAACGTGCTACGGGATGTTTTAACAAATGTAATTCAGAGGGACTAGTACTGAAGAAGACAATCTCTGGAAGGCTAATTAAAATATTGCTGGCCCCTGCTTAACTTGCTCAGCTTTCTTGTAAGAGCTAATGAAATGCAAAGTATTGCTCCCTGTTTTCATCCATAAGAGAGTTCATTACTGTACCTTGCTGCACTGAATTAAGCCAAGTGCTCAGAAAGAGAATAAATTGAATCTCAGTAACTGAAGGCAAACATTTTTTGGCTGCAATCCAATTTTGGAAATGAAATCCTAAAGAAACGGAAAAATGGGAGGTCCTCATGTAAAAAGAATATATTGTGGCTTTGGTTCATGGGAAAAATCTGAGCATTTTTGAGGTGAGCATACATCTCCCCCAAATTTTATCTAAGAAACTAAGAAAAGTTTCATGAAGAAATGTTTGTCCAGTCCTTCAGCAGGCACTTCGGGTGATATAAACCCCTGAAAAAAGATTTTCTTCATTATTTTTCAGCTTTTATTCCGAGGATGCATAATATCATGCACTGCAGGAGTGGATGCTCACTGAGCAGAACATTAATTCTTATGCTAAAAATACAATCTATTAATACAAGCAGGTAGTTTTTTTTGCTGTGCCAGTGGTTTCTAGGAAGATGCTATACTCTTGAAGCCTCGCACTGCAATTCAGACCTGAAAGTGGCTCTTGCTTTTAATTAGAAAGCAAGGAGTTCCTAACACAGCAGCATAAAGCCTGGTTTTCCAAGGTGCTTTCCAATGTCTGGGACAAGGTGAGCTTAGGGTACTTTTTCTTCCATGACTGCGTGAACTGGCCAATCCACTCGAATACAGTTTCCACTAAACTAGGCATGTTCAACCCACAGCTCTGGGCATGCACCCACTGCTTAGCAACCACCAACCATCAGTGTGCTACTTAACTGCATCTGAGCTGCACCCAGGACACGGGGAGGGTGCAGTGCAGTGCTAACTCAAGCTATGGCAAATAATTTGATTTGTTTTGATATATTGGCTAAACACAGTCCTATGAACAGTGAAAAACACACAGCCTTGCTTTCTGTTTGGATAAATGAACTTGAGAATAGGTTTCAAGATTGCTGAAAAAATCATCAATTTTTTTGGTATATTTGCAACTCCGTTTTCCGTCAACATAAATACATTACTGCAAATTTTCAAATGGAATGGACAGAGGTGCAATCAGACATTCAACTCAAAGCAAAATGTGATCATGTCTCTCTACTGGACTTCTACGAGCCTTGTCTTGCCAGAGAGAAATACCCCTCACTTCACAGTCACACCTTACTCACACCATCGCTTTTTGGCAGTGTGTACATCTATGATCAACTATTTGCAAGGATGAAGCACAGAAGAGTAAAATTTCATCAAAAATCTCTGACGAACACCTTGAGAACTCACTGAGAACTGCAACCACTGCTATCAAACCAGACTGATGCATTAGTTTCAAAAACCGAGGTCAACTATCCCACTTGTTTTATGGTTTTGTTGCACTCTGTTTTGATAAAAATACTTAAAAAAAAAAGTTCTGTTATATATTATAACTATATCATGTATTTTATAAGCGGCCTGAGATATTTTCTCTACACTCAGTGCATCCCAGGAAAGCCAAAAGGTTGGACACGCATGCATTAAACCACAGTAACTTTGAATCCTCAACCACGAGGCCAAAATTCCCAAAAGTGGCCAACGTGACCAGAGATGAGGAGCAGGGCCACCAGGCACATGCACACCACGTGTACACAAACCACCCACCTTTGGAAGCCAGGATGCAAAGCCACCCCCTTCCAAAATCCAGCCTCATTCAAATGGTGGAGAAACTTCCCGAAACTGGCAAAAGATTCCAAAAAAGCTCTTGATATTCAAGCTGCCATCTGTAAAAGCCGAGGTCTTTCATGTTTGGTGGAAGTTGGATGTGTTAATGTATGCATAGGCAGTATACATGTCCACGCCTCTGCTGTGCCACTTCTTGGCACAAACAGAGAGACTTTGCTCTTATTAGCAGCATCTTATATCACATTCCGAGCTTCTGTCGCAGTTTTATGTTTTTTTCCCCCTTCATTATTTTCTCTACAAGGCCACAAGCTGCAATTGATCGCACAGATTTTTGCCATGCTTCCAATTAATGACAAATAGAGCCATACAGCTCCCAACCAGCTCTGGAGTTTGTAGATCGCGCCCTTTTTCCTGGGGAAAGTAACCATGAAAAAAAAAAACAAGCTAAAATTTCTAAATTTGTTGCTCGAAACCTGTGTTGCTCAATAAATATTTCAGTTTAAGTCTAACTGCTGAACTGGGCATCATACATCCTCTGTATTCATGAGGCAGTGCATCTCCCTGTAGTCATCTGCTGTTATTTTTCTCTCTCATTGTGTGGTCTCGCCAGACTTCAAAATATATGGAAATCTGAATGTGATTGCACTAAAGGAACAAATATGGAAAGTCTAGAGACTGGCAGATTTTCAAGGGCAGGAAAAGGTTGTAGAAGGTCTTAAATTTGATTCTCCTGCTTTCAGATTGTTAGCTTCCTTGTAAATCTGACCAAACTCCGAGTTTCCTGCAGTATTACACGTTGACTCAATCCACTCCCGCAGGGCTCTCCCACACCGCTTTTTGACTGGGTTATTGCATTCTGCATTCAACCTTACCTCCAATTCAATGATTTTACTCTTGTTTTGGATAGGAACTTTGAAAGATTTTCAACCTAATTTTATTTCTAGCTAAAACAAATCTCATTTTGTGATTAAATGAAGCTTGTCTCACAGGCCGTAGGTCACATCCTGCAAAAACCACCAAGCAGAAAAACCATCCACTGCTGCCAGTGCTGCTGCAGAGCTGAATTAAGAGATCCTGCAAAGGCAGCCCAGCAAAATGTAGCCTGGGAATCACCAAGGTATTTACAAATCACTTTTCTCATTGTGCTGGCAATGTTAACTTGAATAAATAATGTATGCGATCAGCTTAATGTTAGGTCAATCCTGCAAGCCTCCCTACCCACTGAGGAGAGTGCAACAGGTTGGAGCTGGAGAGCTTCTTTGCATTTTGGAATATTTTTCTTTTAGAAGATTTTTCCTAGAAAATAGTCCCCTGACTCCCTGTGTGCATCAACAACAAGCTGTGCTGCACAGAAGACACAATGGCGTTTGCTGGCACCTTCTGACTTAGGGAGAGGGAGGGACCATTTTGGAGCCAGGAGGAGTCAGGGAGCAATGATCCCTCTGCAGGTGCTGGGCTGGACAGGCACAGCCCCATCCAGGCTGGGGCAGCACTGTTAGGTTATGGCACATGTGATGCTCCTGATTCTCTCTGAAGTGCTTCAGCTTATGCACATCTTAACATCAGAGTTAAGGGGAATTCTGAAGACAGATAATTAATGTGCCAAAAACCACCAGTGGGGTTCGAGAAGCACTGCACAAAGCTGCCTATTTGTGCTGGCTCCAGAAAAACATTTTAGAAAACCAGCAGAACCCTTCACAAGGCACCATAACCTGGTGCCTGGGGCTCAGCAAAGATGCTGCAAAAAGCCCGACGCGGACGGCAGTCAGCCTGGCACTTGTGGTCACTTGGGGAATGCCAGCTGTCCACCAACACTTCTGCTGCTTGCTGGGACGAGCAGGAACAGCGTGGTGAGCTGCGAGCATGGCACAGTTGGGCTGGCTCCCCATGGCCACATCACCCCAGAGTTCTCTCCCCGTAGCGAGCTGGTGCCAGGCAGGGAGTTACGAGTGAGGGCAATCAGTCAGCCAAGCTGCCATTTGCTCTGCTTCCCCCCTCTCTGGTGAGCATCTCTCTCTGCCAAGCACAGCCGGGCTCATGAAAGCAAATGAAAAGGAGATGAGACTGAGTCCCCCTGATGGATTCTCCTCCCTTTCTCTGAATGCTACCCAAGTCATTTTTCAGCCATTGGAAGGGATCGTGATGGCAGCATCTCCCTTAAATCTCCAGTGCCGATGATTTCTAGCGTGGATGGGAAACTTGTAACTGCTGGCAAGGGCAAACATCGGAGGGAACAACCTCTGCCGAGCAATGTCCCAGCACAGGGCTTGGAGACATGGTGCTTTTCCATGGAGTGCAGCAGGCATCAAAGCCTCTCCATGTGACTTTGTCGTTCAACCTTCCCTGACTGCCTGAGCAGGAAACCTCCGAGCACGTGGAGTGCTCGGTGCCAGTGACATGGCTCCTGCCTTCCTGCTGTCTGTTGGCACCTGGTAGTCACACAGAGCAAAAGAGGAGCACTTTCAGTGCCTGACAGTGGTCTTCCACGCACCTGGAGAGCTTTAATGCTGGCAGAGGTTTGTTCTTCTCCTCAGGGTATCTGCTGAAGTCCAATTTATTCCTCCAGCCATATGGCAATCAAGCATCTCTCAGTGCCCGCAGTGCTTTCAGGAGCTTGGCTTTGTGCTATGACTGCTTCTGGCCAGCTCTGCCTGAAAGCTTCTCCACAGGAGCACAGCTGGTGGCTGCAGATGGTGTGACATTGCCTGGCTGATGGGACAGCACCCACGCTGGCACCATGTCCATGTCCATGCTCCCTCCCTGGTGACTGTGCCACAGCATCATGTCAGTGTGGAAAGACATCAGTTTGCAAGGCTCAGTCTGATCTTCCCTTGCCTCAAAGGCACTTCCAAGCTTCTGTCTTCAGCTCCACTTATTCCTCCAGCAGTTCCATTTCCAGACACGTTCCCTCTTGCTCCCACCTTGCAGCTCAGCTGTCACTGCTGACAGCTTATCTCCGAGCTATTGCTTTTTCTTGCAGTGGGAACGGTCTCCTGGGATCCCAGAGCCAGCAGCAATCTGCTTCCCCTGGGACACCAGCCCTGCACCATGAGCCTGTAGGAGAGAAGGACATTTCCTCTTGCCACTACTTCCCTCTGCGCACTTCTGATGAAGGGCTCTGGTCACTGCTGGACAGTGCCCAATGGATCTGTGGTTGTGCTGCCCTCAGATGCTGCCTGCCTCAGGACAGGGATTGCCAAAATGCAGCTCTGCTCTCCAGCAACACAGCATCCACTCAAATCCAAGAAGAACTTCTCAAGCAGGCTGATCTCTCTGTGACCCACTGCTGTGATTTGACCCAGTAGATAGTTTCTTTCCCAGCTAGAAACTAAGACACCCACAGCAGCAGTCAGAGGATGAAGCATGGAGAGAGCTGAACAGTACTGGAAAGAGGAGGAAAGAAATTGCTCACGGGTCAGGTGCTGACTCAGGAGAGGCTGAAAGGCATATGTTGAGCATCCTTGCATCAAACTGTTGCTGTCCACTCTTGGGCACAGTATCCTAAGTCAGCCAGAGCTCTGACCTCACATTCCCTCTGCACCAACAGCAGGGTAAGTCCCTGCAGCTCAGCCTCTGCAACATGGACCTGCTAAACAACCAGACGTTGGCAAAGAACAGAGGGCTGCAGCACATCACTGGGGCTTGCTGGCTCTCAACCATCTCCTGAAAACATATCAGAGGTCCATTTATTCATATGTGTGTGTATATATACACGCTTCAGTGTGTTTGGGAGTGTGAATACTTGTATATGGAATAGGAAACGAACAAGTGTGTTGAATAACGCATGAGAGAAACGGTAGATTACAATGGTTTTTCTAAAATAAATAATAGCAGCAATAAAGCAAATGTCTGAGAGGGCTCTCATCCATTTGTCAGCCTGGAGACAGATTCTTCAGGCCTATACCCAAAGCTCCTTCGTTCCATCCCACAAATAAATCACCGCCTCTCCTCATCTTCCCACTTCTGCCTGTTCTGCTGGGAGCCTGGTGTCCTGCCCCTGTACCCAGCTCTCCTGTGTGTACAGAGCAGGGTGTTTGCCCACACCCTTGCTGTGAACAGGGGGTTTGACTGTAGCACTGATTTCGCCTGCATTGCCGCATGCTCTGTGCACCAAACCCACCCTCTGCTTGCAGACTTACTTACAAGCATGGATCAGCAGCATGGAGTGTGCTTCCAACCCGTGATATATTCCGGGTATAATATATATATATATAATATATATATATATATTCCGTGATATAACCGGGATATTCCGTGGTTCTATTATGGTCTGATTTTTTGGTGGTGCTGTGTGGACTTCGACTCAGTGATACTTATGGGTTCCTTCCAACTCAAGATATTCTATGATTGTAAATGGATGGGAACGGTCAGAAACCTGAGATGAAGAGTTAGAATGGAGAGAAAATCTTGTTAGTGAGCCAAACTATAGGCACAACATGGAGGGACTGCAATGTGCCAGTGTAAGCAGCAGATCTGGACAGATGAGAACATGAGTATGATGGAAGGTGGCTTCAAGAGATGAATCAGACAATATAGAAATCCCTCCGAAGTTAGAAAATTCACCCCAAGAAGTGGCCACGTAAAGTCTGTGCTGCTCTCCAGCTGGACAGCATCACTGCCTGGGATATGGGTAAATGCCTCTGGAATAAGATTGGAGAAGTGCGGGGGATTCCAAGAAGAGAGAAGAGAAGCAACCAGGGAATGGAGGGCTCTGCTGGAGGCTGGCCTGTGTTCTTTTCGAGGGGTGTGCCACAGGCTAAGCAGGTTGGCTTGGAGCACCTCCAGGCACCTCTGGGTTGCTCACAGCAGCACATCTGCACAGCTCGAGGGACAAACACGAGGCACAAGGGGAAGAGCTGGGGGCTGCAGGTGATGCACGCTAACAGGGTACACCCATACACAGAGAGATGGGAACTGGCCCAAAGTATAAATTCAGATGCTGCTCGTTCACATTTTATAACAATCTAATTACTGATTAATGGATAAAGCAGCAGTCAGAGAAATTTTGGAGGAAATGTGTCAGTAATGCATTAGCGTCAACAGATGGAGGCTGGGATAGAAAAAGAAATGTGTTCTGGCACGCAGACGCGCTCCCGTGCACATGGGTGCCCAGGTCTGCTCCTCAGCATGGGGAGGTGGGTGGGGAGCACCCACCATCGGTGGAATTCAATGAGCTGTCGGTGTGAGGTCGCAATGCAATGGCATTGACCCAGTGCCCAACTGATGGAAGGTCCATGGCAGTGGCCGTGCTCCTGCACCCGCTGGCCATTTGCCCTTTCTGTGCTTCTGTCCAATGGCTCAGCCACGAGAGGCCGTTCCTAAAACCCCCAGCATGCCTTTCTTGCTAGCAAAACATCTCTGCCTCAGACAATTGCAATTTGTTGAAGCCAAAAATATCTGTGAAAAGTCTCAATTTGATGAATCTCCTGCTGGAGGAAAAACAATTGTTGAAAAACTGTTGAAAGCCCATTTTGTCATTTCCAACAAAAACAGTATTTTTTTGTTTGCAATAACTTTTAGCTTATAAATGTAACTTAGTTTACGCTACAAATGCTTTTTAAAGGTCAAATGGAAATAAACAGCTTGAAGACCCAATGTTTTGACTGGTTCAAGTTTTTCATTCCTCAGCGATAAAAGAATTGAGATTTTGAGTCTTGCTTCCCGTTCAGAACAGGAAAACTACATAATGATTCACTCAAGATGAAAAGACAGCTCCCATGCAGCCTGAATTCCACCTGAATTTTATTTTAGGGCAAAACAGAGCACAAAGAAGGAAGGACAGCGACCACTCCAAATGCTTTTGGAGGCGCAGGGTCGGCATTGCCATCCCGTTCTCATGCTCTGAGCTCCTCTGTGCCAAGCACGGTGTTGGCTTCTCCCCTCCAAAGAGCATTGCCTGGGAGACAGCCCATCAACAAGGCATTGTCCCTAGAGCATTGCTACGGAGACGCAGCCTTTCCAGAGGAATATGTCAAACATTGTCCGGACAACACTGGCTCTCCATTCCGTATGGAGAGCATGGGGCAGGCGGGACCTTCTCCAAGCCCTTGGAGAGAACAAGGCCTCCTAGAAACTGCAGATTCCTTTCTGTAGCCCATGGACATGCACGCACGTATCCTGGATGGGAAGCTGAAAGAGTGGGGAAAAAGCACCAATCATGAGAGAAGCATTTCCAAGGCTCCCAGGTTTTTGCTCACTTGACCATGGCACAAGGAACAAAACCCCAGCCTCAAGCATTCCCTGCCCATGTTGCCCGGAGCCCACAATAGCAGCCATTTTGTTCCCTAACCAGCATCTTTTCTTTCCTTTTTCCCCTTTCAATCAACCGATTCTTCTGCAAGTCTGCCCATAGGCAATTATTTTTGCCCTCAAAAAGAGAGAATTCAGCTGGATCTCAGTGAGCAATCCCTTTATGATGGCAAAGAGCCATATAGAGAATAGAAGGCAATTGAAATATTCATGACAAGAAAACAAATGGAGATTCACTAGACAATACCACAGCAAAGCCTTGGCTACAGAGCTCTGCAATAATTAGCCATCAGGAGACAGAGCTGCAGTTGTGTTAGGGTCTGTCCCAACCACTTGCAGACCCTTTCCGGATGTACTCCAAGCTCTCAGCCCCATGGTTCTGGGGAATTTGTCTCCTTGTCCTTGGGCAGCCCAGCCACCTCCACGTCCCCTCCCCGCTTTGTGGTTGATTTTCTCCCAGCTGATGACGTGCTAGAGGAAATCCAGGAGTTTGTGCAGCTCTCCCAGAGGCTGCTGTTCTCCCCCCAGAAAACCTCCCATCACATCTTGCTTTATGCAGTCACTGCTCTCGTTCTGCTGCAAGGGGCACTCAGTGCCCACAGCCCTAAGCAGTAACATTGCAGAGGAGTTTGCTTCCACCCTGCCTGGAGCAGAAGATGCTTTATTGGTGTTGCATATTGCTGCATCATTCCATTGGGAAAATGGAAATCTTTACCAGGCTGCTTACAAAAGCCACAAATGCAGTGAGATTGAGTCTGCTTCCCTCGAGGGAGTGTGGCAGCTTCCTCCACGCCGGGCAGGAACCTGTTGAACAGTCAATGAGAATTCGCAGGGTACTGCCAGAGTCCATGTCTTTAAAATGTCGTCCTATGTCTTCTTTTTTCTACTTAGAAAAAGGTTTTTGACATTTCAGTGGACAGAAAAGTACTTTTTGAAAACTCACAGTGGAAAAAAGGCAACAGAAGATAAAACTGCAAAGGTTTCGTTTTAGTTGTTTGAAACCCACACCTTTGCCTGGATAAGAAAGGAATTTTTTCATCCCAGATTTCAGCAAAAATATTTTCATCAGAAAACAGCTGCACAGAAAATTCTGCTTTCTCTTGAAAGGTCTTTGCCAGTGGAGAAAAAATGAGCTTCACTGTGATGAAAGACAAGCTGTAGGTGTGGATAAGGACGTTACAGTCTGTGGGCTGACAGCACGAGGCTACTGAGGGATCCCAGGATCTCCCGACCTCCTTTACAATGGGATTTGGGCTGAAATTCCCCTTCCAGCTCAGCCCAGACTTCAGTCTTGCGTCAATCAGTAGAACTGGGGGGCCGTGGCTGCTGTAGGCATTTCTGCTGGTCTTACAGATAGCTGTGCGGAGAAAAACATCTTCCTTCCCCTCTGTGCTTCTGTTTCCCAAACTGGGAAACTTCCAGGCCAAGTCTGAGAGTGGGAGCAGGGTGTAGACCCAGCATGTGACGGAGAACTGTGGGTCTGACCAAGACCCCAATCCCCAGGAGTGTCAACAGCCATCCCAGAGTCAGCTGCCTCTGACCAATGAAGACAAGTTTGGGCAGCCAACAAACTGATAGAAGCACAAGATGAAAACACAGACCACTACACCCGAAACGAACCCCACACTTCTGCTTTTTAAACAAGCACCGAAGATTCGCAGTTCTGTTTGCTTGCTGCAAAACAACAGACAAAGATCTGCACCCAGATATATTCTATTTGCTGCTGGGCTCTGCTGTGTGGATGGAGAACCTATTTCATTCCTTTGCCCGGGGAGAAATTCAATAGAGAAGAGACCTGGGATCGATACCAGTGCGGGCGTTGGAGCCGTGCTGCAGACAGGCGGTGCTCAGACAGCGTGCGGTGCGAAACAGCGGGGCTGGGAGCTTCCAGGGAAGCAGAACAGCTCGGGGCTGGCAGCCGCCTTGGTTACAGCTGTGGTTATTGATACGATCGAGGCCGACTGTGCCGGGTGAGGAGGCAGGGCTGGAGGCTTTGCAGCACGGCAGCAGATGCCCATGGGGAGGGCAGAGAGGGGCGTCTGAAGGAGATGAGGGAGGATGGCAAAGATCCCCAGGTGGGTGTCAGAGTCTGCAAAGCCCAAATGTGTGCTGGAGATGAGAGAAGGAGTACACACACCTGCAGGGATGGGGAGAAGAGCAGCAAGGGCAGCCCAGCCCTAAAAGCGAGCGCAAAACTCCTGCTCACTCCATCACCCAGCACAAGCATTGCCTCCCTAACCACAACACTCCGCCCTCAGGTCCAACACTCAATTGCTTCTCCTTGTTTCAACAGAGATTAGGTCAGGTTCTGTAATAATGTGCCCAGTTCTCAAATGGTTGTGCAGTGACAGTGCAGGCAAAGGCACAAGCCGTGGGGCTAAAGATTGGATTGGGCTTTATATTTCTGTTTGTGCAGTGACAGTGCAGGCACTGATGGGGCTAAAGGTGACTCTGAGACCCGGACAGAGCTCTGCCCCAAGTTCTCCTGCCCAGCAAACAGCTCCAGCAGCAAAAGAAGCTGTCAGAAAGCCTGCTTAAAGAAAAGGGTTCAGGCATAATAACCTTGGTTAGAAGGGACCGGTGGAATAAAATTGGAGAACAACTTACATGAAAGTCAGCCCCAAAAAGAAGAGGACTTCTCCCTACTCCCTCTCCCATTTGCCTCTCCTGCACTGCCCATTTGCAGATGATTTTATTCATCTAGAGCTGAAAACCTATGGGCACATCAGTCTTTCACTACACATCTATTAAGACGTAAATATCCCCAGGATTTTTTTGTTTAAATCCGAGAAAATGCTCCGTCCTTCCCTCCCTCTCTCCCCCCAAAGCCTTCAAGTAGACGCAAAAAACAGAGCAAGAAAAAATCCAAGCAGCCTTCAAAGAAATCACTTCGCTCGTACACAGAGCAGAAGGCAATAAATAAATAAATTCCAGGCATACAAACAGAACTTGCAGAAATACTGCTGGCAAAGTCTGCAGGTGGTACAGCCTGGCAGTACCTATGGGTGCATGGCTGTACCCGTGGGTGCAGGGCAGTACCCGTGGGTGCAGGGCATTGCAGCTGTGAGCATGCACCTGGGGCACACCAGAGGCTGTGGGGTGTGCATGTGGTTGGTGCGAGAAAACCATTTATGGTGGAATTCTCCATATCCTAAGATCAATGCTTAATGACATCTTCAGAAAGGGAGGGAGAGGACTTGCATGAAAATAGTGCCTGTGTTGCCATCTGCATTTATGTGCATCAGTACAGAGGAAGCTGTCAGTGCTTTCTGCAGCAGTCTGAAACTGAAAACACTTCACAGGTGCCAGAACCTTTCCTGGGCCTAGCAGAGGAGCAGAGGCTCCGTGTCCCTGACACCCACACATGTGGCATCTCCCTCAGGCTGCGACCATGGGCACACAGCTGTGCTCACCCCTCCCCTCCATGCACCGAGTGCTGAGTTGTGACACTTCCAAAAATCTTGAGGGATTTCAGAACACGCTCAAAACTGATCTCAAGGTATGCTCCCTAAAGGAGTCTCTACCAAAAAAACAATAAACACACTCAAAATTTGTCTTTGGAGCATGTCCTAGGGAAGAGAGAAACCCCCAGAACACAGCACAGGGTCCCCTGCCACAACCCAGTGTTTGCTCCATGTGCTCTTCCCCTGTTGCTATTTTCCCACATTAGCAGACATGGCACAGTACAGCTTCTCCCGTCCCAGCATTTCACAGCTCAGTGCTTCTGGGTGTGTAACGACAGCACATCCACCTCCTTTATTTCATTTCTTACTTTCCTTAACTCTAAATAACAATCAGGGTGCTGCGGGGAGCTCTGGGCAATATTGCACTGAAAAATATTCACCTGCTCCTTCTGTTTTTCTTCCTCCTGACTGCTGCTCTTTTGCATGAAAATAAGGTCTTTATTGCTTATGTCCCTGGCGTGGTATCCCATTTAGGAGCTACAAAGATTCTAAAAACTACAGGCGATGAATAAGCTGCTGGAACAGATGTCTGTAGTAATTAAAAAATGTGGGAATATTTTTGTCTATTACATATGGTGCAGTGGACAGCACTGTGTGATGGACATCATTGCTTCTCTGCTGAAGCTCTCTGTGCACTGCTCAGACACTGTGTGCCCCATAAGGCTGCAGCATCCTGTACCTGGCTGTAGGATGGCAGAGCTGGATCGCTCCTTCCATGTTCCCTATTGTACCTTTTAGCTGAGCACGAGGCTGGGAAGGCCTCAGCTATTCAATCCTAATGCCTGAAACCAAAGGGCTTGTGATCTCACCTGTAAAACGTGCACTGGGGCTGTTCAGCGGGCGCTGCATCCTCCTGCACAGGAATGCTGTGCTGGGGAGGTGCAGAGGGCCTGGCGGAGCCCTCAGGCAGCGCAGTGCGATGATTCCTGACACTTTCCTTTTTGCCTCTCTCTGCTGGCAATGAGCATATTGGAAATGCCTTGATCAATGTAGATTACAGGATCAAGTGTTCATCTCCTCTCAAATCCGGTCTGTAATGTGTTTCCTTTACTTCTGCTGAGCCTTTAAACGCCTTTTTCCTCCTGCTTTAATTATTTACCATGCTAAAGTTGTTAGCTCCCAAGCGTGGTTTGGACGACACTTGTTTGTGTTGCAAGACACGGATGAAAGTAGCATTGATTTTGAATGCTTCATCTTCATTTGGAAGTAACTGCAGGTAAGTGACACACTGGAAAACTCTCAGGGTTTGTCCAATTCCTGAACACAGACACAGCCCTTCTGTCCTTTGTTACCAATGGTTTTGGAGGAAGGGGAACTGCCACGTGAAGCTTGTGTCCCACTTCTCCACTTGAGGTCTTTCACATGCTCCAATTTGAGGTGAATCCAAAGAGGCATTGGCTGTGGGACTTATTAGCACTAATTGCCTGCCAGGGTAAAATCAAACATCCAGGCCACTAAAACATCCCACTCTGATTTCGTAATAGCCATTTAATGCCATGGGTGGAAGTGCAGGGAACTTTTCCAGGAAAGGTAATGCATGTAAATTGACAATGTAATGGGATATTGGGACACATTATGCCCAGCAGGTCTGCCAGATGTGATTAAGTTCCGTTCCAGTACAGAAAGATAGCAGGGCTCATTGTGGCTCAGCAAAATAAAATCCTCAATTGTTCCTATGTCAGCACTAAGCCAAGCCGGTACTGCCCAAACCAACAGGAGTTTCCTCCATCACCCATTCCTACAGTGGGAAGATCCAATGCTGTTGTTTCAGACATCACAATGGAATGGGATTGCTTTGGTTTCCAACAATCTGTCCTGATTGAAAGTCTTATTTTCATTTGCTTTTTGCTTATTCCCATATTTGATAATTGCCATCTTGCTTACACGGGCTGTAACTGCTCAGAAAGCTTCTGGGTAAATGCTGGATTGGAGCCATGCTGGACCCAGACCAGAGAGCAACGAAATGTCACTGAACCCAATGGAGAGAGGGGGGATGTGCTGGCCCTGAGGGGGGGTAGAAGAATGGAGCACCTTTCCTTCTGTCTCCCCCATTCCCATTAGCTCAGCATTATTGAATTTTATGCTACAGACACGTGTTAAGTGCAGCTGGATCCAGTCCTGCTGCTGAAACCGATGTTTCCCACTTGGCTGCTCTTAAACCTTCCCCTAAGCACAACACACAAATAATAAAACCAGGAGCATCACTAGAAGAAACTCAGAGCCCCTGTGGACCAATTTCCTCTGTTTTGTTTCCTTTACACAGTCTGGTTACGGTAATCAAACAATCTGGGGCTTGCTAATGACCCAACCTAATTGCTCCTACCACTGCTACAGGCACAAAGCATCATGTCCTCCATATCCAGGCTGAATCTCCCTGGCTTCCTGGCTCTATCCTCCTTCTTCCAGGCTTCCTGCAGAGCCAGGGCAGGGATCCCGGTGTCTTTGGCTTGGTGTATTCACCCCAGACAAAGAGAGCTGAGATAAAGAGGCCTTAGGAAAAGAATCAGACTGCTTGTTCCATTGACGTGTTAAGGGAAACAGAAGAGGAAAGGATCACATACATAAGAAGACAAGAAATACTGGTACGACTTTATGGGAGCAAGCCATAAGGAGCCCATAAAGCTGCGAGCAAAAGACAGAATAAACCCTAAAATATCATTAAAAAAAAAATCTCATTATTCTTTCAAGGCTTGATTTGTATTTTAAAGTTTCAGATCAGGGCCAGGAATAACTCTTTGTGCTCTGCAGCAGGTTTGCTCTACAACTGTGGCCCCCAGGAATGCCTCGTCCCTGTTCACATCCCACTGATGCACAGCCCCAGAGCTGGGCACACAGCACCCGTGGGTATTTGTGGGATATCTTCACTTGCAGATGCTTTGAGAGAGAGAAGGAAAGAGATTTTTGCCCCAGGTAAGGGACACCTTAATAAAGGAGGGTAGGATTACTGCCTTCTCTTTTACATCAGGAGCTTTCATGCTTACAGAATGAGCAAATTAAACTCACAGGTCCTGAGAAGGGCAGTATCTCCACTGTTAGTGCAGATACTGAGCTGCAAACATTAAGCCACATTTTGCATTCAATCCATGGGAAGCAGCTGCTTAAGGGAACTCCCTATCTAAGCAGCTCTGGTGGCTCTGGAGGTGATAATCCCACATGGAATTCAGAGCCCTGCAAGGCTCAAGCCCATCAGATGACACATTTGTGGCTGGAGAAGATGGGAGAGAGAAATCCACTGCAGGAAACAAGTATTTCTAGGAACATTTTATCAGTGTGAAGTTTAATTTCAGCCTCTGGAAACAAACTGCCAGTCTGTTTACCCTGCTCAGAACATGCCTCCTGCAGACCCCATCTCCAGGGGAGCTCCAAGGCCAGGGATACGTGCACTGGGCTGGTGCTGCCCACATTGTGGCCAGAGGGGCCTGTGTATAAAATATACAGCTGGAGGAATTGCTGGTATGTAAGAAATGGGGATGAGATACGAGAAAATCCTTTTTAATTGTCTCTCTTTATGGGAGACAGTGAACTACACAGTGCAGTCAAATGAAGGCTGAGGTGCTACGTGTCCCTTCCTAAATCATCCCTGTGATCTGCAATGCCCTGAGGATGCACAAAACTGAGGAGCTAAGCCAAGGCAACTGATCTGGTGCTTTTAGAACAGCAGCTTTCAGCTCCAGCCCAGATTTCCCAAACAGATTCCCTAAGCTGGGAAGGCCAGGAAATGAGTGGTGAATCACCACAATGAGACGTCAGCGCATTCCTCACAGCTGGTGCAGGATGTGGGGCAGCAATGGCAGAGCTGGAGGGGAGCAGTGCTGGGACCACACTGGTCTGGGTCTGAGGACTCCCAAATATCGGGCAAGTGAAATGGAGCAGCTATTGGAAGAGAAAGCCATAGGCACATTCACAGATACAGTGAAATCCAAAGCAGCACAGGATGTGAGATCCAGACCTGCTGAGTCCCAGCAGCTCCCAACTGGAAGCTCCAGCTGGACATACCCCAGAAAAGATTAATCCTGCACGATGTGCCGACAACCTACTTCAGCACAGATCTAAGGGAAGCACGAGCTGCTCTGCAAACACTCTGCCCCTTCCTCGTTGCTGAAGGATCCCAGCAGCTCGCAGCAGAGCATTAAGCAGCGAGTTTCCCATTTATCATGTGACATTTTTCCTGTAGCTGGAGGGAGAGGTTGTATCTGCCAGAAAATGCCCTTTTGCTAAGTGGTATTTTTCTTGTCAATGTATTGCAACATCCTCTGCAGTTTGAACAGGGGATGGGAGTGCTCACACTGCACACACCCCACGTGCTCCCACGGTGTCCCCCGGCGGTGGCTGTCCCCGTGCCTGCAGCTGTACCCTGGGCAGCCTGTGCTGTTCCCACAGTAACAAAAACCCACCAAAATATATCAACTGAGCCCGTTTTGGGGCTCAAGGCCCAAATCATGTTTCAGAGCATTGTGCTTGGGGCTGAGGCTTCATAGGTCAGGCTTTCTGGTGCAGTGGAAGCAAAGGGTTTTGGGGAAACCTTTCGTTCATTGCTCACTCAGTGATGCCAGCAGGCAGCCACGGAGGTGTGTGTGCACTGTGTGTGTGTTCCTTGCCCTACAGCTATCGCTTTGCTACTACAGGCAGAGAAAAAGTTCTCAGGAGAGAGGAATAGAGCCTGGAGGCTGGAGCTGACCTTCAGGCGATGTCGGTTTGTCACATCTGCTGTTCTCTTTTCAAAGCAGAACTCCTGGGGAGAGCTGATGCCCTCTAGCAGACCCTGACTGCTTTCAGCCACGGACAATGGGAGCGGTGCAGAGCTCCCCGTCTGTCCCCAACCACTTTCAAATGTGGCTTCGAGAGCGAAACTGCCTGAACACAGACAGAAGAAAAGAGAAGAGGAAACAAAAAACTGCATAATCCCACTTCAAAGGCTCCTCAAGCCGGGTGGCTGTGCGTGGGGAGAGCTCCAGCTGCTGTCCTCCACTGCCGCACGTGTCCCCGTGTGCCTGCCACGTGCCCTTGCTTCCAAAGTCCCTTGTGAAGCTGCTGGGCTGATTGCATTGTCTTCTTTTCCAGCCTGCATGCCACAGATGCAATGTTTAGCTGCCTGCTGAAAGCAGCATCCTGTCTGGCCCCTAACCCCTACATTGCTGTGGGTGTAAACAAAGAATCATGTCACACCAGAGCACACATGGAGGTGGCAGATAGGGCAGGGCAGGAGCTCTGGAAACCACTCACATCTCTGTTGACTTCAGCCTCATTTCCAAGTTCTCAGTTTCTTTAACTATAAAATGGGAACGGTGCTCCATTTCACTCCAGGAAATAAAAGTGGAGAAGGCGAGGTGGGAATTAACAGCTTCTCCAAACGCGGTGTTGCTAAAAGCTTTTGAAGAGACATAGAAAAGGATTTATATTTCAGTATCTGACAAACAGAAGAAAGGATGTGTCTGCTCAGTCTGCACTTCTGCCATGTGTTCATTTAAGCTGTGAGAACCATAAATGGCACTTTCCAAAGACCCCAAAGAGAGGAACCGAGAAAGAGGTTTGACACAACAAGCTTCGTGTTCCCAATGAGAATGGTCAAAGTTTATCCATCAAAATGATTTCTTGCATATACGCAGAGCTTTTTATTCTAAGAAAAATGTTGACAAAACAATGAGTTCTATCAAAGCAAAGGTTTTGTCAGAAAAAGAAAGGTCATTTCTTGGCTAAAAAGCGGTTTCAGGACCAAAAAGGCGTTTATTTTTGATGACGAGTCAACATTCTTGATGAACAAACCATACCACCACTACCAAAAAAATGCATCTCCATCAGATCTTACGGTGACGTAGAAACAACAGGTAGGGGAAAAAGTCCAAATAGGCAAACATCCTCAAACTGGAGATATGTCCTATCCACAAAGAACAAATTGACCGGAAAGCAGCAATACAATGCAACACCAACAAGGCAGGAACACGGCCGGCAGTCCCTCTTGCCCACCCATGGTAACCAAACCCCCTCTGTGCTCCCACCTCTCACCTCCCATCCACCCTCAGGGCTGGGCTGGCGGTGGGACAGAGGGCTCCAGTGGCACTGCCCGGTGAGAGAGACTGCCACCAGGAGCTGCATTTGTAGAATCACAGAATTGTTTGACTTGGAAGGGACCCATAAAGGCCACCTGGTCCCCCTCCCTGCAGTGCACAGGGACACCCACAGCTCCATCAGGTGCTCAGAGCCCCCCAGCATGAGCCTGAGTGTCTGCAGGGATGGGCACCGACCACCTCTCTGGGCACTGTGCAGGGCTGCACAACCCTTAGCATAAAAAACTTTTCCTTTATATCTAATCTAAATCTCCCCTGGCTCATGTCCAGCTGCCATCCACCAGTACAAGTCCTTCTCAGCAGGGCTGTGCATCCTCTTTTTTTGCATCCTCTTCCACTACTACCGTGAGTAAAGCTGTGCTATGTCTGATGTGTCAGTTTTTCCCCTGTGATGCAAAGCTGAAACAACCTACAGGAGATTTTGCTGAATATAATGGAAACTAATTCTCCAGGCTTGCTGATCAGGACTGCAGTGACAACCAGCAGGAACCACGGTACAGCAGGCAAAATTCTAATGGAGAAAAGGCAGCTGAACAGCTAGCAGGGCTGCTGGCTGTTAATTTTCACTTGTATTGCAGCATGACCTACATGTCCATGACACAGAGCACAGCCCTGTGGCATCAGGTCCTGAAAAACCACAAAATATGAAGGGCATTTGGGGTGTGCTTCAGTTTAAGATTAAATCATTTCAATGCAACTCCCTACATGTGAGCTGGGGGATGGCTGAACTGCTGACCTGGAGCACTGTGCTGGGAATGGCTGGCATCCCTCGTGGCTTCCAGCACCCACACTTCTCTCCCCAGCTCTTAGGGTCCAGCTCACACCTTGTGCAGATGTCCTGGTCCCAAATGGCACTGTCAGAGCAAGCCAACCAAGCCCTGCATTTCCTTGGGCCCAGTGTTGGCTGAGACACCAAAAACACCCTACACGTGGTCAATGTATGTTTGAGTGATCCCTTTTTGTGGGCTGAATCCATCTGTTCTGCCCCAAAGAATTTCTAAAACACACATGAAGGTCAGTTCTTCTCATGCAGAGTAGGGTTGGGGTCCATCTGGACGAATGTCAGGCACAATGAGGAGTGTATTTAATCTTTTTCTAAATATGAGACCTACATTTACGCAGACAGATCAGATTCTTTTTTCCATTTCCTGAATTCTGTGACTACCAGGGAACCCAGGACAGCCTCTTTGGTTGGAGACACACTGAGATAGTCTTTGAGATGAATCCCATCCTTTACAAATTCAGAGAGAGGGAAGGAAAGGATCAAGGCCCCAGGGAAATTATCCTGGTCAGCTTAGTGCAAGCAGTCTTGTCCATCCACATTTCTTTCCATTCAGATTTTCCACCTGCCCTGGTGAAGTTTTTGTTTTTGTTTTCAGAACAGAGCTGGACATATAGATCAGCCCATAAGATCTGGATCAATCCATTAAAAAGAGGAGGAAAAAGAGTCACTTCAGTCAGATCTCCACAAGGAAAGGAAACTGAAAATTAAATATTAGCCTTCATCACGACGATGTAAGCCTTATGCTGGAAATGCTATTAATCGTAATTCAATTGCTCCAGCGTTGGGTGGCAGCCAGTGCTGTAATGGATTGTAAAGACAAAGTGGCTGCTATTCTGCATAAAGCAATGCTGGCCATGCAAGCTGCCCTGATGATGCAGTGGTGAGCTGGGATGCTGGAGAGCTCAGAGATTGGTTTCAGCCTTATGGGAGTTCTAACATGGAAGGAGCAGCACTGGACAGGAGATGCTCCAACTGAGCCAGCTTGGAAAGGTGCTTAGGAGAAAGGAGAGACACAGAAGATTGCTCAGCAGCATGAGTAACAAGGCTGAGAAGCAATGATACTTCCAAGCCCATGGACAGTTTTTTTGCACAGTTCTCCCAGCTCACCAATTTCCGCATTCAGGAAAAGCAGCAGCACAGCCATCTTCTATGGGCAATCCTCTGCAGATGGCCAAGGCCAAAGAAACCCTGCAAGTGGGAGACGTGCAGGAGGGAGGAGAAACCTGGGTGCAAGAAAAGTGTGGGTCCTGTTCCACTCAAAACATATTTGAGGTTGGTACAGCACAGCTTCATGGCAGCCCTTGTTCGGAAAAGAAAGCCCTTAAGGAGTGGTGATTTGCTCAGAGGGCAATTGTTACACGTAGGCCAGAATGTGGCTCCAAGCAGAAGCTTCTGCCCATGTCTGGGAAGCACTTGCCTTTAGCTAACAAGATATTTGCAAAATAAGAAATAAAGACAAACAATGAACGGCCTCAAACTGCAGCCCATAGTGAGAGCTCTTCTATCTGCACTCCCAGACTAGGAAAGATGAATTTAAAGTTCTAAGAAGATCACTATGAACTTAAAGCATTCATCTCAAAGTTGTCTCTTCTCCTTACACAACCTGCCCATTAAAAGCTTTTTTTACCACTCCTGCTTGATCTGCACCTCGGCTGTGCTCTGAGTTTTTCATTACTTAGGATTCCTTATTAAATCCTTTGTGTGAGCATAATTCCGAGTGGAACTGAACTGTGAGTCTCTGACTGCAGGGTACAGTGCTCAGTAATAAATGGTGAAAGGAGCACAGTGAAGAAACCTCTGCAATTCTGCAATTCTAAGAAAGGGAAGGAGGAACTCAGCACAGAGCACACCTATGAGATGTGACAGTTTTTTCAAGGCTTTTCTGGTAGCTTCATGAATAGAGCGTTAGGATTAGGACCTGAAAGCCCTAAATGAAGTCGCTGCTCTGTCCTGGGAAGAACGAGGACTTAACAAAACTGTTGTTGCAGGTGAAAGGTAAATCACTGAACGTTGTCTCACTTGAATCACCAGAAAGGTGCTGATCCAAGCAAAAATCCATGCGGACCCATTAGATATGAGACTCCAAGGTCACTGGTCTCAAATTTTATATCATATGCTCCCACAAAACCACAAAAATTCCAATTCAAAACCTCCTCTCAGATTACCTACAACTGATTTTATTGCCAGTTTGGCCATGACCTAAGGAGAAGAGGTTTTGATAACTGAGAGTACACTGTGCCCTCCACGTAGCCCAGAGGAGCTGATCTCAGGGCAGATGAAGGAAATGAGATGTTCATATTCCCGTCACAAGGACCCCAGCAGAATGGGTTCTGCAGTGACCAGGGAAGTCATATTTTCTTTGAGAGGAGAACAAAGGTATGTATCTACTTATTAACATATATATATTAATATACATTAACACATAGATATAAGTAACAAATAAAGCATGCAAAAATACAAATCTATTCGTCACAAAGCAGAAAGGAACACACATTTCATGAAAACAGCTGCAATTTTCCCTCGGCCTTTTTTTTAAAATTTGATGATCTCTGCTGATCAGCTTTTTCTGTGGGACGCAGAGAACTTCTGTTCACCTCAGCAAAGCACAGCATTGACTCAGCCTGGGGAGGCAGGGAAGTGCTCCTGTCCTTACCTGACCCGTCTGGTAAGCAATCTGCAGATCTCTCCTTGGTATTCCAAGTGACCCAGAAGGATTCCAAAAAGAGAAGTTGGTTTTCTTTGCCCAGCTGAGAAATCCTTTACCTTTAGCATTTTATCATCAATTTGCTTTTAGGTGCTTTTAGGGGGAGAAGCTGTGAGCTCAGAAGTGGCTAAAGCTTCGCTGGAGGGATATTTTCCCTGCAAACAGGCAGGCTGGGGGAGGAGAGATGAAATCCTTCCTCAACTTTTATGTGTGTAATCTAAAATTATGTTGCTGAAGAGTCTGATTTATGTGTCTACAAGGGAACATGATCATCATTTTCCGGCGCCTTTCAGAAGGACCTGGGATGAAGCAAGGACCAAACAACACTGCTACATCAGAGGAATTCAATTGTCTCTTTATTTTAAGGCGTCACAGTAAAATTAGCAGACTTTGAAATCTCACTGCTGCAAAGAGATTGGTTTCTTTCTTTACATTTCCCCAAGATGACGTGGATAATACAGTTTTTTAAGCACACGAAGTCATCTAGTTTCATTCCTACTCACTGGGGGGGAAAAATATGTTTTTAAATGGAAAATTATCCATTTTGAATGGAATCTGGATATAAAGAACAGATAAGCTCTTCAGAAATAATCAAACTCATATTATTGCCAACTCCTTTAAAGAGACACATTTCCACAATAATTTCTAACTGACATTCTTTATCCCTTTCTTGCTGCAAAGCCTTTCTTTCTATTGCTAGAAACCATGAGTTGGGTGAGTTATCATGGTTCTTCACTGCGTGCTTTATGAGATAAATGCACAGCCCAATACATGCTGCAACATTTCAGCTGAATAATTTCTGTACTGGCAGCATATTCAACACTGTGTAATGTCTTTCAAACCATCCTCATACTGACATAGCTGTCATAAATCATGGTTTAGGCTATTACACAGATTCTGTTTCTAGGACAGTTCAACCACTACATGACACAGAGCCGACAGTTCAACCCCAGCTCTTCCTCTCTGCTTTCCAAGGTGCTCCATATCCTTAACAGAAAGGCAATTTTCCAACTCAGAGAGTTGGGGCTGTGGAACGTCTTTGTGCTCTGCCTGCTAACAGGTCCAGAAAGTCCAACCTGGCCCTGAGCACTCAGCAGCCTCACAGAGCATCGGTAACAGCCAGGATGGAGCTCTCCCTGTGCAACCCCCCCAGAGAAGTTTCCCAGAGCAGGGGGCACAGGAAAGCATCCAGGAAGGTTTGGATATTCCCAGAGAAGGAGACTCCCTCACCTCTCAGGGCAGCAGTTCCAGGGCTCTGCCATCCTCACAGTACAGAAGTTCTTCCTCACGTTCTGATGGAACTCCTTGGATTCCAGCTGGTGCCTAGTGTCCCTTGTCCTGTTGCTGGGCAACACCAAATAGAGCCTGGCTCCATCGTCCTACCCCAGATTCCCCTCAGCCTTCTCTTCCCCAGGCTGCACAGACCTGGGGCTCTCAGCCTTTCCCCATCAGGAGATGCTCCAGACCCTGATCTGCTCTTGTAGTCCTGCTGAGACCTCACCAGGAGCAACGAGCTGTTACTTCACCCCCTGGATTTGGAGAGAAGTTCTCATCTCCCCTGGAGGACACATCCCTCAGGTACTGGCCTCACTTTAGTCATCTTTCCAAGACAAAATCCCTGCAGTTTGCAAGTCTTCTTTCCCAAAAAAGAATGAGAAATTTGCTTTCAAAATCCAGATCAGAGTCTGATTTTTTCAGTACCACATTTTGGTACTGAATAATGCTACAGGCAATGGGAAGTGAAGGCAAACTCTCCCTGCTCTGCCTTGGACAAAACGAGGACAGTCATCCACCAGCCTGACCCATGTGTTTTATTCTACCTAGAGCACAAAATTCCTCAAATTTCTTTGCTGCAGTTTCTCTATTAATTCTGCTTGGGACAGTAGAAAGCTACTGCAAACACAAAGTGCTTCAAAGTGATCTGAGAACAGAGAAAAGCTTCCTCCTACCACCTCCTCTCCCAGGAGAGCACAAGTCGCATTCCTGAGGATGAGGGAGAGAGTTCACCCTCCATGTAGTACTGCACATGGTACAGGGGGAAAATTATCTCAGTCTCCAAATCCCATTCAGCTATAGCCATGGGGTTTCTGTGCTGGGGCTGTCCCTGCACTGCGTGGGGACACAAGTGACCCCCCCACACTGAGTGCCACCAACTTAGCATGGGTTCTACTGGTCAAGGAATGGAGAGAAAAAAGGCAATTTTGCTCTGCTTCCCAAATTGACCCAATCACAACCTGATCTGGATGCCTTTATTCTGCGTTAAATACACTCAAACTGCTGAGATAGAGCAGTACCTTCCACAGGGCACACAGCACCTGAACGGGAAATGAGATGAGATGAGATGGTTCCTAATCAGTGACCATTACACTGCCTTGATTACCTACGGCTGAACCCTGCTCTGGTCTTGGTCACCAGCCCGAAAGGAAAGGTAGAGATGACCTTTAAAAGCTGAGCCAAGATTACAGTAATTGGGCAATAATATGAAGCAGCAAATCCGAGTCAAAACAATCCCTTTGACTTCAGGGAGAGGAGCAGCTAATGCATCTGGGACTAGGCTCATTATTTCCACTTGGCACCGAGATTTTAACTGCATCTGCTCAACCCGTTCGGCTGTTAAGTGATCGCTCCTTCATACGGGGGAGCAACATCACCTGTGGCAGAGAGCGAATCAGGGTGACTGAGGCGAGAAGATGTCTGTGGCTGTGATTAGAGCTGCACAGACGAGTGATGTTCCAGTTCACTGACCAAAACTCCCACAATAGGGAAAAATGTTCATATGTTTTCCTTCCCTTCCCTTCCCTTCCCTTCCCTTCCCTTCCCTTCCCTTCCCTTCCCAC
>WBMW01003492.1:265131-283499 GCA_013396635.1 Penelope pileata
CCCCCCGCCATTGGCAGGTATCTGGAACCCTCAAAGCATTTTTTCATCCTGCATACAGAGACCTGCTGGTGTTTGTGAAACGGGCAATTAGCAGCAGCACTCACAGCTTCAGGCTGTGTCCCAGTGGGCAGCACTCAGGGCTGGGGCATCTGCATGTGAACAGAACTCCTATCTGTTTGCGTGAAATACTGATAAGCTTCACGCATTCTTGATCCTTATATTCTTGCCTTTGAAAGTAGATGAACCCTTTGATTTACTTTTTGTCCGTGAAACCGTTTAGAGCAGCCGTGTCCAGCCTGTGGCCTGCAGGCCTCAGGTGGCCCAGCACAGCCTCACTGTGGCCTACCCCTGCCCCACACCATCATGGTGAGGCTCTGCCCCGCCAAGTGGCCCGGCCCAGCCCCGAGCGTGTACCCATGGCTCCAACAGCCAAACATGGGTGTGCGATGGCGCTGAGCTGAGACCCGGGCACAGGGAGGGACAGTGCAGTGCTAACTCAAACTATGGCAAATAATTTGATGCATTTTGATACGTTGGCTAAACACAGGCCTGTCAAAAGTGAAAAACATGCAGCCTTGCTTTCTGTTTGGATAAAGGTATTTGAGAACAGGTTTCGAGATTGCCAAAAAATCATCAATTTTTTGATATATTTGCCACTCCATTTACAGTCAATATAAATACACTCCCCACAGATTTTCAATTGGAATGGATAGAGGTGCAATCAGACATTCAACTCAAAGCAAAATGTGATCGTGTCTCTCTGCTGGACTTCTATAAGCCCTGCCCTCCCAGAGGAACATACCCTCACTTCACACCCATGCCTCATTCACACCATCGCTTTTTAGCAGTGGGTGCATTTGTGATCAACTGTTTGCACAGATGAAGTACAGAAGAGTAAAATTTCATCAAAAATCCCTGACGAACACCTTGAGAGCTCACTGAGAACTGCAGCCACTGCCATCAAACCAGACTGATGCATTCGTTTCAAAAAACAAGGTCAACTATCCCACTAGTTTTACAGTTTTGTTGCCCTCTTTTATGTTTTAATAAAAATATCAAGAAATAAAATAAGTTCTGTTAGTTATATACAATAACTGTACTATACACTTTATATGCGTCTCAAGACATTTCCCCTTCACTCAGTGCTGCCCAAGTCAGCCAACAGGTTGGGCGTCCATGATTTAGAGAGAGAGCTCTGACCGACTGACTGCAGAGCCAAAGCAGTGTGAGTTTTTAATGCCAACGCAGTCGTTACTGAGGCTATTTCTCTCAATCTCTTAAGGCCACTTCACATTCAAACAGGATTTACAACCGTGTATGTGCAAATATGTAAACTAATTCCATCATCATATACCTTTAGTTTCCAGTAAATGCATCTCTTGGGTTCTGAGCAGAGCAGCAATGTAACTGCAGGTGCTGCAGTTTCCCCTTGTAGGACTGAGCTGATATGTTACAGTCAAGGACCACTGTGTTTTATGACCACGAAGGCGCCTGGTTTGTTGAGTGACCTTAAACAAATCATTTCACTTCTTCTGTCTTTGTGAGCCCAGCTGGAAAACTTTGCACAAAGCCATCCAGCAGGCAGCTTGCAGCGAGCCACAAGCCACGCTTGTGTCCGAGCTTTCCTCAGGGAAATAAAGCACAAATGAAAATTGCAAACCATCATCAACCCATAATAAATGTTTAAAGCACATGCTGGAGTCAAAAGATTGAAATTTAAACATGAAGCAAGTCAGACTATCAGTTACTTCTTAAAATGTTTTTTGTTTTCCTTTGTAATTTAATCCTGCCTCACTCTCCTTGAATCTCAGTTTCTTCAGGCATGCTTGGCATTCCTTATACCACGACCATATGGGTTGCATGAACTAACAGACAAGCTGACAGCAGCCTGCACTGTGCTCCCCATCCCAAGGGTTTCCCTCTGGTGTCCCCTTGAGGCTCACCCACACCAACCCAGCCTTCGCCTACAGCCAGCAGAGAGCAGCCATGCATGCAGCTTCATGCTGCTGCAGGAGCCTGCAGACTGGGCAGAGGTATCAGCTGGGTCTGCATCCAGGTTTTGGTGGCTCCATGAATGGTGTCAGTCTGGAATATGCAATGGAGATGTGAGAATAAGATGGCAGATGTTACCAAAGGGAACGGTCTTGTCTGACTACACGCAATCTTCAGTGTTTCATTGTATGGCAAAAGTCAACACCAGAGTAGGCAGCTGAATGGGTTCCACAGGGAGAATCAAGACCAAGGACAGGTGAGAACCATTGGATAGTATTGAAATGCCAAAGAGTTGGGACTTAGATCCTGACAGCAGACACCTGGCATTCCCCACCAACTCCTTCATGGGGCATGTGATGCATGTGAGAGCTGGATGCTGGGATCTGGCCCACAGGATTCAGTCACGCTATGATTTAGAGAAACTCTGGGAGGAAAAAAATAACGAGACAGAAGAAAAAGCCACCTTTATAATCAGAGATGAAGTAAAGTACTAGAACAGTCTGAAAACAAATGTTAAAGGATGTCAAGCTGGAGAAAGTGCTCTTAAGGTAATGAAAGAAAAAAGCACAAAACAAAAAGTAATAGTGAGATATTTTCCCCAGAACCCACCCTGACGAAGGGCTGCGAAGTGGAGCTGCACTCAGAGCTCCAGGGCCAAGCCCAGAGGCAGGGCCGAGTTCAGGGCAGATCAGGAGGTACCACGAAGAAGGATTCGTTGGAGAGCTCAGCTCCCAGGGAGGCAGATTGCTGCTGAAGAGGCAATAGAAGAGAAATCAGAGAAGCAGAGATGAGGCGACTTGCTAACAATCAGGCAGGAAATGATGAATAAGAAAACAGCAGCACAATACACGCTGCTCTCATTAGGTGCTAGGCAGGAGAGAAACCACTAACCTAGGAGTCACCTAGGAATTTAGCAAAAGATGCCAAATCGTGCTAAGGAATGCATCAGAATTCTTTGATTTTTTTTACAGCAAATCCAGAAGCTTTGTGCAGAAGGAAAGAAAACCTCATGTGAGGTCAACAGCTAATGGGCTGCACACAGTGGGCCTCACTCAAACAAAAATTCCTTCAGATGTGAGAGGCTCCTTCAGAGCTGAAGTTCTTCCCTCGCTGTTACTCATGGGATGCAGTGTATTTGAGCTCATGATTTGGAGCAGTGCTCATCTCAGAGGTGAGGTGCTGGGGAATGCAGAGGTCAGACAGCAGGAAGGCAGCAGCAGTGTGACACCAGCCTGGCAGGGCTGGGGAGCAGCTTTGTTTTTTTATCATTAAATTGGAAACCAGATTTTTGGTGATGTGTGTAAAATGCTTCCTCTCCCTACAAAGAAAAACTTTCTCCGCAAATCATAAAGTGGCACACAGATATGCTGCTTTTTTTCTTACCAAGGAATATTAACAACAATCATTGTGTGATGGTTTGAACAGAACATTTGGGAATTCTTATGAAATGTTTTGGAGGATTCGGGGATATGTCACTCTTTTCTAGAGACAGTCCATCAATCCCTGCTCCATTCTGCAGTACATGTTCCCAAAATAAGCACTGCTGAGACACAGGCAGTGGGAAGGTTATTGTCTTTCTGGCAAGCTGAGAAACGAAGAGGCGAGGCTGCGAAACTGCAGGGAGGAAGCAGTATTTGAGGCAGCACGAAGGCAGCGGTGAGACATTTCCTGCAAAGCAGCAGCATGGAACAGAACAGGACACCAGCATGCTGGCTAACCAAGCCATGCACTGTGTGGGAATTGGGCTTCCTCTTTCTCCAAAGCATTTGAAGAACAGGAAATCCAGCTCTCAGCCCCTGAAAACTGAGCACACGTGGATCAAAGGGAAATACTGATGTGCAGTTAGACGGTCCTCATAGTGACATTGCTGTGCTACCTCTGAGCTGTGCCACCTATAGCTGTGCCACCTATAGCTGTGCCACCTATAACTGTGCCACCTGGGAGCTGTGCCACCTACAGCTGTACCACCCAGGCTGTGAGCTGTGTCTGTGTTTCTCCTGGGTACAGGCATGCTGCCGCCTCTCCCCACAACCAACATCTGATCTGTGCATTCGCCCCACCTGCTTTCTCCTTTAGACACAAACTGATACAGCTCTAGTTAAACTCTCAGCAATCATCCTCAACTTGTATTTAGCTTTCAAATCTGATACTTCTATTTCAGACCCGAAGAATGGCGAGCGTGTCCGTAAAGCTGCTCTGTTTTCTCCAGCTGCACTTGATCTAATAACAGATAATACTTCTGCCTAGGAACCAGCCTCACTGCAGAAAATTAGACCCTTCATAAAAAGCATTCTATTCATCCCTGGGGTTTTAGCTAGTGTGCTTGCACCTACTAAAATCCATATGACAACGGGACATCCCATGTCCCTGGAGCCTCTGCTGGGCACTGGGGGAAGGGTTCTGGCTCCTGTCTCCATGCAGGTTCACCACAGAGCAGCACAGCTCCTACATTTTCTGCTAAACCCCGTGTAATTGCTCTTCCAGTGAAGTTATTTTCCTTGCAATTACATCCACCAAGTTTCTCCCATTAGCCTTTCTTGTCTCACTTCAATCAGTGACTCCTCCACCCCTCTGTGCTTGGTGGATCGCCCTTTGAATGCAAGGAATGCCCTCCGAGACATGAGGAGCCTGTTATTCCCCCGCACGCCATAGCAAGGCTATCATCTTCATTCAGGCTCTATTAGCCACTTGCAATTGCTCTCAGAAGATCTTCTGCAATGAATTCACCCACAGATGCTTCGGAACTCCATTCCCTCTCACACACCCTCTGCCATCCCATGGACTCCTTTCCCCACCCGTTTCTGCACCGCCTCGCTTTTGTCTGCAGGGGGGCAACAGGGAACCCTGCAACAAAATCCTGCATGGACGATTGTATTGCAGCCTTTTCTGGAGCTCAGCTCTAAGTGAAGGATCCCATTGACTCCACCAAGTGCTGCATCTGCTGCTGCCCAGTGGCATCCCATGCCCTCAGCATCCTGCGTGCACTTGGGAGGGACTCCTCCAGAAGTTTGCTCTCCAGGATTAAGCATCCCTTTTCGCTCTGCTGTGCCTCTTAATGTGGGGCTGCTCATCGAGGCACTGATAGAAATCACTGATGGCCATTTATCACAGCGAGGCACCTCCAGAGCAATGGGCTGGGGAAAGCCCCCCCTGCCAGACCCCTGCCTTGAGCTTGCGGGCTCTGCTGATTGTATTCATTTCATTTTGGAGCACGGGAATGTCACCTGATATCTTGTAGGGCAACAGTGGGAAGCAATTTGAAGTTTTGCTCCTAATGAGAAGCAGATTGCCATTTCCAGGCTGAGTTCTGGACCAATGGCACCACCACATCAGGCACAAACCATAATTCAGGGGAGGAACACAGCTGCAGGAGGGCCACTGGGAGGCACAGGGAATTGTGCATCACTGCACTGTAACAGGCTGAGACCGGAGTCAGTGCGTGTAAATCCCAACATCAGCTCCTTCTGACAGATGAAGAATGCAATTCTTCACCAAATGGATACAATTTATTCAGCGTGGGTTTACCTCCTTTTTTTTTTTTCTATTTAAAACTAATTTGTTCGAATAGATTTGATTACAGGCACAAAGATGAAGGCATAGCTGTGGACAAACAGCTGCTCCGTAAGAACTCTACCTTCCACATGCAAGAAGGGAAATGGGTCTCCTCCATAGCCCAGCAATGTCTGCCAGGCTTCCCAGGGAGCAAATCCCATCCCTTACCCATGGGCATTGGTTCTCCCAACTCTCAGCTCCCAGTGCTTCCTCCAAGCCCAATGGGCAGCACTGACTCCTTTCACAGGAGCCATGTGGCAGTGGGGATGCATTGCCCGTGGCAGCAATGGGTGAGGGACAGGGAGCAGAAGCCAGGTCGCCTGGATTTAACTATTGGAAATTGCTTTCTTGTTGCTAACATCGCTGATTAATTGCATGGTACCACGAAAGAGGGAGAAGGGCTCATCCCAGATACCTGCAGCAGTTTATGTACTGAAGCATGAGATTTGATTGTCTTTAGCTCAGCTACCAATTCGAATAATGAGAAAATCCAAGGGCTATGTTTAACACGGTGCCTCTGGTGAAACTTGTCGCAGCTCCCTCCTTGTTGCTGCGTTCCTTTTTCCTTCATTCTTATGTCCAATACCACTCCTTGCGTTTAGTCTCTTCATTTCCACGATGCTCTGCGCCCGCTCTCCTGCTCCTGCACTGCCTGGAGCCAACATTCCTCAGCTGTGCCTTTCTCCAAGGGCTCACCTTGCAGCCACGTTGCCAACAAGTGACCGTGAATCACCACGATCACTCTGAAGCAAATGTTCCCTGTGAAAAATGGTGCGCTCGGAGCGAGAGGATGCCTGTGTAATTAAGAAAAAGCAGTTTGCTTAATGTGCTGCAAGCAAAACTCAGATCTACCTGAACCTTGGGAGCATTCCAAAGAAATGTTTTACAAGAAATTTTGCAATTTTATGGGTGGGGGATGTTGGAATAGCAGGAGCTGCTCTCTGTGAGGTCGGGTTTATGCTTCTCACACGCAGGCTTGTCCTCGAAGAACAGCAGCTCAGCTCCGTGGAGGATGAGGTCTTGGGAGAGGAAGGCATCTTGAGTGCGTCCAGCTCCTCTTTATGAGCACAGTTATTGTATGATTGCTTCCAGATGCTTCCTGATGTCTCACCATTACCAGCAACAACGCTCTGGACAGATCCCTTGTGAGAACATCACACTGTTGTGATGCTGCTGCTCTGATACCCTGTGAAAAGGCACAGCCACTTCAAAGCAGCCCAGCAAGCAGCCCCTGAGGGTGCGTGCTGCAGGAAGGGTGTGCAGGAAGGAAGGAGGGGAGCAGCTGCATTACCAGGGATCCTCATCACCTCCCAGAACCATGGCAGCCTTGGAGCTCTCTGGCTGCACAGAGCAGCATCCAGAGTGGGTGTGGAGGCAGCTACGAGCACATCCCCTCCTTGAACAACAAGCCCTGAGCCCAGCACTTCAGAAATGAAGAAGCCCTCCCTCGAAATCAGACTGCTGACTGCTCTGGGACATGGGGAATGGTTCCTCTCCAGCAGCTAGCGGTCTCCTCCGAGTCCTACCTCACCTTATTTATTTTGCTAAGTCGTTCTCTGAGCTACACAGCAAGCAGAGTGGAGCAGCCAATTAAAGCGGCTGCTCTGGGCCCCGAGCAGCTCTCAATTAGCTGTTTGCTCACCTCCCTCCCCCTGCCCCTCTGGTATTGTTTTATAATGGATAATTTGTTGGAAACAACCTCTGCAACTTTAAATCCTTAACAACAAGTGGACTGGAAAAGCACAGCATTCCCAACAGCTGCTGCACCTCCAGAGCTGTGCTGGCACAGAGGGTCGGGGCTTTGCACAGGGATGTGGGGAGCAGTGGGGCCACCCCTTGATATCCACTGTGATTTGCTTTGCCTCTGTGTGATGAGTGTTAATAGGGCCTTATCCCTGCTTCATCTTCTGGGTAAACTGGGATATCTTCTGTAGGATGTCTGGAGGATTTCCATTGCCACACAGCCCTTGATGGATTCCATCCGAAGGACCATGCCCTCAGCGTGCAGCAGGTGGCTGTCACTTTGTCACATGAAGGTGACATTTCCACATTTGCATGAAGCCAATAGCATCTACTTTAAGTCTTAAGTCAGGAATATGTTACACATAACACACTGTGACCACACACCATGACTTTATAGTTAATTATCAGTTACACATACATATATACATATCATATTTATAGTTATTATTTAAATCTAATTATTATTTAATCCATTTCATTATTTAATTTCATCTGTGAACATGCAGTCACCACACCCCATGGCTGCTCAGACACAGATGGCCCAGGAGCATCGACACACAGCCATCCCCAGGGAATCAGAGGAAGGAGCTGCCTGGGTCTGAAATACAACTTAAATTAGCAGCAGTTTAAATGTTACCCTGTTGAGGGCTCCCTGGCAGCAAAATGTGACCATGAATTCTGGGTACAACGACCCATTGGCCAGTACTTCCATTTTTAAATTGTTTGTTCTGCTCAGCTGATTGAGTGCCAGCATTGCCATGCAGCAGGGCTGGCAGGGACGCTGTCCGCCCAGCAAAGCCAGCTCTCCCAGCTCAGCTCTGTGACCTTAGGCTGCCTTTTCTTGTTTCCTTTTTTTTCTTTTTCTTTTGGCACTTTAATCTGTGTCTTCAAATAAAGAGTTTGAAATGATCCTATTTGATGAGATTGGAGGCCCACAGATTTAAGCTCAATCTCCTATCTCATGATTCTTCCAGTGAAATTCTTCCAGTGATTTGGAGTTGTACCAAGCTAACTGCTGCCAGGGACTTTGGCAGCAGTGCCCAGCTCAGGTGTCAGGAGCTTCTGTGATTCCATTAATGGCTTTCTTTTATGGGACATTAATTAATTTGGAATATTGTTCAAGGGGAAAAAAAAAGACAAAGACAAAGCATCATTTCAACTTCTGCATCATAAGCTGATTTGACCATTATTTCTTTTTAAAGTTATAGCCCAAGCAATTTGGAAATTACTCATGAAATGCCATTTTTCACTTCATCTATTTCTAAATTCTCTCCTGATTAAACCATATGACTTCAAAGCGTTTTACACTAACAGTGAATTTGGCCATGCAATGAAGTGAAGAAAAAAAACCCATTCTCGGATATGGCTGTTTTGCTCTATTATTTGACCCGTGGGGATGATGTCCCTCACATTTAGCAGCCCTCTGGTGCTGCACGGCCCTGAACAGGCAAGTTTCCTAGAATTAATTTCTGAAATGCTTCCCACATCTCGTAAGGAAACTACAGAAAGTGGTGTAGGACAAACCGAAGCGGAGGGATGAAAACACAGTTGCACTTATACTGAAGCCACAGTTTCAATGAGCAGCCATCCAAACGGGAGGAGAAATGAGAAACCGGAGAAATGAGCTTAAAATATCAGGGTGACATCCAGAAGTTGTCCTAGCTACTGCTTGTGCTTACCCTGGGATATCAGCTGCATAAATAGGTGTGAGATGAAACTTGTCAAGCAGCAGCTCTGTAGGGGAGAACTGAACGCTGCAGTGCATCCCAAGGGGAACATAAATGAACAATGCAATGCTGCTGTACAAAAGGCAAAAACCCTCCTGGGAGGCACCAGCAGATGAGCAAGGCACAGAGAAACTCATCTGTCCCGCTGCATCAGCACAGAGAGGCGTGAGCTGGAGTCCTGCCCTGGGGTGGTCTCTGCCCCTGTGAGAGCTGCACAGGTGGAGAGGATCCAGAAGATCACTGCATGAATTATGAGAACCCTACAAACCAATCTACAATAATAACAAAAAAAGAGATCGTCTAATGTAGTGAAAAGAGAAGGGCAGAGCTAACAGTTGACAAATACATGGGAGCTGCTGCAGAGAGGACAGGAACAAGCTGCACGGGGACAGTGAACAAGGGAAAAAGCTGCGGCTGGAAATATGAAGGTAAGCATTAGGAGAGCGTGGAGGAATTGTATCAGTGAGCACTGGAGCAGATTGCCTGGGGAGGTGGTTTGTCTCCACCAAACACACAGTGATTGATCACAGAGGGTCCTGCCTCCAGGTAGGGAAAAGAACGAAGCAACCTCTGTGGGTTCCCTGCAAGCCTTTTGCTGAAGGTCACAATTTTCCGCTTTCCTCTTTCTCTAACACTTTCCGTGCACCACAGCCTGTCACTCACAGGTAGGTATCTTGCAGGCTGCTGTTTTCAGGGGTCTCTGCACAAAAAAGTTGGATATTGACAACTTGCAATTAGTTCAGGTAATGAGGGGTGGGCTAAAACACCCAAAGCAAACAATGCTATGCAAAACATATGCAAATTGGGCTGCAGCAACAGATTGAGCACATTCACCTTTGAAGAACTTCTGAAGACATTAACATGGCAAGCAGGAACTGCTTTAAGCACCATTCAGCAGAGCAAGAGCTGGAGTCAATGAGCTGTGCTGCACATCACAGCTGCTTGGAAGCTCTCTGTAACCGTGGGCAGGAGGAGCACAGGGCACAGGGAGCCCACTGTGTGCGTATGGCACTGCAGGACCATTTGATCTCAGTGCATCCCGCAGAGCATCAGACCCTTAATGAAGTGTTTAAATTAGGAGCCCTACTCAGACCTGGTGGCGGGGCTCTGGCTATGGGCTGTAGGGAATGAGATCCTTCCAGCACTGATGGAGCCATGCTCTGCCCTGGGCTGTGCAGTGATTTGTGGCTCCTGGTCCTCCCCACGCCTCTCCCTCAGGTGTTTCAGCTGCAGGCACTCATTTAGGTGTTCAAACCTCTGTGACTTCTCCTTGGCTCAGAGCCTGGAGTTTTCAAGACTATGACATTATTCTAGCACAATAAAAAATCATAACGAAGCCACCTGTTCTAGGGACCATCTGTCTCAGGAGAGCAGTAAACGGTGTGATTTGTGCAGGACTGGAAAGGACATCCCGGCTGAGTGCCCCCTGAGAGCCAGTAAAGCCATTTTATGAGTCTCCCAAAATTCATTTTAAAATTACAGTATTTCTTAATCTCTGCCGTTTTGGCGAGGTCTCACAGCCTTCCTCTCGTTTCCCCATCTATTTGTCTGTCTGTCTGTCACTATGGGAGTCCTCTGTCTCCCTGGGGCTGCCCTGATGGGTGTTCATGGCGTCGATCTCATCTGGAAGCAGCTGGCTCACCCTTGCTTCCTCTTGCTCAGAGCTTTAAAAGAAGCCCGGTGCTGGGCAGGCTGTGGGTCTGTATCTCACTATGGTTGATGCCAAGCAAAGAAAACAGCACAGAGCCCTGATTTCTCCATGGGGCATTTCCCACCAGGACCAGGTGGCATCCTGCAGCACTCAGTCTCTGTCTGCCCCATTATTTTGTCTCCACCAAAAGAGCTTTTATTAAATGTAAAAGTCAGCCAGTGTAAGAGACACCACACAGTGAAGTCTTTTTCTTTCTGCTTGATCTTTCTCTGACCTGCCATTAATTGATTGCCAATTAGCTTGCAAAGCAGGGCACTCCCTGGACATTAATAGCAGAGTATGATGCACGCTGCCCTACACCGGGACACCAATGTTCCCTGCTCGGAACAGCAGTGAGAGCGAGGGCTGCGCTCAAACCCATCCCTGCAAACCTAGTACCAACCTCTTCAGCTAATTGGTTACAAATTAACTCAAGGTCAAGGAATGCTAGTGACAACCTTTTGAAAGATTAATCTCATCTGCCCTGGGCGAACAAAGATGGAACACCATTGCTCACTTCATTGTAGCACACAGCATGGCTCGGCTGGTCCAAACTTAAACTGTGTGTTGGTAGAGCTGTGTGCCCTCTGGCCAAGGAGGCCAATGGTGCCCTGGGGTGCCCTGCACAGAGGTGGCTGCAGGGCAGGGGATGCTGTTCCCTCTGCTCTGCCCTGGGGAGGCCTCACCTGGAGCACTGGGCCCAGCACTGGGCTCCCCAGTTCCAGGCAGATGGGAACTGCTGGAGAGAGTGCCATGGGAGATGCAGAGATGGGAGGGGGACCTGGAGCATCTTCTGGTGGGGAAAGCGGAAAGCCCCAGGGCTGTTCAGACTGGGGAAGAGAAGATGTGCCTGGTTGCTTTCCTGTGCACCTGTTCTGGGGATCTGCTTTCTGGGGTTGGACTGGGAGAGCTCCAGAGGTCCCTTCCAACCGCTATGGTTCTGTGATTCTGTGAGATGTGTGATACACACATCTCCAAAGACAGCTTCCAGAAGAGCACCTTGCAATGTCTGAGTGTTAGCCCTCCCCATGGCCTTGGGGGATGCTGGGCATCCTCTTCAGCATGCTGCATTCAGAGATGTCCAGCGTGGCTCTGGGCAGCTCTCACAACATCTGTGGCTGCTCACTGCAGAGCTGGGGCGTGGGGACTGCTGCTCTGGAGATGTCTGCAACCTCCTCTGACCCTGGAGCACAACACATTGGAGGGAACTGAAGGATGAAGCCTTGCCGCTACCCTGCACAGCCTGCCAGCTGTCCTGAAGCCCTCCTTGTGCTCCCTGCAAAATTATGTCTGTCCTGAGTAAGGGCAAATGGGTTACAAATGTGAGCTTCCAGAGTTCTGTTGGACAAAACTTACTTAACTGATGCTCCTCGTGTAAGGACTGCCTGACCAAAAGGAACATGCTCACATGGCTTAGGCAGTGCCTGGCTCTCTCACACCATTCCAGTCCTTGTAGTCCTCAGGGACAGTCCCAGCAGCTCCCTGGAAGCAGCAGCACGGCCCATTCCTGCTCCATCTGCTGCACAACTGTTTATCTGCTCCGAGATCGACGTGCCTGCATTGCCAAGCTGCTAACAAGCAGAGTGCCAGGAGTTAAAAAAGTTTCCTTCCGTCACCGACAACATCGCAGGTGGAGGGACAAGAAAAGAACAGATTTGTGTGTAACACATTTGGCAAGCAGAAGATACAAGCTTTGGCAAAGCAGAGAAGCTGAGTGGTGGCTGTTATCTGACCGCTGGTAGGACTGAAAACAACTTTAGTGATACTGTTCGAGCAAAAATGTCAAAATGGTTCCAATAATTTATCTAAAAGATAGCGGAAAGGGGGCCAAGTCTTCTCAGGAGAGACAACAGTGCTGTGCTTAAAGCTAAACTGAATAAAATCAGCTGCTGCACAACGGGAATTGGGAAAGTTGAGGCTTTCTGCTGGTTAGTGCTGCTAGAAGTCATGTCCAGGAGCTCCACAGCTGGACAAGAACCCTACTGTTCTCCATGGACGTCCTCCTGCTGTTCTCCACGAACCTTTCCTGCTGTTCTCCACAAGCCTTCTCCATCCCTAGCTAAAGGATGCTGGATCTGAGATAGTGACCCCAACAAGCAGACAGCATCCCCAAATTACAACTGCACAACTTCCACCAGAGACCCTACTGCAGGAGGTGGGGATTCCCAGGGATAACCACTGCCATGGGGATGAGCATGTCCCCTCCATGCTATCCCCAATGGCCCTCGGAGCCCTGATCTGCCTCATGCAGTGCTCAGCCCTGGGGGCTTCATTGGTGCAGTCTGCAGGTGAGGGAGTGAGGAGGGCAGGGAAGAAAGGCTCTGAGGAAGGGACACAGTCCCCAGCTGTTCTGTGGACGGCTTCTCAATGAGAAGAGCTGTTCTTGCAAAGAGATGGTTTTTGCAGATGCAGATGCAATCCATCTCGAAGCAGCTATGGGGTCAAGCATTTAAACAAAGACACATTAGCACCTACTTTGTTTTGGGCTGTTTTTCTTCCCACAAGAAAAGCAGAAATAAAAGCATTGGTGTGGATGGGAGACACAACTGACAGTTGGGAGTATTTTTACAACTTCTTGGCGAAACCAGTGTAAAAAAGGAAAAAAACAAGAAAACACAGATGAGAAGCATTACATTTCACACAGTCCAAAATGAGGAGTTTCATTTTGGGTTTCAGCTTTTCAACATTTATTTTATTTTTTTCTATAGATTTAGAGTCTATTTAGAGTCTTTTGAATAGAAATTGAAAAATTGAAGCTTCGTGTTTTTCAGATGTCAACAGAAAATATTGTACCTTCCTTAATCTTTTATATTTCATTGTTGGGGTTTTTTTTAACCAGATGATTCATTACTGACTTTTTAGCTGACAGTACTTCTCATAGTGCTTTGCTTAACCTAAATATGAGCCTTTTAGGGGAGAAAAACAAAACCTAAAAATATTGCCTAGCTCTAAAAATAAAGCCAGGTCTCATTCTTCCCTCTGTAAAGTGCCCCAGCCTCCCAGCAGCTGCTTTGGGCACGGTGCCCCCGTGCTCCAGGTCCATCTGGGCTTTGCAGATCCCACCCATCACCTTTGGGATGCTGGAATCCAACGTCCTCAGCCCTGTAGGAGCAGTTGTGCTGATGGGGCCCTGGTCACATCACATTTGGGATTCACAGAGCAGATGTCCTTGTCTGTCACTCCCAGCTCTTTATGCCCAGCAGAACAAAATAGGCAGAGCTCAGCTGAGCTTACATCCAACCACACTGATGTGGGACCTGAGAACTTCGTGGCACTCTGTGCTACATGGGGAAGAAAGTCCGTAGGTCTTAAATACATCAAATAAAAAATTAAAAAATCTTAAAATATCCAGCTCCCACCTCTTTCTCCTTCTCTTTCACATACTTGACATAATAAATTGCCATCTCCAGAGGATGTGGAGTTAAAGATCTTGGAGAACAGTGATTCTGGCATCTAGCGAATGTTAATCTATTCCTTTCCTAACACACCAGTGTCTGTGAATTTTAAATGAAATGTATTAAATATTGATTTCCTATAGCTCTAATTGAGCCTGAAGGTGGCTTTGTCCCGAGGTGGTTCACGCTGTGACAGCATGTTTCTCTGCCACCTTCCCCACGCTCCTGGTGCCTCCTCTCCATCAGCGTAGGGCTGAGAGCATGGCGCAGCCACGGGAGGGTCCCCTGGGGAGCTCACGGTTTCCAGCCCATAACTGCCACCACCTGAAGCAGTTCAGCTCACTCATCTGTTCCACGAACCACTTCCATCTGTACAATGGGAATAGAAGCAGTCAACTAGACGTAGCTCCAGTTTGCAGAGCTGCTGGCCTCACCAGCAAAGGCCACTTAATGCTATTCCAGCATTGCAACCGTGAGCAGAATGATTTTCTAGAATAAAGCCCTGAGCAGCCGATATGTCAGCAGAGAATCCACTGCAGCCACCTCTGCCAGACCCGTGCTGCTCCATGCCCCACACATGCCCCAGCTGCACCCCCAGGCAGTGCTATGTCCTGAGAAGTTATTCTCAATGTGTATCCAATCTAATGAAAGCAGAGGATGGAACTCTGAACTTCATTTATTGACTAATTTCAGCCTTTTTCTGTGATCATTACCTGAATTGTTCCTTCCTTTAAATCAATCAAAGTAGCTCTCTCATTGCAAACTGGAACCAATGCCATTCACTTTTCCCATTCATCTAGCTTTCAAGACAAAAAAAAAAAATCTGGGAAAAACAATAAGGGATATATCTGTGCACGAGCAGGGAATTATCTACCTTTGTTTTAACCCCTGAGAGTTGCTGTGTGCAGAGATGGCCTCTGGCTCTGGCAGCAGCTCCTGCAATAGGCAGTGTGCGAGCAGCGCACCCGTGGGCTGACGGGCTTTCTGGCAGGAAAGTCCCTTCCCACTTGTTCTTCCCTGTATGAAAGCTAAATTGGAAATACCTCAGGAAGAAGTTTTGCTGCTGAAAGGTTATTGTCACCCTCAAGGGAGAAGGGAGTGTGACACTCCAGTGGCTCAGGATAAGAGTTTTTCTATTTTGAAAACACAGCCTGGGTTTCGGGAGTCTTGCATCATCAGAGGAATTAGAGATGGAGTTGGCTGGGTATGCATGAGCCGTGTACTTTCCTTCCTCCTGCGTCTCGCTGGGCCCATCCTGCTTGCATCCCACCAGGATTTGGGGATGAACAGGAGCCTGTGGCAGACCCCTTACCTGCCCTCCATCACTTTGCATCCCCTGAAGCAACCTCCAGAAATGTTCAGATCTGCTGGCAGCTTCATGCTGCTCTGCGGTTGCTGCTCTAAGCAGGGTCTCCAGCCCTGCTGAACTGCTCAGCCAGCTGCTGGGACAAGGGCTGAAATCTCTGACTCCTATCTGATACCTGTGACAGAGAGGAGCTGCCGTGGGGCACACGCACAGCTTTGCCAGGAAGCTTTTCCCAGAGTGGCCAGCAGTGTGAGCTCTGCTTTCTGGAGTGTTGTGTCCAGTTCTGGGGCCCCCAACACAAGAAGGATGTGGAGCTGTTGGAGCGGGTCCAGAGGAGGCCATGAAGATGCTCAGAGGGCTGGAGCACCTCCCCTACGAGGACAGGCTGAGAGAGTTAGGACTCTTCAGCCTGGAGAAGAGAAGGCTGCGGGGGGACCTGATAGCAGCCTTCCAGGACCTGAAGGGGCCTACAGGAAAGCTGGGGAGGGGCTTTTTACAAGGATAGGTAGTGACAGGGGTCGGTTGTAGGTTAGGACAAGGGGTAACGGTTATAAACTGGAAGAGGGTAGATTTAGACTAGATATAAGGAGGAAATTCTTCCCTATGAGGGTGGTGAGACACTGGAACAGGTTGCCCAGGGAAGTTGTGGATGCCCCCTCCCTGGAAGTATTCAAAGCCAGGCTGGATGGGGCTTTGGGCAACCTGGTCTGGTGGGAGGTGTCCTTGCCCATGGCAGGGGGTTGGAACAGGATGATCTCTAAGGTCCCTTCCAACCTGAACCATCCTATGATTCTGTTGGCACTGAGCGCTGCAGAGCTCATCACGGGTCAGCGCAGAAACACCTCCACGGCCAGAGCACAGGGAAAGCACTTCAACACCTGGACATGGTGAGATGCAGCACAACTCCCCACCCCTCCCAGGCCTCAGCACAGTGCATGGCACAGCTCCCAAGAAGTGCATTCAGGCAGAGAGACACTGCCCACTCTCCTGGGATGGATGCTGAGCGCACAGCACACAACTGGCTGCCAGGGGAGCCCACTGCAGCCCAGATCACAACACAGTTCTCCTAACAAATACAACTCTGACAAAAACTTCTCCATCTCTCTCCTTCCAGTGTTCCTGTCAATGAGCTCAAACTCCCATACAGATTTGAGAAAAACGTTTCCATGCATTATTTCCTCGCCGTTAGAACCGGAGAGGCAGTCGGAATAGAAGCAACAGCGATGGTGTTTGCTTCCATTCGTTCAGTATGGTATAAATTAGACAAAATGGATTTCTTCAATTTTCTTCACAAAGAATAACAACAGTTAAAGTGAATTATTCTGAATTTTTATTTAAAAACCCTGAGTTTAGGCTGTCTCCAAAGAAAACCACATGCTCCCTCCTGGCAAGCTGCCAGGGCCAGATCGGCATGACACATTCAGTGCAATTGCAGCTAACAGGCAGCCAGGGCTTCTGCCGAACCCATGCAATCTTCTAAATGTTTAAACAAGAAGCAAAATTAGGACTTTTAAAAATCCATTGCTTCCAGCATTGTTTTTCTTCTAAAGAAGCAAGCAAAATTTGAAGAACCCCTCTGCCAGGGCAGCACTTTCTGTGATGCTGAAGGCATCCTCCTGCGGTCAGTGGGGGTGTGGGGGGCAGACACACCCAGGCAGCTGCCCTGTCTCTGTGTGCATACACAGAAGTACACACATGCATGGGCTAAGAGGCATTGCTGCAGGGTTTCCCTCTCATACATCCCAGGGAGAGCCTTGCCTCCTCCAGCAGCAATGTAACAGAGCAATAATGCAGCTTATGTTGCACCCCCGATCCTCCTCTGCCTCATTTCACGTGTTTCCTGAAGCCCACGGGGAGCTCTGTCTTTTCAGAGCACACATGAACTGCATGCCAACCCGGGTACACCCTGTGTGCATCCCCTGCAAAGAGGGAGAAATGTTTCTCAGCCATCGTCCAGAGGGGAACACGGTGCCATCTCCGAGAAGAACCAGAAGCGCAGTAACCATCAATTTGCAATACAGTGCACTTGGGTAACGTTTGAGGAAGAGTCAGCAGGGAAGGAGGCAGCAGGGGGCTGCGGCTGCCTTCCTGCCACAGGAGCAGCGTGAGCACCATGAGGGTGAAGCTCAGAATGGAGGACGAAAAGCAGCACCTGCACCCTGCACCCTGCAGCATTTCTGCTCCCTGGCTGTGGCTGCAGGAGCAGTGTGTGTTGGAGACAGTGCTTCCAGATTGACACTGCTATTATGGGCAGGTGCTGGAAATGATCGTGGTGTTGGTGTGGATCTGACAGCAGCAGTGAATGGGCTGGGGTGGGAGAGGTGCATGGAGTTCCCCCAAGACCAGAGCACGGATTCTGCCATGTGGGAAGTACCTGGAGCTCTCCCTCTGCAAAAAGTTAGCCCCTAAACAAGAAGAGGAAAGGAAATTCTGACAACTACTGAATTTCCTATGATATATGAGTTAAAAACAAGATGGAGCTCAACCCATGTAAGTAAAGAAAGTTACCCCTTAAAAAAATCTGGATTCTTACACCAATCCTTACCACTCTGAAAAAAAAGAAAAAAAAAAAAAGAAGAGTACCTCTGGTATTCAATGCTGATTTGATGGGACTGTCTGCCCTGGCTAATCTGACACTGGCGAAGGTGGATTCCTCATTGTTATTTTGGTTTTTAAGACGACAGCTGAAAAGAAATGTGTCAATACCAACCTGCCATGGTTAAAAGTTCTGCTGGGAGAAGGCCAGACATTGTCAACCCAGGGAAAAGAACCTGAAGGCATACAAGTCTGTGAGGCCTGATGAGATTCATCCAAGAGTCCTGAAAGAACTGACGGATGAGGTTGCCAAGCCACTATCCATCATATTTGAAAGGTCATGGCAGTCTGGTGAAGTTCCCACTGACTGGAAAAGGGGGAACATAACCCCCATTTTCGAGAAGGGGAAAAAAGAAGATCCTGGAAAC
>WBMW01003492.1:284355-381827 GCA_013396635.1 Penelope pileata
TTCAAAGCCAGGCTGGATGGGGCTTTGGGCAACCTGGTCTAGTGGGAGGTGTCCTTGCCCATGGCAGGGAAGTTGGAACAGGATGATCTCTACGGTCCTTTCCAACCTGAACCATTCTATGATTCTATGAAAATCTCTTTTACCAAGGCAAGCTTGAGCATTATCCCAACAGCATCACTGAGCATCATCCCAACAGCATCTGCAGAAGTTGCATTACGGCAGAAATGCAACAAAATCTACAGAAAACACATAAAGGCCCCGTGTTTGCTTTAATCAAGCTTTCTTTGATTTCTTCCAGTCATCGGACAGGGAAGAGCTTGTTGAGCCAGATGCCATCACCGCAGCCTGCAGGGAGGTTGCTGCTCCTCGAAGCAGAGGAGGGGGTGCCCAGGACTGCACGGCGCTGGGTTTGAACTGGGGCAGGTGCAGGTTGGCACAGAGACAAGTCAGGATGGCAGGGATTTTCTCCTGATACCTGAAGCCTTGAAGTTCCACCTTGAAGTAAAAAAATCACCTGAAAGCCATGGCTCTGCCACGCTTCCAAACAAGCATCATCCAACATGTGCCAGGTGAGTTGTCACAAGAAATGGGGTTTACTCCTGCATTTGGGGGATGATATGCAGAGACACAAAGGGTGGGATTCACCTCGCAACTTCACACAGCTCATTGCTAAATGGCTGCATCCGTGCCAGTCCCCCCAGCCCCTGCTTCAGCACAGAGCACCGAAGGGCAGCTCGTCCCCAGGTGTCTCAGATGTCACTCTGGCTGGGGCTGTGCCACCCTTGGGCACATCTGTCTCTCTCAACTGGCACAGAGCTGAAATCCCTGCCTCAGACATCTGCCCAGCACCCACTCCGAGCTGCTCCAGCCTGGAGCTGCCTGTGCTGGCCCTGCTTTGGGCCCTCCCTCCATCGTGCCATGCCTGAAGCAGGAGAGCATCCCTCCCTGGCAGAGAGAGGAGCTGGCCCTGCTCGCTGCCAGGCACTGGGACTCAGCAGAGGGCAAGTGCCACCCTGCCTCAAAGGTCAGCGAGCTCCTCTGCCAGGGCTGAAAGCAGCAGCTTGGCCCTTTCATCTGTCAGCTCTGCTTTATATCAGCTGTCAGTTGCTGGCATCCTGTCCTAAAATAACTCCTTTCACCTCTGCTTGCAGCCTTGCAGCCCATCAGGCTGTTCCTGCGCTGCCACCTCCCATTCCCCCATGTCACATCACGGGCACACTGTGACATGGCAGCAGGGCCGTGCGGGGCCGAGTGGTGCTGCAGAGAGCAGGGGAGAGCACGGGGTGGGTCACAACTGCAGCTCCACAGAACTCTGTGCTCACAATGAATGTGTTTCCTTTCAGCCTTGGGCAAATTATTTTACAATATTTTATCTCTGAACCACATTGGTTTCTTACAACTCCCCAGTGCACCTCGTTCTCCTCTTGCAGTGATCGTGAGAAGTCAAAGAGAACAGATTCCCTCGGCCCATCCACGTGGACAGAGCACCAGGAACGGGATCCCACCTGCTGTGTCTGCGTCACCAGGGAGACTTCAGCCATGAATGGACATCTTTATGCTTTAATGACTCTTTTGTGCCTGGTTGGAATGACAGAGGTGATTAACAAAGCACTTCAGCATCTGGGAACAGGGAAGGCACACAGAGGCTCAGCCCTTTCCACAAGAAGAGGAAGCCCATGGGGCAGGGGTACAGGGAGGTGGTGAAACTCCTGAGCAAACCACAGAATCACAGAATTACTAAGGCTGGCTACGATCACCCAGTCCATCCACCAACCATCCCCACCGTGCCCAGGAGCCATGTCCCTACACACACCCTGCTTCCCTGTAGACTGAGCTGTGCCCTCCAGTTTGATGCTCAATATCCATATGGACGGAGCCCAGGGCCACCCAGCACCCTCCAGGGCCATGCTGCCAGCCTTCCCTGCGGGGTGGTGTTAACATTGAGGAGCTATGGCAGTGTCCTGTGCAGGTAGAAGTGCAACAGCCCATAAATCTTGTGATGAGCTCCAGAAAGGCAGATAAAGTTCTTGGATGTGTTTGGGCAGTGACATTTACAGTGATGCAGAGAGCCTGGAAGAAAAATGTCTGTGATTTGCAGACGTGTCACACAGGAATGAGTGGGTCAATACTCAGCAAGTGTAAAGAGGCAGCTGCCTGAAAGCCAGGTCCCTATCTGCTCATCCATGTCCAGAGGGAGAATACATTGTGCCCTCCTGCCCAGCAATGGGCTGTGCTCAGGGTGCAGCTCCCCAGCACTGAGCAGCACACGAGGGAGCTGTCCCACGGCAGGCAGAGGTGCTCTTCTCAGGCCTCGTGCTACTGAAACATCCAGCCCTACGCTGTGCAATGCTGTCTCCCTTCTGCATGGTTAGAGACAGCACCCAGGGCATGCCTGTGCCTCCTGTCACGTGTCCTGAGAGGCTTCAGCAGGAAGAGAGCATCCATCTGTTCCTTCAGGTTAATAGCACTGCCTGTTGTACCTTATCAGGTGTCTTTGACCACCTTCTCCAGGAATGGATGATGGATTTTGGGCTGCTGCTCACTCCTTAATGAGACCAAAGACTGAAGGGAAGCGTTCGGCTCCCGCATGCAGCCTCCAGCCCTTGCAGGCAAGGTGCCACATCAGCCCGTTCATCACACCCAAGCTTCAGAGCTTGGCTGGAGACTCACTTGCTCTGTGCCAAGAGCTATACCTTGCTGTCCATCAAGTGCTTGAAGTCCTTTCTGAAAGGCTGCTGGTTCCAGAGCTGTGCCTGCCCCCAAACCACAACAGCTCTACTGCTCTGCTGGAGGAAGGTGCCTCTGAAAGGCGGCTGAGCTCTGCTCTCCCAGCCCCAAGGGTTATGCAGAGCACTCGGCTCACAGCTGAGCTCCTGAAACGAATGCACTGTGCTCAAACAAAACCACTGCGTGCTCCCAGCATAGCTCCAAGCCTTCCAGCTCTTACCTGGGCTGAGCGCACTGCCATGAGGTGCAGTCATCCCAGGTTGCTGGAGGCACTGGAACAATGCCAGCCTGTGAGAGATCCTCCTAAATACTTCCTCTGGTGTTTCTAGATCAGAGCACATGCAGGCTTCATGCTGAGCTGGAGTGCTCCATGCAGCTGCGCTCCCCTGCCCAGAGCTGCTGCTGCCTTCTGGATATGAACACGTTAACAGCTCTGCGGCCCTGATGGCAAAGGAGCGTGGGCTGAAGTGCTGTCCAGGCTTAGGGAGATGGTGACAAAAGGCACAGCCACATCCCCGAGCTGGCAGCAGGAAAGAGGAATCGATGAAACCGTGGTGAGATAAGTGGTGGTGGTGGGAGGGGTTGCCCAGAGGAACCCAGGGAGCACTGACGGCCGGAGCAGCACACACGGCCTCTCACCTCCTCCCCAGCTCCTTCCTTGAGTGGTTTGGAGCAACCGTTGCTATTAGCTAAGTATTGCTTCTAATTCTGGACTCTGCTTCGTCTTGTCAAATGCTTTAAAAACATACTAGCCAAAGCCATTACCCAAAGTAAAAGGCTGCTACGTAGCAGGGCAGCATTTAGGAATGAGAAGTTCAAGCTGCCCACAGCCACTGGCAGCTGGCTGCAAGGAGCAGAGCCTGTGCCAGCCCAGAGCTGGGCGGGCTGAGAGATCCCTTCCAGCCCAACACCAGTGGTTGCCCATTGCTTTCTGACTTCCTTCTTGCGGCACCAGTTGCTGGACAGCCACAGCATGGCCGTGTCAGCCCGCAGCAGAGATGATGGGTTACATTCCATGCAGCTGTTTCCATCCATCACCTCGGACTGGTGCAGAGCATGGCACTGAGAACAGCTGCCTTGGGCAGTATGAGCATGAAGGCTGAACAGACAAATGTTTGCTATGTCAGCAGAACAGGAAAATACCCCTGAGACCCACTGCTATGCAGCCAGGATGCTGTTGGCCTTCTTTGCTGCAAGGACACAGCCTGCCCCGTGCTCAGCTCGCTGCTCTCCAGCCCTGCAGAAGCCTCCCCATGAGCACCTGGGCAGATGCCCCATGCCCATGTCTCAAAAATCCAACTTTGATGCCAATTCCACATTTACACTTCAATAAGTACGAGCTCAGCAAGGTACAGAAGGGTGTAATTACCATTTCAGAAAAAAAATTAATGTTAATTTGAGATTGCATGTTATGGCTCTGACAGCTCTGAGGCTCTCGTGAAATGAGTGTCAGAGACATTACAAGCAAATATAAAGTGTTTGCCTCTCATCTTTTTATACTGAATAGAAGGGAAGGGATCAAGCTGAAGCAACGAGTGGGAAAATGGGCTGTTATAGGAGAGGGCAACATAATTATCGGGCAGTTTGTGATTTTCAGAGCAGGGAGGTGTGGGAACAGCTCTTGTTTTGCAGGCAAATGGGGGCTAAAGCCCCCATGAAAACTCCTTAAACTTTTTCTTTTTCTTTTTTTTTTTGGCATTTATCCACCCACTCCTTCTGTCCATCCCATATACTGCTCAAGAAAGAAGGTCTCGAATGTTCAACAAAATGATCAAAAATGTCCATTAATTCCTTGAGTTTTCTCAACCATGCCTTCCTCCTAGGGAAGAAAATGCGTGGCATACAAAGCAAGCACATTTGTTTTGCTGCTAAGAGCACACTGACTTGTGCCGAAACATTTCAGATTGAATCAGTTCCAGTGGGTCCAGCACTAGACAGGAAGGAAAATGAGCCTTGCAACACAGAGCAAGCAGAGCAGTCAATAAATATTTCAGTTCTGCATTTGGAAAGAATTCGTATGATGTATTCATATCCTACAAAGATAATGAAAGACTTCACTTTCCAGTGGCCCTAAGCAATGTTTGATTGCACAGACACAGTTCAATATAATTAAAGAGAATGTTAAACAACAGCTACTCAAGTCAAACATTTAAATCCAGATCATTTACACAGAGCAGTATTAAGAGAAGGATTTTAGGAACATTCCAGAACTTGCTACAACTTTTGAGAAGCTGCATATGCAAGAGATCTGACTCAGGCACAAGGTGCATTTCAGCCTGAGTTTTCAGTCTCCTAAGGGAATGCCCCAATCAGCAGATGCTCAGCTCCCTGGCGTGATGCTGACACAGTCTTTCTGCCTGGTATCATTCTTTTTCTGTTTCTCCCCTCTTTTCTTCAGCAGCTGCACAGATTTTTAAAGGACCTTGCTGTCTCAGACAGAAAAGATATCAGCTATCAACACCTACCCCTCTTCATTTGTGTCCAGTTCTGGGGCCCCCAACACAAGAAGGATGTGGAGCTGTTGGAGCGGGTCCAGANTATGATTCTATGATTCTATGATTCATTTCATTGTCCATGCCCTTGCCCCAGGTGGGCATCCTCCAGGGAAGAGCCAGGGATGCTGAGGGCAGGGGCAGGACGGCTGCAGAAAGGGGTGGGCTGTGCCTTCCCATCTCGTGCCAGGAGGATGCTGCAAGGGCTGAAGGCACAACACAGCGGATGAGAACATCAAGGAGAAGTTATCTCTGAAGGAAGGCCCATCCAGATGGGGAAGCACCTGAAGCCTGGAGCAGGACCCCAGTGTTGCCTTTTCCCTATTTTCCCTAGCCCAGGTAAGGTCTCCTCCCCAGCCTGCAGCGGCACTTGGCTCATCAGACATCCTCCAGGTAACGAATGTCCTGACTGCTCTAGGTCTGCAGCTGATCTCCATCTGGCTGACCCACAGCACGCCATGTGCAGCACTCCACCTGAACACTTACATTTTTGCCAAAAGCCATGAAGAACCCCAAGTGCCAGCATGTACCCACTTCTCAGTGACACCTCCGCTTTTAAATATGCAATGTTTCCAAGAGAGAGCCAATAATTCCTACCTGCCTCAGCTGCCACAATGCCTCACCAACACATACCCAGAGACATTCACAGCGTTCTCACTCTGCCCTGCTCTACACAACCTGGGCTGCTGTGCTGGCCCCTGTGTGTCCTTCTACGTATCTCCAGGGTCCCCACCACCCTCCCCCACCTCTCCTGTGTCCCCCTGACCACTTCTTATCTGTTACATCAAACTTCTTCTTGCTTGGCTATCAGCCAGCCACCAGTGTGTCTTAATAATCTCACAAATCTCATCCCTTTGCTCAGTTCAGCCCCTCAGTGAGTAATTTATTAAACAAATGAGAGACAGTTCGGGTGACCTGGATGAACTCTATTAGCATAGCACAAATAATGCAAGATTTCTAACAGAAGAAGGGGGGCTTGGAAGCTCATTTGGATTCACAAGCAGCTGTGGTGCATTGCCACTGAGGTCACGCAATGAATTTTTTAGGGGAGCCGTAGCCAGGGCAGAGATGGCCCAGATTTCTGCAGAGAGCACTCCCAAAAGCACAGAACCGTGACCCCAAGTGTCCCATGTCTCAGTTATTGGTTCCTAATGGGAGTTCTCCCAACAGTTTCTTAGGGCACAGCCCACCAGGACAGAGCACAGCTGGAAGATGGAATGCTCCCACCTGGGGGGGAAGCTGCCCGCAGCCCAGGCAGGACTGGACCAGGAGTGCAGCGTAGGCTGGTGGCTCTTGTGCCCATATCAAGGCCAGAGTTTGATTTAAGTCAAGATTGATTTAAATACTCAACTTAAATAAAGCAATGCTTTCCATAAAGCAGTGCTTTCCATAAAGCTGGACTGTTCCCTTTGGCACTGGGAAACCTCCATGGGCAAGTGGAGAAACATCGGTGAGTTTGCTGGGGCTCCTGCCTTGCTCCTGGTGGGAAGAACCCACGGCAGATGAGGTTCCTACTCTGAGATTAGGAAAAAGGAGCCCATGTGTTACAGAGGGATTCTGCACCGACGCGTGAGCCCGCAATGATTTCGGTGCTCTGAGTAATTGGGATGATTCAGTGAATTCACTACAGAGCAACTGAAAAAACGAATAAAACAATGGATACATAAAGTCCAGAGGACAGGTTAACCCTTGTTGGCTCCCATACTCCAAAACTGCTTGCTTTTCCACACAGTCATAGCATCTGAAGATCCTTCTAGCATCTAAAGGGAACTCGTGCTCCCCTCGGGCTGTGATTGCAGTCAGCAACTCCAGCCTTGAGCCAGACACCATGGAAGTGAGACAAAAGCATCTCTTCCAGTCCTCATTCAGAGAGTTATAGTGTAAGATGAGGAAAGTGTTGGTTTTTTTTTTTTTTAATTCCAGAGGAAAAAAAATCAAAATTAAAAAGAAAAGAAAAATTCTTTTTCAAAATGGAAAGCTGAGAATTTATAGATAGGGAAAATGATAATATCCCTCTCCAATACACTATTACTCAGACATAAATTATGTATTTATACCAAGGGTTTCGAAGAGCTTCATCTCACTTTGGAGCATCCTGAAAAGCTTTTGAGTATTTCTGTAACACGTGTGTCAAAGCAAAAAGATCTTCTGAATGGAAAACGCGAATTTTGGTTTTGAGAACATCGTAGGTTTTCTTCATTTTTCTTTCTCACAAAAGAGAAAAAAATGATCTTTTCCTTTGAAAAGCATTAATTGTGATCCACTTTTATTTTTAGTGCACAGAGTCCTAGCGGAGACACTTTGGGTCAGGCTGACTACATCTACCTCATTAATTTGTTCCATCAAGGTTAACAAGATGACTTTCAGAAATGTGTGATTTAGTTCTGTTAGGACTTTGTCTGGCTCTGAGTAGCAGAGCTAATGAGAATCTCACACACCCAGCTGCATGAGGGAGAGGTTCTCCTCTCTGACATGCCAAATCTAGCACATGGAACACATTCTCTTTTCCACTCATCTGGTGGTTCAGCACCACAAAAGCCTGAAAAAATGGGAACACTGGATATGGCCAGGAGCAGCCCTGGACGTGCTCAAGGCACGTCCGGATGTGGCACTGAGGGACGTGGTTCAGGGAGTGATCTTGGTGGCAGATGGACAGTTGGACTGGATGATCTTGGAGGTCTTTTCCAACCTTGATGATTCTATGATTCTAAAACGTGTGCTCTGGGCAGCCCTGAGCAGGACGATAGGTGTCTCAGTGGGGACTGAGCATCTCCTCTGATCTGGAACGGCAGTGGATGGCCTCCACAGCTCCATCTGAGCCTCATTAGGGGTCTCATCAGCTTCCACCTCCATGCCAGTGCACTCTCTCTGGTTTCAAGCAGCTCTCCACCAGCAACACACGTGGCCTGGCTTGCTGTACAGCAGGAGTTCAGAGGGGTTGTTACTCCCAGAGATCAACTTCAATGCATGTTTGAAATAATTATATCTGAACCTTAATTTCACACATATTCCGTTCTCTTTGCAGACAAAAGCCCTATTTTAATTCTCTTTACTGTGAGGTTTTGTCTGCGCTGCTCGAGGAGGAATATATACTCTTACAGGATTTTGGAAATCTAACTAAAGCTTCCAAAGTGAGTCAGGTCTTCACTCACCCCACGTCCACCCCTCTCTGCTCCCCAAAGCCAGCTGTCCTCACAAACACATACAGACCCCAGAGGCAGGTTTTGAGCTCCACTTTTGTTATGCTCTCATTAATGATTTGCTGAGCATTGTATCTAGCAGAGTCACTGAAGGATGTCTCATACACTTTTAAAATAGATTTTTTTTTTGAAAAGCCGTTATGAAGGAATGAATTTTCCCTAGACATTTTTTTCTAGAAAAAAAGTTTCTTGAGCTCCATATGGATTTCTTGGTTAAAATTCTTAGAAGACAAAGCTTTGAGCAGACAAAGGAGCTCAGTCTGTTCACAACGGGGACAAGGTTGTCCCTGGCAGATGTGTGTTCATCTCCTCTTGAAATTCTCAGGCTCAGGTGCCTCTCTTCGTTTTGCTGCACTTTGTGCACAGTGCAACTATTCCTTGGGGTAGGAGGTGGAACATTTGTCAGGACGTGAAAAACCACTTCTCACCCAATTCCTGCAAAGCCTTTCTCCAAAGCTCGCACGAGGTGGCTGACATGCACAGGAGCAGCCCTGAATTCAGACTCGTGTCAGCCAGAAAGGTGAAGATCTCTCTCTTTTAGAAAGGATTCTTTCTCAGATGCAGATCATCATCTTTAAACCCAAGCAAAAATTAGGTGCCTTGTAAACTACACAAATCAATTCATTAATTCCGCATAACGTTTCCTTTTGCAGGAAGGCTGGAATATAATCAGAAATATGTTAATGTGCCATTTGCTAATTTCTCTCTTGTTCCATCTGGGGACAGTAAGATCTTCTCCTCTGATATATTTTCAATGTACTTGTCAGAATTATTAGATCTTGAAGATGAAACCAAGTTTCCTGCTCTTTGCAAGCAGTTCTTCATTCCTATCCCTAAGCCCTCACATGAGGCAAATCAAGATAAGCTGCTTTTCCCCCAATTAAGCCAGGACTGTTCCAGCTGCTGCTCGTGCTCTATCTTCTCCAGATATCTGGAGTGAATTTTCACTGTTATTTTTCTTTCAAGATTTTTTCTTCATCATAATTGAATTCTAAAATTAGCCCGAGAGAGGGACGAATCCAATTTGGTGGCATTAAATATCACTCTTTCTAGCCACGGGTTGCCTTACTGCTGCTCACAGAACAGCATCGGTCCATCACCCTAAGAACAAAGAAACAAAGGGGTGAAAGTCGCTGCTCTGTGTCCACTCAGCCCCTTCTGCTCAGACCCAGAGATACAAATCGCAGCCCAGAGGCAGCGGGCAGAGCACCCAGTGCCTCCCACCCCTCTCCACCACCAGCTACTACTCAACAACCCGAGACTGTCAAAGCCCCCAGATTTGGGCTGTGTGCCTGTCACAATGTTTTCAGGGATTTACAGGTGTGTCTGGCTCCCATCCACCAGGCAGCCAAATGGCTTTGATAAATTTGCATGTATGAATCCACAGCCCAGGCCATGCTTCCCTTTACAAACAAGACAGAGCAACTAGTTAACCTTTCTAAATCACCTTGCAGAGATGGAGACAACTGAGAGGTGCTTTTTATTACCAGTTCTCCCTTTCTCTCTCGTCATCAGACATGCAGAAGCTTGCCCCCGTTTCTGACCTGCCCCTTTACCTTCTCCAGGAGTCTGTACGTGATGCGTGCAGGACCTGAAGCCCAGAGACAGCAGTAGGGGATGGGGGCTCAGCTGTCAGCACAGCCTTCGACCTTCCCCCTGACTCTGGGAAAACCCTAACACATTTCTGTTCCCCCCCTCTAAACCAGGGATGATGCTATTGTTCTCCTTCCAGCTCTGGAAGCAGGATTTTAGTGTACTTACTAATTTAACCCTTCAGAATGTGTTTACTTTCCCATTTTTGTTCTGTTTGCACTGCATTTTCAAGCTCACTATCAGCAGAGACATCCAGGCTTTAACATCAGACCCAGCTGACAGCAACGGGATCCTTGTTACAATTTGCTAGGTTTTATGTTCCACTTTAAATAAATTGATTGATATGTTCAAAATTGGTGAAGTTATTTTCTGAGGGCTTAGAGCTTAAATTATGCTTTGGCCTTGTTCTTCATAGGGGAGGATTTCACCTAGGGTGAAACAGAATGGTCTGGTTAGTGAGCATATAGATTTCAAATAGTAACTCCTACTGTTTAACGATCACTTAAAGTTGTGTTATCACAATGCATAATGGCCATTTCCCTCAAATGTTTCCAGCACAGGATTCAGGTTACCTGTTACAGAATTGGGGGGGAGCACAGACACTGAATGCTTGAAGGCAGAAAGGAAGGAGCAGCCCCTATTGCACAGCACAGCACAGGCACCACCTCCCCCCCTGTGCTCAGCTATCAGTGCTGCTTTGATTGAGAAATGATCCGGGGAGCACAGCCAACCATGGACCGCGACTGTGCTGATTTCTACCCTGACAGAAGCACTAATTAGAGCCACCGGCATCGCTCTGTCCAATGTCATTCTTCTCTGTAGACGAAGGAGATTCCTCTCATCTCACAGCGTTGCAGAACGAGAATCAGCTGGGAGGAAAAGACTGGTACTTCAAACCCTTTTCACTCCAAATAGCAACAATTTCCATTTCAAACTTGTTAATGGACTAAAAAACGATCGCTTTCCTATCCATTACAGTCCCCGTTCTTTTACATCTTCATCTGATCCACTGTATCATGTATGAGGACGGAAGGAGGGGCACAAATAGATCAATAAAGCCAGAATAAAGAGGACAGCTTTGTTTTGGCAAAAATCAAAAAGTAATTTTTCATGTTGGTGACCGAATCAATAACCACGAGCAATGCGAAATCGCTTCAAAGAACTTTTTGCTGGCAGATGGGTCCTGCCCACCTGCATTCCTGGAAGGGAGGCTTGCAGACAAGCTGAGTGGTGTCAGCCTGTCTGTCCCTTCTGATGCTTCCTTTGTCTCCATCAGAGGTAAGGGATGCACTCACTCGTGCAGCCATCCATTTCCCTGAGTGATGCAGAGCTGCCTGACCCAGCACAGGGTGGGCTCACAGCCCCCCAGTGCAGAGTGCAGCACTGGGAAAGCCCGTGGATGCCCAAGCAAAACCAATTTTTGGCTCGGTTCAGGCTGTAAGAGGCCAGGAGCACACTGCATTGCTAACAGGAGCTGTGTCGATAACCATCTCCTCTGCAGGAAGCTTCGGGCAAGAGGCCAGGGATAATCAGGCAGATCGGCTCTGGAGAAGCAAGGCCCTGGGACTTACCAAGGTGGGAAGCACAGTACAGAACCATGGAGTGTTTGTACACAGCACATAACGATGGGTGGTTCAGCACTGCTGACCTGAAGTAGGGATTTCTGACTCCTCTTGGCTCAAATCACGAAGCTGAGAAATGGAAACGTCCTTGGCTCTGCGCAGCACTGCCCAGCAACAATTAAAAACCATCAGTACGTTATTAGCTTTGTTTTTCCTCTAAAACCAAAACCATCATCATACCAGACACCATGAGAAAAACAAACTTCTGTCCCAGCTGAACTAAGACAGACATGTATGCAGGGAATAGGAAATTCTCTCTTTTGCTTTTAAGGAAGATCTGTTTTTTCCCAACTTTTTTTTGAGTGTGCCTGGAAATATTTGCTTGGAAGTGCTTAAAGAAAATCTTACAAAATGTGTCTGCTTCCCACATACATTTTTGCTATCTCTTCCTCCTGCCCTTTGCTGCCAAAAAGAAATACTCAATACAGATGCATATCCTCTGAAAAAAAATGAAATAAAGAATAAAATGGAATATTTCTAGTGAAAACGTGTGGCATTGCCACAAGGAAGGTGCACCTTGGGTGTGAGACTATGCTTTATTTCTACTTTTCACTGCACTTTCTGGGCAAACATCCCTTCCTTGATGCCTGGGGACCTTATCACTGTGTGCCCATCTCCCTGCTGTGTGCCCATCTCCCTGCTCTGTGCTCACCTCTCTTCTGTACGCCCACCTCCCCCTCAACATGGCAAGCACGGGCCCAAAGCTCAGCTCACTTTTTTTGGAAGGTTTCTCTGCAAACCAGCTCCTGTTGTCAGAATAGCTCTGGCTGTTGGAGCAGTGCAGCCCAGCACTGCTCATAGCCGCCCACCCCACAGCTTGGGTGACCCTGAGCAGGGCAGGAGAACAACCAGTCTCAGCCCTACCCCACAATGATGTGTTGATCCTCAGCATCATTGCCTGCAGTGCATTAGATGTTTGGAGTCTGTTGGTTAAACTCCCTGTTCCAATCGATAAGAATACATCTGAAGAGCTGGGCATCCTGCTGGGGCTTGGAGGAAATGCCATTGGGAAGGGAGGAATTGAACAATTGCTGCCTCCTGCACATCTCTGCACGGCGTCCTGATGATCATCAGAGGAGGAGGAGGAAAAACATGAATTCAAGTGCTGCTTCATTCTCCTCCAGGATTGAAAGGATCAATAAAAAACATTGAGGACAAAAGAATTAAAGAGAGGAAGGAAGCAGAGATGAAAAGGTAAGAGGCTGGTTTTGATTCTTTAACAGAATAAGTGGTACACGTGGCCGCTGCTCCCAATGCTTTAAACCAAACACTCCATGCTCCTTAGTCTGCTTCCTCAGAATACAAAGAATTGTTTAAATGAAACCCCACTTCTATTAAATCATTATTTACTTAGAATTTCAGCCTCAGAAAGAGGGCACTGCTGGCAGAGACACGAGCTCGGTGCTCCATGCTCCCTCATGGACAGGAAGCACTGCAGTGAGAACATCACTGTCAGCATTGGTGTTTGCTTGCTTATCACATCTTCTAGGGGAAGGAACATTTCCTGAGACCCCCTCTTCTGCTCATTTTTGCTCCTTTCTCCTTCCTGCCAATGCTTGAGTTAAGCTACGCATCTGAAACAATTTTCAGCTATTTAAAAATCACTGAAAATCACTAGGAAAAGCTGAACTTCCAGACAAAACACTTTCAGTGAGAGAATTCAAAGTGCTTCACTGTAAAAGCACCAAAACAAAATAATTTCAGCTTCTCAAAAAGAATCCCACCCCCATTCCTATACATAGGAATTGTGGTCAGATGTATCAGACTGGAGATGTATTCTTCAGTGACTCCTGGGCAATAAACAGGAAGATGCGTTCGCTTACAGACGGCCAACGTTGCAGGTAAGAGGCTGTATGTTAAGGAGGAAAAGGTGCAGGGAATTTGCATCCTCTCCCAAAAGCAAATCAAACTTATTCTCAGCATCCTGACCACCACCTTGCACAAGCAGAACTGCCTCTAAAGAATTTGGACGAGAAGTAGGAATCATAGAATGGCCTGGGTTGGAAGGGACCCCAAGGACCATCTGGTTCCAACCCCCAGGAAATCAGGACAGCGCTGCCCACAGAGATCCTCTCCCAGCTCAGCCCTGCAGCCTGAGTCTGTCACACCCTCAGACGAAAGGACAGGATAACGCTCCTGGCTCAGAGCACACTCAGTGATATTTTCTCTGCTGGGAAGAAAGCTTATTTTATTTCTTTTGCCTGTAACAGAGAGACACTCAGATACTACGGCAGAGAAGTGCTGAAGTGCAGGTAGACATACAGAAAAATAGAATGAGATGGACCGAGAGACGCTAAGTTATAGAACAGAACAAGATGCAGAGCCCTATTCACGTGGAGAAGAAGGCAAGGCAGGCTCTCCCGTGCCAGCAGCAGTCAGTCTCCGACCAGGAGTTGCCAGGTCACATCCACTGACAGATGGGCAGAGGAGGAGGACAGAGATCAGAAGGAGCCCAGCTCTCAGATCACCACATCCAGCTCTCAGGAGTGCAGTGGCTAAAAAAAGCCCCTGAGCTGCATGGAGCCGTGTCCATCACCTTGTGCAGGAGCTGCTGTGGCTGAGCCGCTGCTGCTGCTGAAATCCTGGAGGAAGGCAGTGGCACAACTGACTTCTCTGTGCTTTTTCACCTATTAAAAAATCCTGCTTAGGTAATAGGCTCCAAAAAGGGGAAAAATGCCCCATTAACAAGGAACCAATAGAGACTTTTCAAAGCACCTGACAGAGCTAAAGCTATAAATTCTCTAAATTAACTAGAGTGCAGTTATGGATGCAAGGAGGAACCCAGCCAGGAACGAATTAGAAGAATTCAGCCTCAAATTCATCAATGTCCCAGTGAATATTTCAGCCTCTCAGTGGTCCAGAAATGATGAGGGGGAGAACAGAACTGACACTAATGTCAGGGTTGCTGAACACCCTTTTGTGAGCCTTGCTGTCTAGGAGCTGGGGGAGAGGTGTGAGAGCTCCGAGCATCGCTGCTCTACCTGGGAGCCCACGGCTGCTGCCAGCAGCATCCAGCTGCTCTGCACACACTGCTCCTGGCCACCCCTTGGCTGCTGCTGAGCAGGGAGAGTCCTGGGGCTGCTCTGCAGAGAGCCTGGGGAGAATCACGAGAGCTAAGGAAAATGAGTTGGGCTGCTCCAGGAGCTGTTTCTCCAGCGTTTGTATCCGCAGAACAGGAGGAGACAGATGTAAAGTGGTAACAAAGATGTTTCAAAAAGGACTGTTAAGGGAAAGGAAAACATTTTGCAGTGAAAGCTTCTTGCTTGCAGCCCAAGCAGGTCAATTATCCCAGCACAGAAGGGTTTGACTCTGTCAGTGAGACACAGCTTCAGCCAGATGGAGTGAAGTGCTTCATTTCCATCTTCCATCATGATATAAAAGGTCCCCCACCACTGTCCACTACATCGACTTTAAATGCAGACCCATGGTTACGTATCCAGGTTTTAACAACACTTTAGCCAAAGATGCAAGGCATATTTTCTGTATTTATTGATGTTGCTTCCGGGGAAAAAGCAAACAGGTATGAAAAAGTCCCGATTAGGGAATTTGCTCACAATCAGTTGAGTGGGATCCTTCGTTCCTCGTTGTGCTGGCCCAGAAATGTAAATGCTCTCTTCTGAGCTAATTATCTGTGCTTCCATGGAGGAGACAGGCAGCTCCACAGCATCATTTACTTTGCACATTCAGACACTGACCCCAGAGAGGGAAGAAGATGCACCTGTGTCTCCCTTGCAACTCTCAATAAGTGCAGACAATCGCTGCAGCCTGAGCTCCCACCCCACAGACATCTAAACCTACATTCAATGATTCCTCTCTCCTGAGACCGCCACCGTTCTTTGCAGGTCACGGGGCTGCAGGCACAGGAAAAAAAAAAAAGGGGAAAAAAAAGCAAACTCCTTGCTTTTATTCGCAGGGATGCTCTCAGCTTTGGCACCGGACAATTCAGCCAGCCCTAATGAATGCTCGCCTGTTTGTCTCAAAGGGAACATGCTGAGGTAGAATATGCAGCCCAGTAACTCACTCAAAGCCTTTGAAAGAAAATAATTTGCTTTTTTTCCAAAGCGTTAATGACAGGCTGGTCTTCTCTGAAAGCACACCTGAAGGTAAGGGCAGCAGGAGTGGAGGTGGAGGGGAGAGATCAGCCACTGCCCTCCCTTTTGTTACAAAGAAGTTACTGTCTTAATTAACCATGTAGCTGAACAGTGTCCCAGGGACAGCTCTGCCCAGGTCTGACTGCTCCCAGGAATGCTTCAGTCCCCAGGGCTGCCCTTCCCTGCTCTCGGAAGCCAGAACACCAGGGGGTGTCTGCATGCTCCCAAAGGGCTTTGCACCCTGGGCCAGGTTTTCATCTGCACTACATCACCAACATTTTTCAGATGAATCTAAGTTGTGAAGAGCTTTAAGCTCTTACTTCTTTACCAAAATACCAGTTTCTTTTCCAATTTGCATTTCACCCAGCATGCAGAACTGGGACCACAGCAAACATACCCTGACCACCGACAGCAGCCCTGGATCCCAAGAGGGGACTTTGCTGCTGCCTGGAGGAGCCCGAACAGCGCAGTGGGCAAAGCCTTGCGGTCAGTGTTTGCCAAAGGTTGGCTGCAGCGTCACTTTTTCTCGTCCATATGCCACTTTACATCTCATTTCCATCAGTGAAGAATTCCTCATGACTTTCCATGAGGTTTAAAGCACAGTGCTGTCCGTGGGGATGCAGGCAGAGCAGGCACTGTAGAAATGACATTGCCCCCTGCTCGAGGAGAAGCTGCGATGGGGAAGGGAACATGGCATTGTGTTCAGCTCAGCACTGGCAGATTCGGGCTCTGCCATAAGCTGGGATCCATGCAGGGTCCAGAGCACCCAGCTCTGCTTTCTGAGGACATCACACAAAGAGCTGCACACATACAGCTCTCCATCCATTCATCCCTGCAGACCATCCTTCTGTTTCCATTTGTGTATAATTTTCTTCTTTTTTTTCCCTGTTCTTATCAATCTTTCGGGTTGTGTCTCCAGCACTCTCGAGCTGATGGCTCTGATAGGTCCAACAACACAAAGATAAGGGAACACCGGTGTCAGTAATGATGTATAATGTTGGCTCTTCTGCACTAAGATCCAGCTTTATCTACCTGCGTCTCTGCTCCAAAGAATTATCAATCTAACACCCACAAATATGGTTTGTTTTCTGTCTGCTCTTGATAATGCTGACAATGACAGACAACGCAATTTTCTCCTGCAGCCTTCAAACCCAGACTCACCAGAGCTGGCACCGGCAGCTGCCCGTGCAGACAACTTGTCAGAGCCTCGCTGCAGGAGCAACAAATTGCTTCTCATTGATTTCAGCTCCTTCCCCAGCTGGGGATTTGAAATTGGAGGAGGCTGTAGCTAGAAAACATGTTCCTCAGCCTCCAAAGGACAATTACCGCTCGGTGGCCGGAGCAAATACACACTTCGAGACTTCAGAGATAAATAAGAGATAAGCAGCGAGGCACAAAGATTGGATGGCACTGGAACTGCTGGTGTGGATGGGTTTGTTTAAGAGCTGCCAACGTCAGCCAGAAAGGCACAGAGTAATGGCAAGCACCCCCCAGCAATCAGGATATTCCCAGAAGAATCATCAGGATTTGGGGGATTTTTAATAATATATTTTCGGCTCTGCTCATTTGCCATCTGGTTTCTGGACTCTTCGAGAGTGCTTATTTGTGCATTTCATGATGTCAAGGCTTTCTCCACTGCTACATAGGAATGTATGGGAGGGGAGAGTCTCTGGGTGCTGGAACAAGAAGCATGAGCTTTAAAACAAACCAAAAGCAAAACATTATTATTAGGTAAAAATAATAAAATTACAACTGGCAACTCTAAAGAACTGACCTAAAACCTTTTTCATGAAATTTAACCTCAGTGAAATCTAAAGAAAAAATGTTGTTTAAATAATTCCTTTTTTCCTGGAGAAATTAAATAAACATGTGCTGGTTTCTTCCAACCTGAAACAAGTGTATTCTGAAAGTTTAAGCTGATCCGTGCCAGTCTGGGGACTCTTTCAGCTGCTTTATCTGTCCCCCGTCAAAGCAACAAAAGGCTGTGCACAAATAACCTTGCACAAAGGATCAAAGAGAGAGCATCCCAGAGAGACTGAAAAGCCAACAGAGGAAAATTGCCACGGTACAGTTCTCTGTCCTACGCTGAATCCCTGAAAAAAATAATCCCCTTTTTTTTTTTAAGATTTTTTTTCACTAAGCATCTTCTTAGTAATTGATGTTGCTGGCACTCCTGGAGACGAGAGCTGCCTCATCTCCTGCAGCACCGACAGCAGGGTGATGCACTTCCCTGGTACTTGGCAGCAAGGACCTGCTGTGACCCACTAAAATCATCACTCACTTCATTTTACTTGGGAATGAAGGAGGAAAGGACAGCATCTCCCCCTGAGCAAACCCTCCAGCTCCAAATCCTGCATCTGCTGAGGACTTAGGCCCCACAGGAGCCCAAGTTGCCACCTGGCTCCATGGCTTCCTTCAAGCTAACAGCAGAGCTGGCAGAGGCTCCTGGCACCAGGTCCTGTGGTTTTAGGGGGACAGAAATTCCCTTGAACTATTTGGAAAATGCCACCTAGAGTAACAGTGTTCTCCTGCAAGCCAGTGATCCCAAGACTGTCTCTCATCCTTTGGAAGACACAGAGGGCCAAAACACTTTGGGAATGCAGCAGCATCCTACATGGAATGTACTGGGCTGGCCTTGTGCAGGGACCAGGGGAGAGGGCCCTTGGTAACTGTATGACTGTTTTTCACACTAGCACCAGCCAAACAGATCCTGCTGCCTCTCTCTTCTCCCTTTCCAAATCAAAACACGTGTGCATACGTTCAAGTAAATGTATATCGATGCCAGACGGGGCTGCAGCTCAGCTCTGCTAAGGAAAACTCATTCTGTGCATCCCTGAGTCACAAGAAGCAGCCATGTGCCAATGCAAAAGAGAAGAACCGTGTTCCACTGCCACAGCCCTCCGCCAGCACCAGCACATGGGTGCTGACCCCAGGGGCAGTGCCCAGGGACTGACTCCATCCATTGCTCAGCTCACGCTGCACTGGGTGAGTTCCAGCCCGGCCAGGTGCTCGGAGCAGCCTCACCCCACGCCCTTGGCTCCATGGTGCCCAGGGGAGGGCTGTGCCCATGGCAGGAACTGCTGTCACAGAATGGGGTAAGAACAAGATCTGGGGCTGCTTGCAGCCACTGCTGCCAGTAGAGCTGAAAGAACACCCTCAGCTAAATAAACAGATCCAAGCACCGCACCGCTCGGTTGGTTGAGCTGTGCTCAAAATCCTGAATTGCTCATCTCTGTCACGGCACCAAGTATAGTTGCAGATCTGAATTACGCTCAAAAGCCTTCTCCATGCACACGTTCACCCAGAACAAGGCACGCTGCCTGTTGGGCACGCACACTCACACCCCTGTGCACACACCTGCAGACTGTCTTCCATCTCTTACACATCGTGAAGAAACAAACAACACACGTTTTATGTTGAGGAGTGGGGTGGGTTTGGAAATAGGGATTTTTTTGCCACCTTGCAGGGTTTGCTGCTGGAGTGTGACATTTCTGCACACATGCCATGTACACACTGCCACGTGCAGGCACCCACCTCTGTGCCAGGCCAATCCATCACGGAGCCTCTTTGTTAATTAATTAATACGACGTCTCTCAGTTTGCTTTCTGAGCACCAAAACCCCAACTTAGCTCTAGCAGCATGCTTTGGGAGGCCTGACAAAGGAGAGCGGGACTTGAGAGATGAGCTGCTTTTCTCCTTCAGCAGCACTGTGGGACACTCTCAGACCTCAGAAAAATTGTTGAGGCCCAGAAGTCCTGACAGCGTATGGCTGAGCTGTGTCAGCCTGGATGTGGCTGTCCTTCAGTGTGAGCTGTCCAGGCAGCACAAAGCTGAAATCAAAACCTTGAACAGAGAAGTTTTTAACTGCTCCTGAATTAATGGCCATGACAACTCCTCCCTGGTTCATCTGTGGTCCAACAGCAGGACTCAGGAAACCTTCCTTTAGGCCATCTAACAAGTTACAAGTGAAAAACAGACAAATTTTCCAGGACGTCTAAACTCTGTGAGGGGAAGTTTTTCCCAGCCAGGAGATCTGCCTCAAAGCAGCATTGCTCCTCCTGATCCCAGCAATGTCCCTGAGAGCAGAGGTCAGGCTCAGGTTCTGCCCCCACGCTGCCCCATGACACAGTGAAAGACCCCAACTCCCCAGGCCATTTCCCTTCTAGACTAAACTGAAGGTGCTCTCCAGACACAGGCCATCAGGGGAGGATAAGGAGGGCCAGAGGGGGTGAAAGCTGAAATCTTTGTGCAGGGAGAATTTCCCAGAGCTGTAGGAGCACTGCGGGTCGGGCTCCTGCAGATGCCCATCCACCCTTATGTGCTCGCAGAGACACAACCTGCTACCTGCTAGGTAGCAGCTGTGGGGTGTTTTCCAGCACAAGAACCAGCTGGCCAGGAGGATCTGCAGGCAAAAGACCATCTAATCTCAGCTGGATTATATATATTATATATGTATTATAGCACCTGGAGGTGCTGCATCTCTGTCCTCACAAGCAGCTTGCACTCCTGGTCAGGCACTGAGTTCAGCACAGCGAGTTTGTTTGACACAGGATGCGAAGCAGTCAGTGTGTTATCCCCACCCTGGAAACCAGCACTGGGAGCACTGTCAGTGGAAATAAATTGAATTATCTCACCTTTTATTTCCTTTTGCTGTTTCAGTACTTTACAATTAAACACTTCATTTGAAGACACTCTCTTTTTCCCGTCTTCATGTTCTTTCTTTCTGTCTCTCCTTCACCTTATCTTTCTACTTCCTGTGTTTTTCATAAGGAAAAAGTGAGAGAAAGCAGAGCTGAGAGCTAATCCCACGCCTTTATGCTGAGCGTCACAAGAAATATCTTCTTTTTGTCCTTCCTACACCACTTATTTTCCTCTTTTCTGGGTCTGCCCCCAGTGTGCTCAGTTCAGAAATGTTTTACATACAGAACTAACACCTTCCAGACTCTTAAAAATGGAGCTTCAGAGAAAGAGAAGCTCTTTTGGGTGAGGTGTGGGGAAGGAGCTCGCCTGTTGTCCAGCTGTTCCCTTCCTTCTGCCTATCTGTGACTGGAAGACCTCACGAAAAATGAGCACCCATTTTTCTCCAGAGGGCTGGAAAAGCGATGCCCAAATCCCAAGCAACAGGTCCCCACAAAGCAGCAGGTGTCCCCAGTGGACCTGATGCCTGCTGGCTAGCAAGCCAACCTCCAATTCTGCCTTTCTTCCGCAAACCTCTTCATTAGCTACCTGTGCAACTCAACAGCTGCCTCCTAACATGGCCCAGAGACAGTTCCTGGCTCCTGATTCAGCCAAAGGAATTTAACGTTAAGAGTACAGGCTGATCTTCTGAGGGACTTAAAGCTGGGGGTAAATCTCACATTTCCACTGAGATCATCCTCTGGGGATGGGTGCTCCTGGAGCCCATAAGCCACTCTCTGCATTAGAAAATGGCACAACCTGAGTGAGCACATCAAGGCTGGTTGGTGTCTTGGCTCCCATGGGGCCATCACAAACTCATTTCTGCCATTCTTAGCCGCTCAGCTATTATACAGATACTGCTGGGTTTAGGGTAAAGGAAGGAGGTGTGACTTCTTTCCATTTTTGGAGTGGATTTTCTTTCAGTCCCTTTATACCATCTAGTGGGAGATTTGGGTAAGACAAGATGAATGCCTAAAAAACACCTGGTGATGTTAGATCTTAACATTCAGGCACCTTTAAGTGCAATGGTGATGAAGGTGATAAGAGCTCTCATGTCACACAAAAAGATAATCATCTCGGTCTGGAGCTGGAAACTGAGAGGAAATCCAAAATGTCTGGGCTTTGCTCTTGATTTGCAGCAGGAAAAGCAGAGACACAAAATGTAAAATGAAGCATAGGCTGGAAGCAAAATATGAAGATGAAAGTTTTGGAAGCGTGGATATTTTTGGTCTGGCAATCGCATGAAAAACACAGTCCCAAACGATGCCAGAGCCCAAAGATAAAACTTCATTTTCACTCCCTACACAGACTGCAGTCTTGTTGCTGAAGGAACGACGTGATCACCCTGTGAGAGACGATGTGTGTCTTCAGAAACCCTCACCATAAATGGAGAGGAAATTAAACAGTTCTGCATTAGAGTAAAGACAGACGTGAAAGTTGGGGCAAAACACAAAGAGCCAGGAAGCTCCAATTCATGCAGAAATCACTACCAGGATGGAACACGGAACTTCTGAGTGCTGTTTTTACTACCAAATTCCATTGCTTTTTTATTTTCTTCCCCTCTAATAGCTTGAAAAGCAATCAAACCAGGAATTTGCATGGCCACGTTAAAACCCTGTCTCTGCCCAGGACTGCCAGAGTCGGATCTTTCCTGGAGGATTTCACAAGTTTCTGTTTTGGTAGTTTGAATGCTGCTCTCCGCAGAGCGCTGCTCAGCGATGAACAACATGGGGAAAGCAGAAGATATGATGGAAATCTTTTGACAAGTTTACATGACAAAACATACAATATTGTCAAAACGGCTATTGCCTATGAGAAAACTCTAAACTAAAGCTTCTGAATCAACATTTTGAAATGTCAATATGTCAAAAATGACATTTCTCTTAAACTAGGTATCTGTTTTACCCCAAACAGACAACGTTTTTCAGGTTGATGTTTCCAAACCGACATTTTCCCGAATGTTTAATGCCGCTGAGAAGTTGATATTTTGGCTTTTCCTCCAGTCAGCAGACGAAAATGAATGTCAAAATAAAGGAATGCCTATTTAGATAAAACTTCTCTTTTTTTTGATTCTGGGTAGGGAAGAAGCTGCCAGCCTGAGGACAAATTTCCCTGGGTGTCAGAGCTCTGAGGGCGGTCCCACCAGCCACTGGGTTGGAGAAGTAAAACAAGATGGAACAGTGGGTTCAAGAATTTGTTGCTCCATCATTATGTGCTGTCTGAGCAAAGGATTGTGTGCTTTCCTTCTCTGTGCTTGCATACCCCAGAGAGAGGTTGGGAGCTTCCAGCACAGCCACCATATTGGTAAAGACAATCGGAGCCAGAGGCCTCCAGAGAGAAATGTGTCCAGAGCAGATGTACCACCTTCATTTTTGAAACCCCATTCCATTTTTTAGGTCTCTGAGAACTTTATAATGAGCCCTTGGCCTCATTTCCACCCTGCACAGCAGAAGCCCTGCTCAGCCCATTGAGGAGCTCCAGCTTGCTGCCACCACAGCTCTCCTCTGGCTGCACGAGACCAGAGTTTGAGGCTTTTCTGCCATCCCAGAGCAGAGCTGCCAGGAGGAGAACATCTGCACTGTGGGCCTCGCTGTGCTCAGCCCAATGTGTCAGCTGAAACTGCTGAAGAAAGGGAGTTCGTGCAAATATTTCAGACAGAGCTAAAGCAATGTCATTTCCGCCAGCTCTGTGATGAAGATAAGAGCACAATGGATTCTGAGTTGGAGGTGGAACAGACAGTGGGAAGAGGAAGATGTTAAACATCTGAGCTGATTGCTTTTGGGGGTGTGCAACAGGCACCCTGAAACCATTAAACGAGAAATTTGAGAGTCCAAGTCATCCTGCAAATGAAGCTCAGACTCCTAAGCCAGTGTTGGGTATCTTACTCCAAGCCCCAAACCCTTCAGATATTACGGGGCCAACCCAGCCCAGGGCAAGCACCAGTGAATGTGGGAACAGGGGCAAACCACAGCCACTGAGCTCCGTTAGGTTCGGGGTCTGGAGCAATGAATACATGTTAGCCATATGCTATGTTGGACATATGCCATATGTCCTCCCTGAGGACTGAGGATGCTCTCTGAAAATAAAAGATGACCCCTTTCAAAAAGACGACATGCATCTCGATGACCCCTTTTGAAGATGAACCAAAAATCAAGAGCAATTACAGTTTTATAAAACAGCTTTTGAAAGAATCTTTAAAGAGTCCTTTTTAAATGTGAACTCACCTAGCCCACGTGGGCATGCTGGAGGCCTTGCAATGCTGGTAGAAATTCTCTTTATAGGAAAAAACCTTTATTCCAAAGTCTGTTAGTAAAATGTTCTCAGGGGCCCTCCTTCAGATCTAAACAGGACCAGAATTTTCAGGCAAAATCTTCCTTTATGTTGCCGTAACAGGGTTATTCCAGCACGATCAAAGATGATTTTGCTCTTTACTACAAATTATCCTCTGGAAACCTGCACCAATCCTTCTCACTTCAGATCAAACTGAACACAAACTTCTCTTTGGTTAGCTGAGCACCAGTTTGTGCAGCACCTCCTGAGACATTTAACTTGGCCATTCCCTGGCCACCCACAGCACACCCTGGTGCTCTGTCGAGGCAGTTCCCTTTCCCAAATGAAGCTATTGGGTGGTGTCAGCATGGCAGCTGGGATTTCAGACACGAGGAATGAGGCCAGTCAATGCTTTCTAGACATGAGGAAGTACAGCCCACCTTGCTCCTCCATAAAGACAGCAACTTCTCCTGCACACAGCACACAGCCAAAGAGAAATTCAACAACATTTAAGGAGTTGGGCAGATTTTAAAGGCACTTTGCTATGACATGTCAGGGCAACAGGCAGGGAAGAAAACAGGAAGAGCTGGGAAGAGGCAGAGCAGGTGGCTGGAGGTGCGTACAGACAGACTGCACCCTCAGGACACACACATGTCTCCAGAAGAACACGGCCATGGCTGCTTCTGCCTGCCTGAATGCACACTCAGGAGGACCTGTGTAGTATGGTGGTGCCTAAAAGCAATGCTCGTGTGAGCTGATCAAAGTAAGGCACGAGCATGTGGCACCTGAAGGTTTCTGTGAGCATCGCTGCCTTTGATATGTGGGATCAGTTATGTTTAATGCATCCTGACATCTATGTACGATGTTCCGGACATGAATGGGATTTATGCAGTGTCTCAAGAAGAGCTACATTGGGGCTGCATTCTGACATGGCTTTCTACACCACAAGCACACAGCTCCTGACCCACTTCTCGTGCATTTTCAGGCTGGGAGAAGGAAGGGTGCCTTTCAACTTCGTAGATGTTGTTCTGCCTCATAGCAGGAAAATACAGGGCACTGGGGTACCTGGTGTCCCTGGGGAGGGCACAATTCACTGCGGTGAAATACACTTAATTTGTAGGATACAAGGATGAGCATCTGTAGGATACAAGGATGAGCACTTCTATAGCAGCAGGTGATGTAGGCTCATACCAGGTTGCTGTAAAACAGCCATCTCATTAATACCGTACACGAATGTATTGGCCAACAGGAATTCCTGTGCTCAGGCAGTGCCATAGGACAAAATGGGACAGAAAATCACCATGCAAACTCTTTTTCATTAGGAACCACAGTTTTTAACCAAAGAAATCTTTTGGCCAAAAGTTTCCGTGTTCTTTAGCAAAGAAACTTTGCGAATGTCAGAAAACAGAAAAAAAAAAATTGGTTGCTGACTTTAATACTGTGATTTTAAGACGCGACTAGATTCCACAACCGGAATTACAGCTGCCTTCATCACTTCCCCAGTTCTCCTCCATGGTCCCAGCACAGCCATACCCACACTGAGCACCCATCAGGAGATGTTGGTGAGCGGTGGGATGCAGCCTGGATGTACATCAAAGGAGCAGAAGCCAACCCATTCACTATTCCCGTGTGATTTAGATGTTATGTGTTTCAACCGAGGGGGAATATTTACTCAGCATGAGTATAAAATAGGTGATGTAGAGCCATGGATAACTTTTAGCATGAACACTGCTTAAAGCCGTGGGGAAAAGGAGCTTCCGGGCACCGTTAGCCATTTCTACAGGAAAAAGCAGACAACTGCTTAAGACGTCTGTGTCACGGCAAATCAAAAAGTGGCTGTACAGAGAATTTTTTCTGGACTCTGTGGCACAAAGAAGGCAAACACAGCAATGCAAAGAAACTGAATCCCCATTTTAAGTTCTTTACTGAAAGTAAAATTAAAGGCAGACTGGGAACTGGGCTCAGAGGAGGCAGCTCCCTGCTGGGAGCTCTGCAGACACCGATGGAAATGAGCCCTGCCGGCCCCTGGATGGTGCTATTGATCAGCAGCTGGGTTTGCTGCTGGCTGAGCCGCTCGGGTTTGCACTCCGGTGTGAAAAAAGGAGCTGGAAAAGCATCAGAGGACGTGAGGCTGGAAGACAGCAAGGGAACATTCTGTCTGGGTGCTGAGACGTATGGATCAGCTCAGCACCTGAAATCTGTGATTTCTCACCTTGGGGACTTCGTGCTGCTGGAAATAGGGATTGCGGGGTCTTCAGGTGCCATACTGCTGGGACTGGCACCCTTGTCTGTTAAAAAGGAGTTGTGCAAATCAAAGGCTCTAGGAGGATTTTTCTCTTTGGTAAGAAAGGAGCAGTAAGTGGAGCTGGGCGAGAAGTGGAGCAGCAGAGTGGGCAGTAAGTGAAACTGGAGATACCACTCCAGTGAAAGATGTTGAAAATCAAAACAAAATCCTCCCAGAACACTCAACTGCATATCAGAGCAAAGCAGGCTCAGAAATGTTTTCCTGCAAAAGGAAACAAAACCCAGCAAACAGAAAATAGTTTGGTAAACACAAGTCAGCTCCCAGAGAGGTGATCGCCCTGCTTCAAACACAGCCTAGTTCAGGAAAATAGGAAATCAGGTTTATACAGTGTAAATTCTGTGAAGGAGAAAAGCAACTGTTTCATCATGAGAAAGTCAGGAAGTTTCCTTGCCAGAGGCAAATCTTGCAGAAAACTGCTCCTACTCTGGAAGCACTATGGAGCAGCATCAATTCAGAAACAGGCGAGTCATTGGGAGGGGAAAGTGACTGTAATCTGATTGAATTTTATTTAAGTGAGAAATCAGGCTCCTCGGCCAAAACAAATTATTACTATTTTTAGACAGCCCAGCCTTGAACGGGAAAATAAAACTGAGCAGTGAGGGTGGGACAGGTGGGGCTGAGGTTCTGCTGGTGGCCGTGCAGCACAGAGACAGCAGTCACACGCCGGCCATAAAACATCCAGGGAGCTGAAAATGCATGCAAAGGCATGAGAAATAGAGAAACCCAAGCAGAATTGTCTTGAAGCATTAAATCTGTCACTTAGGGGATATAGAACGTTAATCGTAAAAGGTAACGGAACAAAGAGAGAGACTTCAGATTACAAGGATGTTAACGTGAGGAAGCAGAAAGATTGCTGGAAGATCTCTGACTGAGGGAACTCCAGAGGGATTGTACTCCTCCCTATCTTCATCCCACCAACCAAAAAGCCACTGCTGCTGGAGAGAGTGGGGAACGTGGCCGTGTAAGACAAGCAGAAGGTCATCCTAAAGAAGTGATGGTCCCACTTCAGTTTTGCCTTGAAAGAAGTACTCAACCCAATCGCACAGCCAAGGGAGCAGACAGAGGCCCTGTATTCACACTAGGGTGTTTTCCTACCCGGAGCACCACAACACTGACCCTGTATTCCTCACAGCTTCACACACCCTGACAGCACTTGGCACCTCCCATTCTCCTTTCCAGGACCACCTGCACCCTGGGTTCCTTCTTTGGCTGTGGATCCCCCAGACAAGAGGCAGAGGGGAGAGCCCTGGCACAGGGGCTGACCACAGCAGCCTCTGAGCCTCCAACATCCGTGACGTTGAGCTAAGGCAGCTGCTTGGAAACAGTCTTCAAACAAGCTTTTTTCCCCATTTTTCACCCAAAAGAAAAGAGAAAGGGACATAGAATAAAGATAATTTCAAACCCATCCCATTGCTTGGCTACAGTCTGCCAGTTCTACCTGGCCCAAGGTTTGCAGCTGCTTGTGGAATTGATGTTTTGATGCAAATTACGTAATAAAGTAATTTTCCCTGCTGCAAATAACCTGCATTCAAGTCTGCCTTTAAAGAGAATCAACAAGTTATGGATAAAAGACTTCTGCTGATGAAAGGAACCTGCTGTATGCACAGAGAAGCAGATGAAGGGGGACAGCTCATTGCCCAACATCTTACAGTGCAGTGTCTGCTCCAATGGCAGCTCTGCCCAGGGCCCCTTCACCTCTCTCCTGAGTCCCAGCAGTCCTGCAAAACTGATGGAAAACCATGAATCAGCCAGCAGTTTAGCTCCATGGATGCACAGCCACAAACAACATTCTTCAATGAACTGACAAAGAGATACGTGCAACACAGCGCCGTTGCTGGTAGCAGAACCATGAAGTCTTTTAACATGCTGCTCTGTATTAAAGGTCACACGTCTGCTGCACGGTAACAGATCAATTTCCGGACCCCCAGGGGCTGCTGGAAGAGCAAACACAAATCAGACAGCGCGATGCTGGGGTGCCAGGTAGTGCTGCTTGCTGGGACGGATGGGTCATTTCGTGCAGAACAGATTGCTGAGCTCTGCAGCTGCAATGACAGAAGCGGTGTCAGACTCAGGAACCTCTGATTTATTTGGAACTCAGGGACTGTGGCATCTCCCAGCTCTTGGTTACCAAAACTGAGAGAACAGCATATGTGAAGGCTGTAACAACATGACAGAGATGGGACAGTCCTTGACCGAGTGACTCTGCTCCCTCCAGGTGACAGTTACAGATGATCAGACATGTCCACCTGCTCACCCACTTTTCTTATGGCGGATGCTGACTTTGAGCTCCAAACCCACTGATATTTTCCACTTTCCATCATAAAACACTAAGTTCACAAGCAGAATGGAACCTCCTCATTTTCTGAAAACCTCAGCTTTTTGGTGCAGAATATTTAGTTGAAAAAACATCGTGCAGTGCAGCCTGGTTTGTGCTGCTGTGTGGTCCCTTGAGTTCTTTATCAAACAACAGAGAGCTGCAACTGATGCTTGCTCTCTGCCGTTCCCTGTACTGAAGAGAGGTTAGATTCCATACTCTCATAGGAAACAGCGCAGAGTGGTTCTTTCCAAAGCCGCAGCATGTACGAGGTCTCTGCCTCCTTCTGAGACGCTCATTTCCCCGTCTGCAGGAACATAATCATCTTTAAGCCTCTGTTCCACAATCACATTCACCTGGGATAGCCAATTTGCTGCAAAGGTGGCAGAGAGGAGAGAGCAGAAGGGAAAGCAAAAAAAGAGACAAACATCCCCAAAACATAGCCCTTTCTGTACATCCCCATCCAGCTGCTGAACAGCCCCGAGATCAGTGCGCACATGTTCTGGGGTCCCCAAAGCTCCTGGGTGCTCAGCAACCACAGCCCTCCTGCAATCAGTGCCTGCGTGGCAGATGCTCATCAGCCATCAGCAGTTCCGCACAGCAGGAGCAGCAGGAAGCCAGGAGTGTGCTGGGGAGCTGAGCTCTGAGATCACAGCTAATGAGCTTGGGGGGGGAAGGTCTTCTTTCTGATATGATGAATAATTTATACACGATCAACTGGAAAGAATGAAGACCTAGACTGCTTGTAATTGTTTCAAAGAACCAGCTGTGGGATTCTTCAGTTTATCACTGCTCCTGCATGTCCAGCAGCTGACCAGAGGAAAGACACAGAGTGGTTTTCATTCCTCCCTTTCTCCACCCATCTGTGCACCCTCAGTCCTCTCAGCCCCATGCTTGTCATAGCAGGGCATCCCCAAGCTGATTCCATCCCAAGAGATGCTTTAAAAACAACTTCAAGAGCTCTGCAAGAGATGTGCCGCTGCTTTGCTTTTCTGTGGCATTTTGGCAGGGAACTACAGAACTGAGATCACATCAACTCAGGACAATGATCCTCCAAGCATAGCCAAGGACAAACACGACCTATTCACCTGGCTCTGTCCTCTTTTCCCAGGCAGCTGCTTCACAGGCTTTGGCTTTATTCTCCTGGTCTTCTGGACCATTGCCCTTCTGCACAGATTTGTTAGGAAATCTGCACAGCAGATGTTGCAGGAATTTGTCTCCACCAGACCCAGCTCCCTTCTTGATGCTGCCAATTTTCTACCAATGCCATTGATAGAAAACAGTCTGCAACGTGAAGTGCTGTGAGCAGGAGGAAAGTGAGATGTGCGCTGGATTCTCCTCACCTGGCTCAATCAAAGCGACACAAGCACTGCAGGTAGCTGGGGTCAGGCAACGCCTGATCTCAGAGGCGATGGAAGGAGACAAGACAAACAAATTGCTTAATTCAGATAGTTTGGCATGAAGTAAAACTTGCCATGAAAGTGCCCGTATCTCTCTGCTGCCCATGAAAAGAGGCTGGAAGGCTTCATTGCTCCCTCTCCTCTCTCATAAAAGAGCCTTTTTTTCCTAGCCCAAACTCTGAGGCAGACAGGACTGAGTTTAGCCAGGATGGGGAGCACAGGACAACACCTTCACACCTCAGCTTACTGGGAACGTGACCCCTCAGCTCGCCAGTGGTGCTTCACCATCACTTCAGAGATGCTACAATGCTTCCTGAGCTGGAAATCCAATATATTTCTGCTCAGGGCATGCACTGCAAGAAGCAGCAGATTTAGATCTTTGCTTTAACAGAAGTTTGATCAGCTCCATGTGCAGGTGGGAAAGCAGATGTTAATCCCAGAGCTGGGCCCCTTCCCCAGGGCATGGCACAGCCCTGACCAACACAGTACTTCTGTTGAGGTACTAAGGGATGTAGTTTAGTGGTTTAATGGGTAGGTAGGGGGGAGGTGGATGGTTGGACTGGATGATCTAGGAGATCTTTTCCAGCCTTGATAATTCTATGATTCTATTCTGTGGTTCTAGCAACATGGCTCTAGAAGGTGCAGCTTCTAGAGCTACTAACAGAGTGACACAGAACTCTCAGTGACAAAAAGAAAAAAAAAAAGAAACAAAAAAGAAACACGCGGGCTGGAGTGATGTCTCACTGTCCCTGAAACCTCTCCCATGGAGCTCAGCCCCGTGACCTCCGTGCACTCAGTGCCATTGGGCTTCCATTTCCCTCTGGCTCAAAGCAGAGAAGGGTGGAATGCGCGCAAGTCGGCGGCTGCCAGCTCAGCTCCCATCAACCTTGCCTGCGGACGAGACAGCCTGCCAGCATGACAGGAGATGCTCCAACTGGAGTCTGCTGCTTCATCAAAAAATCTCATTCTAACACAAACACCAGTGAGGAGGCTTTCTTACCAGACACCTGCAGGTTTGTTCGCTGCCTCTTGCTGCAGTGTGTAAGGGAAGAGGAATAATGTACTCACAAGGGAGGAGAGCCAAAGTGACCAACATGCGGAAGAACTTCTTCGCGGTGCGGGTGACGGAGCACTGGCACAGGCTGCCCAGGGAGGGGGTGGAGTCTCCTTCCCTGGAGATATTCCAGACCCGCCTGGACGCCGACCTGTGCAACCTGCTGTAGGGAACCTGCTCTGGCAGGGGGGGTGGACTCGATGATCTCTCGAGGTCCCTTCCAACCCCTGCAATTCTGTGATTCTGTGATTCTGTGAATCCATTCCACCCTGAATGAGGCCACCAGGTGCCAACAAGAAGCCGAGGAGGGGGTGAGCAGCCAGCACGGAGCACCCAGCCCCTCTCTGTCCGGGTCTCAGTGCAGGTGCAGTGAGCGATGCAGGATAACCACAGGAGGAGCGGGCAGGCTCAGATAGAACAGCATTTAATGCTCCCTATAGCATACTGCTGTAAATAATTTAATAATAATAAATAGTTAATTACAAGAACTATTTAAAATCGCTTTCCCTAAGATGAGATACGGCATTTTATATAGACAGGAATACATCATTTTAAATGCTTAACCAAAGCCCATTCCAAGCTACTTGTAAAGCAGAGTGCATAACACTACTTTGATGCATTTCTATAAACACTTTGCCTTCTTTCAGTCACTCATACACTCAAATTACTGTCGTATCAAAGTCATTAAAATTAATATCAAAATAAAACATAACTCCACGTTATTATTAGCGTAATTGCTCCGCCACGGAAACAACAGACCCTCTTAGCGCGAGTGGCTGCTTCAGAAAGAGAAGGAAACAGGGAACAAAAGTGGTCTCCAGCAGAGAGAGTAGTGCACGCTCCCAGCTCCCGACAGCCTGCACTGTGCTGAGCTGGAGCCAGCTGTCCCTGCATGGAGGCATTGAGGGCACAACCAATTCGCCATCCTAACGATGAGGAAATTCGTCACATAATCCATTTCAGTGCGTCACCACTCCTGGCATTAGAAAGATTTCACTACTGTTTAAGCTGAACCTTGTTGTAGTTTTGTTTCATTACAGTTTTCTTACTACCAGGGGCATGGGGAAGAGACTTCTTCATTTGGAGACCACAAGAAGACCATATAAATAGTTGCATTCTGGGCCACCAAATATACACCAAAAATTATACATCTGGCAGGGGGGTTGGACTCGATGATCTCCCTTCCAACCCCAGTGATTCTGTGGTCGTACAGTGTTTCTCCCAGCTTCCTGAACATGCATAAATGCATCTGCTGAGGCGTGATTTGGAGGCTTAATGGAAGTACTGAGCAGATCTGGACAAAAGACAATTCCTAATGCACCCTGGCTCATTTAATTCTTCCAAGCAACTCTGGCCCACCCTGCTGTGCTTCCACCTGGACTAGATTTCGCTAACATGCTTATGAAGATGTCATATTTCTTGTACTCAAATACATTGCCTTTCGTGACATATGCTTTTCTACTATCCAAAAGGTCTTTCTCTGTTTTAGAAGTAAATTCAATTTATTAGAAATGATTTATGTTTTACTAATCCACATTGGCTGCAACCCATCTTCTTGCTCTCTCTCAGATGTTCAACAAACAGGGCAACTTTTTCCAGATAATGAGGTCAACTGAAACCCATGACTCCTCTTCCAAACTTAAGGACTTTTAGAAGAAAAGTGCCTAAGGGTCAGCTACCTTCTACTACCAGATCCTTTCTGCTCCCTTTTCCCCATTGAACGTCGTGCTCCAGCCCTTCATCCAATACAGCTTGTTCTTGTAAACTGCATAAATGAACAGGGTTTGAGTTTAATAACAACTTGGCAGAGTATCAGCACTAACCAGCGTAGCAGGTCAGCTGAACAGAGAAGGAACCTCGCTGGGGATGTGTGGATGCAGAGATAGGTTCGGAGGCTCTTGGTTTGCCCAGGCAGGAAAACTGGTGTCAGGCTGTATGGGGCCTGTCTTCATCCCAAAGGAAAGAAGTCTCTCCTCCTCAGCCTGTGATGAATTTCGTTAAGAATAGCTGCTTTGACCCAAATTGTTTCACCCCTGACCTCTCCTTGGTCAGCACTAGCCACTTCCTCACAGACAGCATTTTAGAGAGGGCCTCTGACATTTTGGGGCTCATCCAGGAAAGGTTTTTCACCTTTGTTAAGCATCAGAACAACATTTTCCACAGCCTCTCATAGCACCCTTTGTGCAACCTGATTTAACCTGGCATTTCTCTCATCCCCAGTACCTAACTTACTTTCCATTTTCTGCACATGCAATAAGGAAACAAGAAATCAGTGGAAAGTTTACATTTTGTCAAGCTGACTAATTGAATTTTCTATTCTTACTCTAAATTGAGATGATTTGTGCTCATAGCCCTGCTATCAAATTGAACACTCTGACCTCTCCTTAGTTCTTTTCATCGTGTATCTGCCTCCCATAAAATCTCACCTACTGCTTCCAAGTTACTGAAAGCTGTTGTTATTCCACTGTTGTTCCTTCTTCTCTGTATAAGAAATGTGCTCATTCTCACCTTCTTTGTCTTCACCAGTTCTTTTATCTGCTGGTGAGAATCCAGCTTCCTCCTGGGTTGCTTCTGCCTGCCTGTCCCATGAAGCATCACAGCCAGCACGTTCCAGGAACTTGGGCTTGCATCAGTTTTCTGCTCTTTTCCTTTCCCGAATGTTTATGTAGCTAAAATCTCATTTCTGTCCTCCTTATCCATCTTCTATTTCCGTTAGGGGAAAGTAAGAGGGGAAACCAGAAAGCAGGGGTGACCTCTGTGGCCCTGAGGCCAGTGCCATTACTCGAGGATTTCTGCCTGGAGGACTGAAGGCTGCAGCCACCTGAGCAGCTCAGTGCCACGCATTGTTGGAATGGTTCAGAGGAAGGTGAGCGCACATTCATTTTTCAAGCTAACCCAAGTATTTCAAATAAGTGCTGCTTCCACTCTCTATTCAATACTTGACTTTTGTGGTTTAAGCAAGCACTTCCAAATAAGAAAAGCACAGCAGCAATAAGAAAACAAACAAACAAAAAAAAAAACAGAAAGAAAACGAGCTGGTAGGACAAATACAACTGGATTAGACATGAGTCCTCAATTACAACCAGGGTAGCACAGGGGACAGCAGTCAGTTCTATCCAGTTGTTCCCAGTTGCACGTGGGCCCTGTGCATGCTGCCCCAAGGGCTGCTCACAAATAGTCTTCAGGTTTTTGTACACCCAATGCCTGCTATCTTCCAGCCACAAGTTTAAATACATTATAGCAAACTGCTCTCCAATATATCAACGTAATCTATAATCTAATCTTTTAATTAAACTATCTGGTAAGAAGCTCTTAATGGGATTGTTTCACCCCAGGCAAAAGATTGATTCCCATTTTTGAGGATTGGTTAAAAACATACTCACTTCCAGTCCCACTCTGGAGCTCAAAACTCGCATAAAGTCAGAAGTGAAATGTGTGCTTCTTGTTCTCTTATCTGAAGGAAAGCCAGGGTTTCTTCAGCATGGATAAGGAAGACATTCAAATGCATTACATTTCTCAGAAATGATGTGTTTAAAAACAGTATGATTTATGTCAACTTTTTAACTGGAAATTTTTTTTTTTTCAGGTTATCAAGAGTGCCTTTCCAACACTTTGGGTCAGGCGTTTCCTATCAGATTTCTCTTATTTCCAGAAGCAGCATAGGCTTCAGTCCACTGCATGATTTCATTTACATTCCCTGGGAAATTCTGACCTTTAGAAAAATTTAATTTCAAGGAAAAAACAGCAACCAAGATTTAGAAGTTTCACAGAATGAACTTTCCCAAACTGACAGACATCAGTACATTCCTTGATAAAGTGAAGTGTTTTCATTTTAGGGAAATAACATACTATTAAAACTGATAGCTTGAGTTCCCCAGATAGAAAACTTACAATCAAAACATGCCACATCAGTCATATCTGTATTTGCAAGCACTGAAAAACACTGGGACACAGATTGTTGTGCCATAAAATATATTCACTGTTTGTGTTTTGCAAGGTCTTATAAAGCCAATGAAATCTTTCGTGCTGTAGGATGGAGTCATAAAGCTATTGCAATTTACTTTCTAAGCAGAAGGATAAATCTGAAGAGGGAAATACCCATATTGAAGGAGATTTTTATATTGATGCGAATCATTCTCAGGCAAATTAGCATTGTTTTATGTGCATTCTCGCAGACAAAGACAGGTCAAAGCAACCATGCAGTAAGTTTTCTTCCTTAATGGAGAGGGAGGGACTGTTGTCCTACAGAAGTGCACTCATCATCTCTTTGCATGCAGCAGCATTCAGATAACCTCCAGGTATAACTGGAGTGGCCAGGAGGCAAGACAGGGTCAGTAAAAGAGATGTTGTTCAAGAGGTAAAGTGCTGCTCTCAGTGAGTTCCTTTAAGGGTTCCTCCACTGAAAAGGTTGAGAGGAATTCTTGATGAGGACCTGGGAGAGACTGTATGTGGGTTTTATCCAAAGTTCACACTGTTTTTGGTTTTCAGGAATGGAGAATATAACCCTGAGTTTTGCTAGAACACACTTCTTGTTTAATTTTGTTTTCAATAGACTCTGAAATGTGGTGTACTTGGTCTGCAGGCGTGGAAAACTGCCTTACTGCAAGCACTTGGCTTGGGATGCACTTGCCACCAAGCTTCAAACCTCCAGGCCTGGGAGGAAACTTCCCAGCCAGCACCTGGTGAGATCACCAATGGGTATAGCTATGCATGCTGTCAGGGAAACATTTGTTTTAAACATTAAACCAAACACACAGAAGCAGTCAAATCAATGTAGTACAGTATGACAGATATTAAGAAATATGATAGCTGTTTACACTTCTTAAAGCAAGTAAAAACTTGTTACTGCAAGTGTTGCAAATTTTATCTCCTGAACAAAAGTTTTTTATGAAGTATATCCAGCTGCTTCCAGTAAGGACAAAATCCCAGGAGCTTAGACAGCCACGTGAGCTGAGCACATGGGCATCAATCGTTTTTGGGATAGGATGAGGATGAAGCCAAGCATGGATGCACCTTCACGGACATAACCTACAGGAACCAGCAGCAGACCTACAAAACAGGCACTGAGCATCTGAAGCTCTGCATTTGGGGAAAGAATGCAAATGGTCTGGATTACATAAAACATCAATAAGCTAAAATTAAAGAGCTGTTATTATCAGTCCCCAGTTTAAATGCAATAGACTCTTGTCCCAGAGGCTGCCCAAGTGGACACCACACACACCAAGGTACATCAACTTTAGAAGAAGGTGACAAATCAATCACTGAAAGAAGATAATGCAGGCTGGCTTGCAGTTAAAGTGAAATCTATGGGGTCACTTCCTCCGGTTCAGCTGATAAGCAGGAGTAATTTAATCATTTGCCATTGTATATCAGTATTTAAGAGTCTGATTAAAAGCCCCGAATCAATTGAAACTTAAACACCTTCTGGTAGGACAGTGTGCATGCACAATACGTATTTCCATAGCGACAAGTCCGTGGCCAGCAGGGAACGAGGCTTAAATTTATCTCACACCTCTCATCCCGAAGATGCACGAGGCACATTACATCTACGACAGTGCTGCTGCAGCCTTCGTATACAACTGCTGCTGGGGTGCCAAAAAGCAGCCAGGGCACGGCAGGGCGAAGCCAGGAAGAGGATGCTCAGCTCAGTGCATGCCCAGATCCTGGCACACAGCACCCAGACAGCTGCTTGCATGGCTGCACTGAACAGCTCTGAGGACCAATTGCTTCTTAGGTCTCTTAGGAAAAATGGCTGATTTCTCCAGGTAAGTGATTTCTCCTGTTTCAGAGGCCATGGTTCTTCATCTCACACTAGCTTGGGATAAGGAAGGTAACTACTCCAGCACTGGAACCGGGCAGCCCTCTGCTACCCTCCCAGAGCAAGCTCCGTGAGCACCAGTCCCACGAGCAGAAACAACAGGCCCAGCAGAGAGCACTCACACTGCCTGCTTGCAATAGCATGCTCAGCTCTTGAGAGCATGCCCCTACACTACAGGATCCGATTTAAGGAAATAGCTGCTCGGGAGTCTGTGACCTACAGCAGCAAAACCACTGGCTGCTGTCTCTTGAGTTGAAGGGGGCATTATTGCCATCTAATGGGAACACAGTCACTCAGATAAACACAGTACGACGTGGGGAAAAGCACATCAGCTTTATCTAGATACATGTTGGCAGTGCTCCTGTGATGCTCTGCTGCTCTCTTCTCTCTCTGTCATTGAGGTTTGGTTCTGACTGGACCACCAATCTGCATTCCCTCCTGCGTGAGCAAGCTGCCCTCCTGCTGCCCGAGGAAGGACTCTGGTGCTGGCCCAGCCTCCCCCTTTCAGCTGGGAGAGAGGCAGAGAGAAGCGTGGGCACCAACAGCCCAGGGAAGCTGCTCCTTAACTCCCTGCATCCCCTGAGCAAAAGGTGCAGCTATTTGCTGACCCTCCTCCTCTTTCTCCCTGGTTTATCCACAGTAAATGGAAATGGGACAGTTTCTTCGGGTGAGTTTTTATCCCATCCCGAGATATGAATCAGAACCTGGTGAAATTTACTCCCCTTGATGCTGCTGCTCTCTCCCATTACCTTCAGGTGGCTACACTTAAAAGAGATGAATTCCACCCAAAGTAACAGATATTTCTCCCAATGAAAGCAAGATCATGCTCATAAAAGAAGAATTGAGTTAAAAGATATATGACTGCAATGTGATGAGAGAGAAAAGAAAATGAGAGATCAAATACAAATAACCCCTAAACTTCTGGCTCTAAATTATTCAAGCTTCTTTCGACTAAAACCTGAGCAGAGACAAAGTGAGCTTTGCAGTAAAGCCACTGAAATGAATAATTGTGCGGTGAGTTAAACCTCTCAAGGAAAACAGCTTCCTTCCACTCACTGCAGCTGTGGAAGGAGAATTTGCTGTGCCAAGGAGCCACTTGCTGCGCAGGCTGCGGCGGCTGGTTATTAGGAGGCAGGAGGATTTGGGGGCTCTGATGGCATTGAAGCTGACAGCCACGGCACAGGGCAGTGTGGCTGGCTGAGCTCTGCCTCCTGCAGCACAGCTGAGCCGCACGGAGCAGGGCCAGGCAGCATCCGCAGCTCAGGTGTACCAGGGATCAGCAGCTCCTCAACGAGCCCTCCCTGCCCTATGCTGCCTCAGGCTGAAGCAGCAGACCCCCAGACTGCCCAGCTTTGACCTTGTCAGGGTCCTTGAGGCTTCAGTGAATGCCACTGCCACACACCGCTGCCAGGATGGAGTGCATGGGAATAAAGATTTTCCTTAGGCACAGGAGGCTCCTGTGCTCATGGGGAGAACGAAGTGGATGGAGCAAGGGGCATGCTTCCCTCTTCATGAGGCTGCTGCTGCTCACCTAAAGGTGAGGAGTCCCAAAGCGAACACGATGCATGGTCTATTCAATAGCCAACCAGCACAAAATGTTGGCTGGCTGCTGAATAACCCTTCCCTCACCCAGCCCAGAGCTGCATCACCCGAGTTCCTGCCCCGGGAGCAACTGGACAGAGGTGCTGGATGTCTCTACTCTCTCATTCCACCTCTACAAATTATAGGTTTTGCTCTTAGCTCCAAACCTTTGAAGCAAAACAGCTGAGAAAACACTCCATCAGTCACCCACACCCACTAAAATACCATTTGCTCCATTTCCCCCACCCTTTTTACTTGCGCCAATTAAAAATTCAAACAGCACGTGGCTACAAATCCACAGCTAAATCCCTGAGAGCACATTATAATAATTACCTTAAGCGGTATTTCTCTTTCCCAAAATCATTCATTCATATTAAAGGACGCCCTGGGAGTATTTAAGCAGAGTGGTGTGAGCACACAGGTAGCGGTCCTGCCCAGCCAGACGAGCTCTCTTTCCGCAAAGGCAAATTCATCACTGCAGTCCAGGGAACTACAGTTCCTGGAAAGAGTCTGAAAATTATGGCTAGAGTGTATATGTGTAAGTTTTTTCCTTCATCTCTTCCAGCTGCAGCAAAGAGCTGTTAGAAATGCAATGATTTGCCCTGTCACTGTTTCTACACGAGTAATGGGTAGGAGAAAAAGTGAAGAAAAGGGAAGAGTAGAAATAAGCAACGTTATCTCATTTCAGAAGCATCTTGATACTGCCTATTTAATAACTGTTATTTACCCAAGCATTTAATCATGCTGTAAATACAGAACAAGTCCTCCAAGCCACCAAAGCTTCAGTTAATAAGATTAAAGAAGGATTTACAGCTCAGCCCTGTCTTTTCATTCTCTCCCCTGGGCTGTGCACCAGGTTTTCACAGCAAGCATCAACCTCTGTTGTGGGGGAAGCTCTGAAATCAACATCCTCTCCCCCCAGATCATTATCACTGACAACAGGAGATGTTTAATGGATGCCATCAAGCATTGCAACCAACTCTCCACTCCCTCCTGGGGGGAGGCAGAGAGAAGGGCAGCAAGAGGTGTTCAAGGGAAGATGGAACATGAGACAACCCCCACTGCAGAGGCAGCTCCCAGAAGACAGGCAGGCTCTTCAGATACTGTGAGCAGCTGATGGCACTGCACTGCCATGGCAATGGGGAAACTGCCACTAATCCAGTGAAAATGACCAAATTCTCTTCCTGGATGTTAGAAATGCACCTAGTAGTGTGCTTAAAGCCCCCGGGGCTTTTTTCTGCTTACCCCAATGTCATCGGGTGAGCGGGCTTTGGCCAGCACTGCAGTTCCCTGAGAGGCACACCACCACCCCAGCCACCAGCACATCCCATCTGCATTCACACCAGGCAGGGAAGGATGAGTCCTGTGCGTATCTTGATCACATCTGCTGACACAATGATCCTTTTCTATGCCTGTCAGCACCACAAAAGCAACAGCTCAGGCAGCACCATGCCCTCAGCCCCAGGCACCCGCAGCACAAGTGTCAGCAAGTTTCTAATCCTGGAGCATTTATTGCTAGCGCTGGGGCAGGAGAAGCAGCACAGCTTGATTCATTAGCTAACGTTTGTTCAGTGCTCTGAAGGCTCCAAAGTGCTGCATAAGGACTAAGAGTTACTATTATTGTGTTTCTGATCTCAGGATGAGTTTCCCTTGCTGGTGCTTAGAAAAACTTTGCAGTATAATTGAACAAATCCAAATGGGAATAGCAGAGATGCTCAATGGAGGGACGTGCTGGCAAACATCCTCTGATGTGCTTACACTCCCTAGCCTGCAGGCAGTTAAAAAACCTGCCTGCGAAAAATTGCTCCCTCCCCACATCCATGCTAAGCCAGGGAGCTCTTCTGCTCTGTGCATTCCTGGCAGCCTTCCCTCGCCACTGTCCGATGTGGACGTACAAATGTTGGTGACCACTCCTTGCACAAATGCCTGCAGGAAAATAACATAGCAAAGCACTCTCAAGGGACGACTCAGTGTAGCTGCAGCTTCCCCAAGCTGTCCGTCATTTTGACATCCGGTGGCTGAACTGACAATTTGGTGTTTCTCATCCGTTGTGTATCACATAGCCCAGTAAAGAAAAATTGCAAAGGTCCTTCCTGGAGAACACTTCACTGTGCAGATCCACACTGCCAATACCCCAGTGATGGGGCTCAATGTAACGAAGTGTAAATGAAGCATCAGGGAGCAAGCACTGATACCCCAGTGAAGCACCAACAGTCTGGAGAGGAGAAACAGATCTCTGTCCCCCACATACCAGCCCTGAAGACTCACAAGTCCTTTGTCCATAAGATTAAACAGACTTGAAAAAATCAGTAGCATCACTAAAATCTAAGGGGCTCAGACACGCAGAGCTGTGCGCTGCCCTGAATTCCAAGGGCTGGCAGCAAACATGGGCAGCGTCACTGCTTACATCCATCTCCTTCGATCTGTGTCCTGCCCACAGAGTTCAGAGGCAGATCTGGACAACCTCGATGTCCTGTGGGGATCTGGGCTTCCTCTTCTTCCCAAAAAGCTCTCATCCAACTCCCAGAATGGGACTGCAGATCTCAGAGGCAGCTGCCAGCTTTTGCTGGTGAATGGTAAATTCAGTCATCTCTTTTCTAGCCTTCTTGATGGTCGTCTGCTGAATTGTCAGTTAGTGCTTGGATTTATGCAAAATTAGAATGAGCAGAACCCAACACACTCGTGTGCTAAAACGCTTCAAGTTACTTTGATCAGACTTCTGGGTACAGAGTCCCATCAGACAAGCACAGATAGAACGGGGCTCAATTATATTCCTGTACAGCTGATAGAAACAAAACAAAAATAGTAGTTAGGTCCAGCAGAAGGTGCTTTTGGGATCTCTTTACTGGGGCCAACACAATTGGAATATTTGAAGTATTTCCCACATCTCTGGAGCAGCCTGCTGAGCCCTCCACTGATGGCAGCAGGGCTCTGCTTACAGCTTGCTGCTGGCCTGGGACGTGCTTCACACAAAGGTGGGAGGCTGCAGCCCCCACAAAGCTTTTAATCATTTACCTCCACCTGCCACAAACAGACTTTTGCCAGCTAAAGCTGAGAAAGCCTTTGTCAATGCTGGCAGGAATTTTCCTTTGCTGGAAAGGTATTTTTCTCCAGTTTTAATGTGTTCCATAGAGTAAACCAATACGCAGAATTTCTCCATTTTTTAATAGTTCTTTTCCTTGTTGTTTTATGAGCATGCTGTGGATTAAACTTAATCTCTCCGCAACTTCCCTTTTCAAAATGGAACTGGCTTTACCAGCCAGCATTACTATCATTGCTTTGCTTTCGTGGCTGAGTGCCCAGTGATGCTTTCTAGGGAGACAAAGGCCTCTAAAGTACACCCCACCAGCGACAGAGCATTGCTCCTTTGCAGGAAGCACATGGCTGGGAAGGAGCAGCCCAGGCACTGTGCATGGCTACACCCCCTTGTATATTTGCATTGTGCCATCGTGGAGATTTTCAAGACCCAGTTGGACTCAGGACCTAAGCAACCTGCTCAGAATGTAATGCTGAGCCTGCCTGGGCCAGGGAATGGATGTGACACTTCCCTGAGGTCCCTTAACTTCTCCACCCCACCTCTGCCCCTCCCCTATTTCATGCTACCAGGAGATGCTAATAAACTAGTGCATATTTTTTATCTGGATTTGCTCTCCAGTGACTGAGGGACAGCCACCCTGCTGAACTTCACAGCAGCCTTTGCAGCTCCTCACGTTTCCGTCAGAGCTTGTCAGTTTGACAGAGAGCATCCGACCTGCTGGCCTTTGTGACAGTTGGAGTTCAGCACCACAAATCACCTCCTCCTTCACCTCCTCCTTCACCTCCTCCTTCACCTCCTCACGCCAGCAGCCCCTGAGCACGATGGAGCCCATCTGCATGCAGAGATGGAGCCTGCATGTCCCGTGCACTGCAAACCAGGGGGACACTGGCGTTATTCTCACAGAAGATAGCAAAGAAAAGAAGAAAATATTTAGCTGTTGTGCCTTGAGCTGCCACAAAATGGATTTGAAGTCTTCCTGGCAGAATTTCTGGTGTTAAAAGACATGCGTGAAACATTCGGTTTTCAGGAGTTCAAGTTTAGAATAAGAAAAAGAAAAGTTTTTTTGTTTTTTTTTTTTTGTGGAAAACAGCCATTTTTTCCTCAAAAGCATCTGCTCAGCCACAAATCCAGCACTGTGTCAAAAAGCCATTTCACTGCAGCAGTTCCAGCTGGTGCTTCTTAGTCACCTGTTCCAGTAATTGATTGCACACCTCTGCAAAGCAGCTCCTTTCCTCACTCTACAAGCATTGATATTTCTCCTGTCAGGGTTCACAACTCAACACTATTTACATTTCTCTCCAGATCACCGCTCTGTTTCTTAAGTTTGCCTTTCTTTCCTGCCTGCTGCAAGCCATCTATCACTTCTGATCTTTTCAGGTCTGGGGCTGTTTATTTCCATGCTCCTTGCAGCAGCAGCTCCCAACAGCGCGGCCACCACCCACCGCTGTGCACCCAGCAAGTGTGATTCTGGGGGACTCTGAGCAGCACCTCACGTCCAACACAGAGGTTGGGGCCAACAGCCCCCACACAGCACCAGGGAGGACCCCTCCTATGTGGACAGGGGACCTACGTTCACAGATTTCAGTGCCTGAACTAGAACATCCCTGAAAAGTTGGTGCCGGTGTTATCTCCACACACAGCACAGCTACGTACCAGTCTGTGATTTTCAGGTGTGGCAAAACGTGGCAAACACTCCATTTCCAAGCATTACATCTCTTTTCAATTATATGTTTCGTTCCTGAAGCATCTGATATTTTATTGAGCGCTCCATTCTGCAAAACTTTCAGATTCTGTCATTTATCACCATTGTTTTTTATTTTTGTTTTTTATTTTTTTAAATCAGACAAGAAACTGTTTTGCATTTCTGGATATAGTTTGAAAGTCCTCAAGTTCTGGGCAGCTTTATCTTTCCTTGCAAACAGAAAGGCATGGCAGGACAGATACATCACTTCTCTGGATTATGACTTCTTCCACCAAGATTGAAGAGCGGTCAATTACTTCGAAACCAGCTTGCATCTTCCTAAGTTTTGTTGTTGCTTAATCGATGGTCTATGTGTAATGAGGTAGAAAAACAGCAGAGAGAACAGGAAAGGTTCCTTCAACAGAGGAATATTTCACGTTCAGCAGCGCCTGAGATGGGAAGAGATTAATGTCCCCTGGAGCTGGGACTGTGAGAACCCTCAGACTGCACAGCTGAGCTGGACCCCGGCTCTGTCCTGTAAATACAAGGCAGGACTCCATGTTAGTGACACAGAGCTCTAACTCTAGGTAGGGAAAATATCTAGGGAAGAGGGAGAAAAAAAAAAGGACAGATCAAGAAGGATCTTGATCTTGACCAGAGAGCTGGAGGTCTGACAGCAGAACAGAGGTGTGAAGGACCACAAAGGCCTCAGGACCCTCTGCACAAGGGGCCCTGCTGCCCCATTTCCTCTCCTTCCCAGGCACAGACTCGGGGTCCCTCTCACTGCTTCCTTCCCTCAGCTTCCTGTAACGGACCCAGGATTCACCTTTAGAGTCTGCAGGAAGGCTTTCAGGGAGAGTACCAGCTTCAACATTTTCTGTGTGTGTCTCTTCTCCTCCCGAGTTTCTCAGACGTGCCAACTTGTGCCGATGAGTCCTGTTGGGGACTGGACTAGCAATTCTTGCACAAAGCTCAGGCTAACGACTGCTGTAAATTTCTCTGACTTTATTACAGAGCTGTAGGTGTAGTTAGGAGGATACTGAGAACACGAGGAAGAAATCTCCAAAGGCAGCAGTCAATAACAACAAGTAGTAATTTATAGTAAGAGAAAATAATAAATAATAGACAATTTACACAAGAAGGAGATGTGATACTCAAGAAGTTTTCCATACTAGACAAAGGCAGAATACGATGATGATTTATTTGGGGGCTCCAATCAAGTGCAGTGGATTCCTCATCACTGACAATCTTACAATAAACCTGGCAAGTTTCTCTACCAAATCTGCTCTCATTCCAACAGCTGTTGGCTCAAGGAAATCCCATGGTTTCCATTTGCCTCAATGGGCAGCACGACCCCAAAGCTCCCGAGCGTTCCCAGGCCGCTCACCCAGCCCCAGCACACTAATGGCAACTGGCCTGTAAAGGAAGTTTTTATTTTTAAAGGAAGTTTTATTATGGGGAAAACAGAAAAACAGCCCTAACTCCCCAGTTCTTAGTGTTGCTACAGCTGCATTTCTACTCTGCAAGTGCCAGGGCCACTCAAGTAATTGCAAAGCAAAGTTCACAATTCCAGAATCCCAGCACCTCAGTGCTGTTGAGAATCACACGAATATTTGATAAGATGTCCAGACCTCTGGAAAAGCCCCCCATTCTGATTAGCTTAAGTCTGTACATAACAAAATAAGTTACAAGAGTTGTGCTACCTGGGCTAGTCCTGGGTGCAGGTGGTAACTCCTCACAGGCTGCAGCTTAGCACTTGCCATTGCCTCCAGTAAATAAACAGGGGCAGCAATCAGTTGGTACTTAATTAAACCACAATTGCAGTCTCATTAGCTCTAAACAAAATTCTGAATCCAGAGCCTCCCTTTGCTCACTGGCACACACTTCCCCAGGAGGCTCTGTTGCATTTTGGATGAGATGGAGGAGGGGGACAGATGAATCAGAGTTTGTTCTGATGGAAATGACCTCTGGAAATGCCCAGACACCAGTGCTATGCCTATGTTTGCAGCATCAGCATGAGATATTTCGAATACTTTCACAGAATGTTTTGTGTGCCATCAGCAGAAACATCTGAAGTTTGCTTGGAGTCATCCTTTGTTTCTTGAACAGCCATGGGATAGTTGGTTTGATTTGTTTTTCATTACTGCTGTTTTGATGTGGTTGTTCCAACTACTCCATCCCTAGAAAAGCTAAGCCAGGGGGATTTGAATTAAACCCAATACACTGATAAGGTTCTTTCTCTTACAGCGAAGATAACTAACAGGTATCAGCCAACTGACAATTCAGACACTAACTTTTCTTTGTTTTCCTTTATTTTCCTCAAAGCTATATCACAAATTACTTTATGTTTGTGATTTACATTTTCCCCCTTTCTTTTTTCCTCTACAGCAAAAATGAAACCAACAGCCTTCATAAACCACAGAGGAATGTAAGAAATTCAACATCTGTCTGCAGAACCATAAGCATTAAAAACAGAAAGGGCTGGCTGATAGTTCTCAGCAGAAAGCTAGAGGAAACCCGAGTCTTCTGACTGAGATACCAACTGCCAATGTGAAATAACCTCAAATAAATGCCGTCATTAATGATTTGGAGTGGGTTCATTCTAGCAGACAAAAAAGAATGGGAAATTACTGTAAAATAACTAGTGCAAGAGTTGTGAAAATACTTTGGTCCTACATGTTTACTTTCCACAGCTCAGAGAAACATCCTGTATGTTTGCCTCAGTATCCTCCATCACTAAGAGACAAAGAAATTAAAAGACTCAGGTGCGTTCCAGAAGAGAATGAGGTAATTTCTGAGCTCCCCAAATGCCTGGAGGATGGGAAAGATATTTTCTTCTGTGTTAAAGGCCCAGGGGACTCTGGTGCATGAGCATAGCAAGAGTCTCTGTAGCAGCACAGGCACCTGAGAGCCTGGAGCTGAACCATGCTGTGTTGGTGACAGGTGGTTTTGGGAGTCCTGAATGCACCTGAGACCACGCTGCTCCACCTGCAAGTTGTGTACATTCCCAAAACCACAAGATATGCAGTCCCTCCTACAGCAGATCCAAGCCAACTTGTCAGCTGCCTGACTCTGTCTCCAAGATGGATAGAAAACACATTTACATGCCCTAATTGGATCACCAAACCCTGCTCTGAAAATGCTTCTCAGGTTCAGCACTGTGGGTGTTTGGAAAGTTTGGTCTCAATAGCTTCATCTACAGTATAACACAAATGTACTCGAACCATCTCCCTGACTCAGTGACAACCACTTCTGTTAGTTGATGATATTCCACTACCATGAGTATGCTTCTGGGAAAAGTTCATCTTTGACAACTCAGGATTACACGGAAAAGCCCTCAGCCTCTCTGGAAGTGAGACCTGAACAAAATTCCTTCTATTGAGAATCACAGCTTGTGTTTTTCTGGTTCCCAGAGATATAAAATTAAATGAAATCTTGTCAGTTCAGTTATAAACACTTCATTTTTTGATGTAATGATTCTAAAAGAAATACAGCCATTAATGCCTCTTCAACCAAAGAGAAAGTACAACATTTTACCTTCAAAAATATTTCTTGATTTTTCCATCCACATCCTGAATGGCAGAGGAATGCAAACTCATGATTTCTGAATGACTCAGTCTGGCAAATCTCACATAACCCAAGAAGAAACCATTCCTGAGACAATGCCAAAGCTGCAATTAGTTATTTCTGAAGCCATTCTATAAAGAACAAAGGCCCCAGTTCGGCACATTATGTATAGTTATGTCTAGCTTGAAAGATGTGCAGCAAATTCCCTTGAAATCACTGGAACTACTCACATGCTAAGAATGAAGCACAAGCTTAGGTATCTTGCTGAGATGATGCCTAGGGATCATGATAAGCTTAAGAAGCATTCATCATAAACACTGCAAAAATATAAACTGTGAAATTCTCATCAAAAGTAAGAGGCCTCAAGACATACAGAGATGAATCATGAAAAACGAATTGGCAAGCCTCTTAAAGGAAGAGAAAACACAACATCATGCAATCAGAGCAATAAAGAATCTCCAGCTCTACATCAGCTGGAATAATCAAATCAAAGCAACATAAAAACATATATACACAGTAAGGGCAGACAATCAAAAGAAAAAGAGCACTGCACCCAAGGACTCCTGTTTGGAAGAGTGCATCACAGGCATATCAGAACCAAATTCTACCCCAGCTCACCAGAAAAATTAAAGCCTGCTAACTATATTCCGTGAATGACAATATGAGAAGGAGCTGTATGGCTTCAGGCCATGCTGGGCTCCCTGGTGGCCCTCCCAAGCAGGACAGGGCTCCGTGCCCATCGCAGAAAACCTTTAAGGCTTTGGCCCAGAGCATGCAGGAAGCAGGGGGCTGTGCATCTCTCAAGCAGCCAGAGCACACACAAATTCCGTGAGTAAAATCACTTATCCTAGGGCTTCTAAGTAGTGCTGGAGTGTTCCTTAGGTTGCTCATTTCAGATGGATAATTTGATAATAATTATTAGAATAATTTGAATAACACCAGGGAAATTTGTCAAATTTGCCGTTATAAGCTTTAGGGAACAGTTCAAAGTGAGAAAACAGTGTTTCTAAGAAAAGAGGCTGTCTGCAGGAAAACTGCTGCTACTGTATCTGTACCTGAAGTTGGAGATACAGAGATGAAGAATTAAACTCCAGCATGAAACAAAAATCACAGCTCAGGGTCAGTGGTAGGTGATGCAGTGGTGAGGGATGAAGAAGTGGAGAGCCCTGGCTGAGAGGGGCACACGTCAGCAGCGCTCTGAAGGAGGAGCACACTTCCTGAAATGGAACATATCAGCTTAGCATTTCTATGCAAGACTATGCAGCGAGTTTCAGCAGCTCCTGTAATAAAACTACTCTCTCCAAAAGACCAATTCAGAAAACAACTACACATCATTAGCATTGTACTTCGAGGGCCTAAGCTCAACCGAGAGAGCAGACCTCACAGCTCAAATGAGCTATTGCTCTGTGCCATTTACATGAGCTCTGATCCAGGCTGGTACTACTGAGAGCTCAGCGTTGGTGGGTTCTGCTCAAGAGATTAGAAAAAGCAATAAAACTGAAAGGGACTGCATGGGGAAAGCCTATCAGTTTATCACTTATAGACCTTTGCATGGTCATTTTTCATTTATCTGCACCTGAAGCAGTAGTTATATTTAAGCGTAATTGTTAAAACTGAAATGAAACTTTTTAGAAAGGGAACTAAGGGATTTCATATACTGCTTATCCAAAAGAGCTGACCAGAAATGGCTTTCCCTGTCAACAAGCCCCTTACAGCTGAAAGCACGAGTACAGCCAGCTAAACCTAAAGTAGATTCCAGTCAGCTGCCTTGGCTTGTTCTGCCAATGCAGGCACTGCAGCAAGGTTCTCACCATGGACTGTGAAATTTTTGCAGATACAAAGGATCCCAGAGCAGGCTTATGCTGTCCACAGGGGAGGCTCAGCATGCTTTTTGCCAGCATTACCTACCCTGGCACAGGAAAGCTGGCAAGTCCAGGTCTCTCCATCACTCAGCCGCTTGTCTTGAGGCCTCTTGGTTCCTCCTGGTGGGATGGCTCACATCTCCAGTTCAGGTTCACCAGCGAATGTAGGTGGGATTGTGGAACCCCACACCATCCCCAGAAACATCCCCCACTGTATGCAGATCTGTGCCACGCAGAAGTGAAGGCTCATGGAGGTTATCTGCTGCAGAGCTCCTCAATTCTTAACTCAGGGCATATGTGCACACTGCCAGTGATTCTTATCAAAGGTTTATTGAACCTGCAACTACCTAACTGAAGGTAAGAACTACCGTTTAACCTCTTCTACTCCTGCCACACAACCGTATCAATCAAGTAACAAAAATTTAGTTTTGATTCAGTTTTCCCTGATGACTTTCAGACCCATAACTGTTAAGAGAACGACAGAGGTTAAACAGCTGTTCTTCAATCAGACTCATCCTCCAGAGGTATATGAAGGTCATGATGACTATTGTGAGGAATATTACACAATATCATAGTTCAAAATTCCCAAACATGCAGTCTGTGCTTCTCAGCACTACTCACTGCAGAAGTTCCCCACCAAGCTGTGTAGACAGCAGCTTCTGACCTCTCTGTTCCTCCCTCTGACAAGACAGAAACTGTTTAAGGGACGAGTGTCAGAAATCTCTCCTCGACAGAACGGTTTTCCTGTCTCTAAAGGTTCTGCCTCTGCTCCCAGAGCACGGGGATTTATATACACATCACTAAATGCTATCTGCTGCCTGGGTGCATCACAGAATTTCTCACAGATCTTCCTCCAGTGGCTACAAGAACACTGCATTACAGTAGCACCAGAGAAACTCTGAAGATCAACACAGTAAACATCTTGGAAATCACAGGCCAACTCCATTAACATCTCAGGAGAACACAAGACTCCAAACTACTGCTGTCACCCGTCTTACAAAAAAAGAAAGTAATCCCATGTCTAATACGGATACCCTATAAACAAGCAGCAGAAAAGCAGCCCCTGTCTGGGCCTTTCCCCTCTCTTCAGTGCTTTGTCGTGTCGTGAAGGACTTGGGAGCCACACTGCCTGATAACTGGTGGTAGATTCACCTGCAATGCTGACACCTAAATTTCTCTCCTCTCAATGACATTGCGTCTCTCCTCCTCACAGAGAGAGCTGAGATAACGTCAGGGAAGCACAGAGATGGGAAGCTTACCTTCCAGAGCTCCCTGCCCCCAGACCTTATGTAAACAGAGCCCTCGATGGGATTTACCTCTAAAGCCATTTCCCAGATTCTCCTCCTCCATATCCCGCTCTCTATTGAGTGCTGCCATTTCTGTTAACTCCCTCCTCACAGGCAAAATTCACCTTTCTGTGTGGAAAATACGAGTTCACTCCTTTCTGCATTTTCCCCAGGCTCCACCTTCTCTCAGGTCTCCTTCTGAGGTCCCCTTGAACCCTGAAGCAAGGTGATCTCCCTTCCTGATATCTTTAACTATGACCAATTCTTTAAAGAATAACTAAAGAAACCGTTTTTTTCATAAAGAAGAGACTTTTGCAAGGCCCAGCTTACCTCTCTGTCATGAAATCCATGGTGGCAGAGCATTCATGATTTGGGCATTCAAGCCCTGGCAGGACCCTCCTTGGAGTATGAGCTCAGCCTACTATTATGTGCTATTATCTGTCAGAGCAATACTAAAATGCTCTGCTGACACACTTGCAGAAATAAGAAAAGCCAGGTTTGGGTGCAAAAGCACAGCAGCCAACCTTCTAAATAACTTGTGCTTCCAGAGTGAGACTTTTCTACCAAGAAGACAGAAGATCACAGGGAAATTATAACCCAGATCACCTTTGTTGAAGGAAGCTGATACTTCAATTATTAATGCGGGGTTTAGATATTTAGCTTGGCACTTAGACCCTTAAGGAAACTATAGCTACCACTTCATCATTACAAGGAGCCTATCATTTATTCATAGGATCAATAGGAACACAAGGCAACAGCAGTGCCTCATTCCTTTGTGTGCGTCACAGGGGTCAAAGCATACAGGGAGCCTGTCCTAGAGGGAGCAGCCTGATTTCTTGTGGTAGCTTCAAGACAACTTATCTGATACTAAAAAATGATAAGTCAATAAAGTGGGCAGCAATCCAAGCAGGAGGCTGAGTACCACACAGGAGCGTGATGGAAAGAAGAAAAAACGTCACATACATGCACTGACTGCAGGAACTGAAGGCATTGAAGATTTCTGGTGGACTACTGCACTTTTACCTCGTGATGGTGGAGAGATGCTGACTGTGAACAGATTTCTAGTAGCAGGAAATGAACCTGGGACCCCGTAACCTGACATCAGAAATTTTTACAGCTTCTGTAAGTATCTTGTTTTTAGCAAAGCCTACAGCAGACCTGTAGGATGCTGTGTGGCTCAGCCACTGCTAATGAAAATAATGCCATGCGGTATTTCAACAGCATGACTTTTCTATGTCCTGAGTGAACTTGTTCGTGGTAGGGCAGGAATATGTACTGCTGAAGTTACTAAGAGGCAGATGTTGCTTGCTTTTATGAAAGCATTCTTTTTAAATGCAAAAACAGAAATTAGAAACTCAATCCAGGGAAGCTGGCATGCCAACTCATCTTCCTCTGGCTGCATCATCATAAAATCAGAACGGGAAGCATCCTTCCAAAGCATAATACAATACAGTGCTAATTCAACATTATTATCTTTAAAGCCCCTTATGTCCCTTAAATCTCTTTTCTAAACAATGGATGAGGTTGGTGTGGAACAGCTTCCATACACCGAACCTTATTTCAGATTTAACTCAATGCAGAACAGCCAAGCAAAGATGTAGACATCCTTTTATACTCTTATGTTCTTATATACTCTTTATATTCTGGAGATAGAAGCTGGAAGTTTACTGGCATAAGGAACGATTTCCAGCTTTTCTTGTTGGCTTCTATACATCCCATGTACAGCAAAAACAGTAAGAAAATCCCACCAGCAAGTGGGAAAACTTCAAGAAAGCAACATGAAAACAGCTGTAAACTGAGAAGCAGAATTGTCTTCCTTTCCTGTGGAAAGAACAGTGGGATTTGAACATTTTAAGATGTGAAAACTCCTGTGTGATGAGAAGCTTGAAATGAGAATTTCTGTTCAGGGATTCTGGTGAGTATCATATCAGCTTTGATGTCTACTTTTGTTCCCTTCCAAACACAGCAGCAGAACTGCTCGTGTTATGTAATAGTCATTATGATGCTTTTGGTGACTAAATGGCATCATGGATGTCTCACGACCATGGTGCAGGAGATGGTTTCTAGCACAAAGGAGGAGGCATATCCTAAAGAACCCTACAGCTCCCATGCACTACTGAGACATTCAGGTCCAGGCTGATGCTGAAATCAACACAAAACGATTTGCTGGATTGTTTTCCAACATATACACACAAAAAAATAATCAAAGCTGTCTTAGGTTTTCAGGTTGGATTGTATTGTTATTTCCCTGAAGTTTTTTTTATTTGTTTTTCAAACTTTCATTTTGCAGGGACCAACTCTCTTGTACTGAGCTGGACTGAGCCGACTCTCCCCAGCCCTACTTCATGCCCCATGTGCAGGGCTCCAAAAGGCCCCGCCAAACACCGTGAAGGATTAATTACAGACAGAAGATGAAGGAAGGAGGAATTAGACAATTCCACTAATTTCCACCCAAGCTTCTTCCTTTTGCTCGGAGCTTATCCAGAAATCATATTCCTCAAAGCCTGGTACTTGAAATATAGACTTGAAAGCTTGGTACATTCCTCCAAATTTCTCTCTCTAATTGGAACCTCTCTGTCAGAAAAAGGAAAATGAAGGGAACATGACTGCCAGCGGGCAGCACCTCTAAACAAAATCTATAAAGACAGCAGAGGCTCTAAGACCCCACTTCATCCTTCCTTTCCTTCAAAGCAAATGCCTGCTTGCTGTATTACAAGGCTGTATTCTTGCAAGCGGACAATTACATCGATGTTCCTTAGTAAGACAAGCATGCTGTCACTGTAAATTTGACATAGATTAATACTAAACTGGATTTAAGATGCTGTTTTTCCATAACGTGCTTGTAATTACCTGGCTAATAGCAATGACTGTGATAGAGCAGTATTATTAGTTACTCAGGGAAAATCGAAATCAAATCCCAATTCGATACACTGAGAGCCCACCTCAGAAATTCGTTGGGCTCAATGGAAGGATGCTCTCTACTGCCAGGGAAAGCATGAACAGTACTTGTCCTCAGCTATTATTCTCCAGTAAGTTGGGGCTGCCAGCCAGTGCAGTGATAGGACGAAGGGTAACAACTTAAAAGAGAAAAAGGATCTAGATATAAGAAAGAAATTCAAACTTATACAAATGACCTCTGCATTCAAGCTCTGTATCACCAGCTCCTGCAGAATTATCTTGCAATATCGTCACCACCACAGCTTACCTCTACAGCATGTCACTCGTAACTTTCTGCACTCAACCATCAAATTATCCCTTCACACACAAAGAAGAAAAGAGAATTACAGTAGTCAGCAGAGGACACAAATAGAAAAGTTGGTTACAATTCAAATAAGAGTTCCAAAACTTGAAATTCATTAATGTTCCTTTCCAGAAAACTACCTTTCTGCTGCAGAGACAGAAAGAGTGGGACCTGCTCCTGGGGCAGCAGCTGAGATGTTTGTTGCTGGTGGGCTGACCTTGGGCTGACTGCATGAACCATATTCACTGCTCTGCCCCACAACCAGCAGCGTCCTGCTGCTGGCTTGTCTGGCAGTCACTGGCCTGCAGAGATGCATTAAGAGAGTATTTTCAATACCCGTGGCCCAAAAAACAAAGGTGAGCCAAGGGGACAAGTGCACTTCTATGTCAGGTCGCTTTTTTTTACTGAGAAACAAAGGGTCAACAAGCTGCAGTGTTATGTGGTCAAGGACAACTTCCTTGCTGAGAGACACAAACACCGATGCCTTGTATGGCACCAGAATATAGGATCAGAAGGGCTTTACTTAAAGCAATGCGCTTTGAAGACTCAGCTGATTTCAGCAGACAAAAAAAAAATCTATTGTTTTCCATTAGTGCACTTACCTCTCCAGTATTTAGGAGTCTCCAGGAGAATGGATCGACTTTTTATAGAAGTATCGGTATCAGCCACAGCACCAGTGGTGTTGGATGCGTTGGTTGAGAAAAACAACCACGCTGCATTCTTGCACAAAACAGAGCTTCAAGAACCAGCCAGGAGTGCTGCACTTCTTCCAGAAATAGCATAAGATATTCACAATGGCTCGGATATTCAAACAAATTGTGAGGGAATGGCTTGCATAGTAATTAGGCTCCAGGGAAAAACGCTTTCAATTAGCCAGTGTAACATGCCATCTAGTTACACCGTTACATGTTCTGCTCAGTTTCATGAAAAAGAGCTGGCAGTCACAGCTCACGGCTAGAACCCACAGCACACAGAAGCATGGCCGGGACTTGAAATGATCCCTCTTCTCCCCAGCAAGAGACTGCCTGAAACTCCCTCGGGCCTCCTGCTGCCACAGCAAGGAAGGACACGGCATGGCTCATGAGTTTGCTGGCCTGCACCCAGCCACCAAGCTCCTTGGTGTCTCCAAGCCGAGACACTTGCTGTTATGAGTGGATCCCAGTAAGCCTACAGCACAAAGCACACCCACACGTGTTTATGCCTGGGCTATGTAAGAGGAGTACCAGGGCCATGAAGCACAGAACACAAGGCAGTGAAGTTCTCCTAGCTCTGTTTATCCTCATTAGCTGACAGGGCAAAGTATTAAGGAGAAGTCTCTTTCCCCCAGTGCCGAGCTAGCACACACGACATTGTTCTTCCTAGGAGCAATCAAAGCTACAGCGAGCATACAGCAGGTGTAAGCTGTGCCTAAGTGTAAGCAGAGGACAACAGGCTCTGAAGCAGAGCTAGAGATGGAGCTGGAGCCTCCACCACAGCAGCAGGAGCCCTGCAGTGCCCAGCAGCTGCCGTAAGATGGATCTGATTTTCAGCAGCATGCACTTACTGCTTTGCTCCTCATCTGAACAGTGTTGGCTCAGTGCTTTGGGGAACTGCTATTCTAGCATGGAACACATGCAGCTCGGGAGGGCTGGAAGGCCTGAAGAATGAGCTCATGGGCAGGGGGGCAATGGATAACCAACATGCGAGGGGAGGCAAGAGTTGCTCCTTAATCAGTGGGCTTAGCCCATTGTGCAGCACCACTTGATTTTGATTTTGCTTTTTTCCAACAGATGCCTTTTTACACAGTTTAGTTTAGGAGCCAAGAGAGGTTGGAGGAACGGCCAGTGCTGCACTCTTCCCTGCACCTGCTTCACTACCAGGACCTGGAATTTGCCTTCATGCAGAGAGGATGGGAAATTCATTTCCCAGATTTGTGATCCGTTTGAAGCGTGCCGTGGCAGACCCAGTGCCTTTTGGGGACTGGCATTATCGAGGGAGCTACATCTCCCAGACATGTTCTGCCTCTGCTGGTTATAGAGCAAAGAATGGAAGAGAAAGACCCTTTTTTGTCCCCTTTCAGCAGAAATATAAACATAAACACTCGGTATGAAACATTACATCTCCACTGACATCCTTGTTTGATTTCCTCGAACGTGCTCTTCTGTTTTATTTATTACCCTGTAACCTATTCTGCTCAGGCACTGCCTTCATTTCATTTCTCCTACAGCCAAGTAAATTTTTGTCACTTAAAACAATAATAAATACTTTCTTCTCATTTTGACATCTGCATAGCACACACAAATCAATTGCCTGGCATTCACCAGCAGCAAAGATATCATGAAATAAAATGCTGTTGACCTCAGGAGTCAACTTTCCACACCGAGGGGGGACGAAAGAACAATTTGTTTCAGTGGTCCATAAGACTCAGCTTAAGTTCCTGCTCATGGTACAACTAGTCCATAGGAAACAGGATCTCTCTGAACAAGGCATCTGCTTTTGCTGAACTCCTGTCATTAGTGTAACTCTAACACCAGCTGAGCAGTTATACTCCCAAACAGTTCTAGCCTAAAAATAATTCGTTAAGAGTGTGGCAGGTGCTTCCCGGGATCTCCACTGATATAATTCATATGTATCTTTTCAAGTGACCACAGATTTCACGTCAACTTTTGGAATTAAGTGTAAGGCATTTCACAAGTCTCAGCACGAGAGCTTTTTTCAACCTGATGCCCTTTAACTGCTTTACTCACTTGGGTGCTTCCCTTCGAGCAAGGGAATAGAAGCACCGCACAATTCCTGTAACAGGACATGGATGTCCATCCAGAAGGAAGCTGGTCAGGAAGTTTGCATGGATACAGGGAACCACATTTCAAAAGGGGAAGTAAAAGCTAGACAAAGTAAAAGCAAGAGAAGATGTCAACTGGATAACACATATCATCCGTACTAATCTGTCGGAGCTCCAACACCCTGCTCCCGATGGAAAGATGTGGGACACTTTTCTGGACAATGCTTCCAGGCACGCCTGCCTGCTGCTTGCAAGTGAACCAACTCCTGAGTAATCCCTCTCTGAATTTCACAGGATCACTTACACTTCACAACATACAGTCCTTGAGCTAATTCCTTAAGTTGTAAGAGTATTGAAACGAAACTAGGCATATCAAGCTTGTGACCAGGGATCACAAATCTTTCCCCTTTGCTTGCCCAGCCCTCAGCACAAGGGCAGGAGGTAAAAGCAAGCTGTTGCTCAAGAATAAGGACGAATTACAAAGCAAACTGCCAATTCCCTCAACCACAACCAAAGTCGCTTTGAGCCCACTGAGGGAATCACATGCCCATAAATGCTACCTAAACTGCCTCCCTTTACACCTTCCATACATGACCTCTTCTTCAGCCCCACAGTGCACTTCAGAAACCTGTTCAAGGCATCAGCTCTGTTCTGGCAATATGTATTATCTCAAAGGGAGTATTTATTCCATCTTCACTGGGCAGGCAACATAGTTACTACAGTGAGATAATGGAAAGGAAGAAATATAAAAAAGCGGATAAAGGAATACCTGCTCTTATCATTCTTCGCTTCTCTGTGGAGGTGTTGATCACCGAGATCTTCCTTCTGTGGGATTTCATTCAGGACCGTTGCATTTAACTTGGTGTTCCTTTGACCACCTTAATTTCCCTACAAAGAACATAACCTAGCAAGGTTCTGGTATTGAATAAGTGGACTGCAGTTCTGATATCTATGCCTATTACTCTTTATTTCCATTGTTTCCATCTCCCTCTCCAAAAGCAGAAAGAACAAGGGTCCCAAAGGAGGAGGTTTTGCACGTTGTTTCTGGTGATATCAGCAGAGTCACTCAGCAGGGAGCAGAACCAGAGCGATGGTTACATATTGCTCCTGGGGATGGGAGAGAACATGCAAGCTCTCAGGTAGTGATTGCTTGCTACCCTTAGGGCAGGGGTGATCTCACCCAATGCTATCCATCCACAATGATCCTCAGTGAAGGGAAACTGCTTGCCAGGTGCAGTTTAGCTCACGCTGCAATGGGGCAGATGAGCTGTGAACCACCATAGCTAGTGCTTCCCTAGCTACTAAGATATTCCAGAAGTATTTGAAAGGAGATGTTCCCCTGACAACTCAGCCATCTATCTAAACTCGATGGAATTTGTCTCCCATTTGTGACCAGAAAAGAAGATAAAGGCCCTGTGTGAATCTGTCAGTTCTCAGTCTCCTTAGGCAGCAAGCCCAGCATGGAAGAAAAAAGCAGAGCACCAGTAATCCTTAGCAGGGTCTGCTGGTCATTAGGGATTTAAACATATGGGAATCCACTCACCCTGCACAGAGATAGAGGTCACCTACACTGTACCTCCAGGGGATGAAACACCAGCAATTGAAGTGCTTAGAGAAGAGCCACAGGATGAGGTCTTGAAGCACAACAAGCACCAGCATAGGAGCACAGCTGGTACAAGGATGCTAAGCATTGCCACTGTTCTCAGAAGATGAGTCTGTTCAGATTGTCTCCATGTTCTGGGGATCTTCCTGTCAAGCCCTCACTTGCTGGAAGAAATACCCAGGAAATTTTGCCCAGAAACTGCCCTGTTCCAACAGAGCCTCAGTGGGGAGAGAGAACCATGGCCTGTCTACCTAACGGGTTGTAAAGGAATGGGCACATCTGTTAGCATGAGGATGACAGCCAGTTGGCAGGCTCCAACCAACTGAATCCTTTCATTGCAGGGTATCGGGTCTGCAGAGGGAACACAGCACACAGCGCGTGCAGGGAGCGCAGTGTAAGCCAGCTATGGCTTCTCTGGGAACACAGTAATCCCACACTGAGCAGACAAGGCTGGAGGAGCATCTCTGTCCTCTTCCCAGCTAACACCACAAACCCGTGCCTTTGTGAAACACCAAGACTGGCTGCAGGACTAAGCCAGAGCTCATCCAGAACTTGGTAGAAGTTTTAACGGAGATAACATGTCACATTCTTGTTTCAAAGTCAGCTGTGCAGATCTAAATCTAAACTAGTCACAGATGCCTCATATTCAGTCAAGGAAGAGGAACAGGTAGTCCAGAGGCTTCCAAAGTTTTCCCCAAAGAGGCTGTTTCTTTTCATCACCCATAGGAGGTGTATCATCTCCAGCCATCTGATGATTTCAACACCAAAACCAGGAGGAGGACCAGCCGGCGTGGGGAGCTGACCCCAGCAGTGAGCAGCAGGCAGCTGCCTCCATCCATTCTGAAGCCCCAGCTCCTCAGCAGGAACTGCTGGAATTTTTCCTTACGGCATTGTCAGAAGAATTAAATAACCAATTTCATATTAATAGCAAATATTTGGTGCTTAGCCCACGTCAACTGAACAAACAAAGGGAGATTCCCCTCTGCGTAATGAGGATTACAGGCCCAGGGACTTGTTCAATGTCAGACCACAGGCGCTGCAAGGAGTGGAGCTGAGCTCAGCCTCCTGAAGTACAGCTGCTAACAGCTTGACCTCTCGCTTGCTGTAATCTGCCACCTCCAAACTCATGAATAACTGAAACAGAACTCTGGCACCTTAATTAAGGCCAGCACTTATGAAATCTCCTCTTTTAGCTCCACAGCTTTTGCAGATATCCCGTATAAGAAGCACATGGAGTGCTGGAACTGAGAGGAGGTAAACATAATCCATACAGAACAGCACAGCAGGGAACGGCCTGAGAATCTGCCAGTGTGAAGTGAGTGTGGATACCTTCTGCACAGACAGAAAAGGAAGATGCAATTTGACAGAGCAATACTTAAAGTTCAGTTTTCATCCTTACAGCAAAGCACTTAAATTAATTGAGCTTAACATCCATGTTGAGAGCTCAGCACAGTTATAATCATCACAGGAGAAAGTCTATTTTATGACTGGTTGAAAAGTGCACAAGGAGTGCTTAACAGACTAATCACTACCCCCTCAGAAAGCAGAAAGCCAGAAAAATGGCAGACCTTTCCATTTTTCTGCAAAAACACAGAGTTACTTTGCTTTTTATGAAGACTTTGAACCCACCGCTGCTCACTTTTATCCCCAAGAAGGACCACATCTCACCTAGACGTGTTGCAGAGTCTCTGTTATTGCTGTATATTTCATGCTTATCAAAATACAATATCATTGGCACCACAGACCTTCTAAAGGGATTCTTTTTGTTAGTTTGTTTCTAGCTGCATTAATAACTCATCCCACTTGGCCATCACAAGCTCCAAGAAGTTGAGTTGCTCCAGTAACCTACCTCACAGCCCACCGTTCTCTTCTTTTTTCCTCCTCTGCCAGATGCCAGAGGGAATTTGTGCTATTAGATGGAAACACCTCATCCACACATTGCTGGAAATAATGTAACGCCAAGTAGATGGTGAACAGATTCTTTTGAACAAAAAGATTTATCTTCTCTTTAAGGACATACTGACTTGGCCTTTGGCATGTCAATAAATTGTCACTCACCTACAGCACTACTACAGCAGGCCAATCTGGCACTTACCTTCCTATATCCATCCTAGAGGACATGAGCTGCTAATTTTTTTTTCCTGGATCATAGAAAACATCCTCCCCCCATAATGATCACCGCAGAGAGAACAAGAGCACCCAATTCATGCAAAATCCTAACGTGTAGGAACATTTAGTGATATTGGAGCAAATTCTTCTAATTCATCCTTACTGCCACATGGTATGCATCTAGGCAAAGAATATTTTTGCTGTGTTTTGCAAAGAATTCAGTATACTACAAGGATAATTCCATACATAACGTGTACACTTAAGGCCCATTAATATTCCAAAGTAGCGTGCTGCAAGTTGAGAAATGCTAGCAGTAAGGTCATTGCGGCTGCCCTTTCCTCTCCAGCTCCCTAAAGATACGTTTTCCCCATTCTCAGAAATGACTGAAACTGTTGAAAATAGCTCAGATGAAAACAGGCACAAACACAATTTTAACCCCAAGGTGCTAGGCAGTGATAACAAGCCCTAAGAAGTGTAAATCATGTGTCACCATGTACTAAAAATTTTATCGTGAAAATCCACCGATTCCATCTACAGCAGGCAATCAAACCAAAGCAGACAGCATTTAAGTACTTTGCCTATTGTAACACAGGAGGCAAAGGGAATGTACAGTAGTTCTAATTCTCCTGATTCACTGAGTCCACCTTCCTTCTGTGCAGATCTTAGAAAGGCAAGTTCCTAAATGGGAAAGGGATTTCATTGGAATGAAACGCGGCGGAGTTGAGAGGTTGTTCACATTAGGCCAAATTTTTGAGTTCAAAGTGGTCTTCCTCTCTGCTTCCTGAAGCCAGCAGGGCCACAGCATGTTTTCTCTGTTACCCCTTGCACATAGGATGTGAAGTTCTGTATTTCCTACATCGCTGCTGAAGAAGTCAACTGCGCACAAGAGACAGCACGGAGAGTTTAGGGATGTATGGAGATGTTTGTCGTAAATACCTCGAAGTCCCATTCTGGATTGATAGAAGACAGCAGCTCATCTTTGAGCTATGATTTTAGGCAGATCAAAAAGATTCAGAAAGAATTATTCATAGACATACAGTCTCCAAATGTCTGGAGCAAGATTTGTCTGCGTAAATTGAAATCAGCTTTGTGTAAAGTTGAATTAAAGCTTCGTCACTGAACTGCAGACCTGTCAGTTATATTTTTCCAGGTTGAGCTGGCAGCACCCATTGAGAACACAGCCTTTGAGCATTGCCTTTCCTGCAGCAGCTGATTTTACAATAACAGCAACAACGGGATGATCTGTTCTGCAAACTCCTTAACGCAGATTGCTTTACAGCACAAACTGCAAACCTCTCTCTTTAGAGATACCATTTCATGAGCAATATTCATTTTCCACAATAAAGCTGCTTTATTTCCATAACTGTCCCTCTTGAGAGATTTTTTAATTGTTCCTCCGTCTCCTCCTAGCTTTAATTCCAATTTTCCCTCTCCAGCCTAAGGAAATAAAAGCCGAATAGTTTTCATCTGGAATTTGGAAAGCTGGTCGGCTTTCATTATAGCCTCAGTCAATTTTAATCAGCTGCCTGGAAGAAAAACTGGAAATAATTAACTGAGCTTCTCCTGGGCTTTCAGATTAAATAGAAAGGTGGTCAGCTGAAGGCAGACAAAAGGACAATGTTCCTACTGAAGGCTGGGCAATTCCCAAGTGGGCAAGGGTATAATGGAAAGTTTCAAGATGTCTGCTCACACCTGTTCAGAACATGGCAAGAAGTTTTGCAATATTTTTATGTAATTTAAAAGTGTATTTTATGCTGTTTGAATCTCTGACTTAGGTATTACTTCTCTAACAGTATGGGACGGGCAAAGTCAGTCAAGTGCTTTTGCATAAACAAAGACATGACCTAATTCTCAGATCTCCCCAGTGCCCACAGCAATCACTTAGCTGGGCTGCAGGAAGCTGATAGGCAAGAGCAGAGGTGTTTCAAACAGACACCAAGGCAGACAACAGCCATTCTGCACGGAACAGCGTGCAGAAGAGATAGCAGAGAAGAGATCCAGAAGTCGCAGGTCAGTTTCTAAGAAAAGCAGAGAAAATACAGCACTGCAGCACTTAGCCTAAAAGCTTTGAAAAGCTCAGGTTCCCCACATGGGATGGATCTGATCTCACAGTGCCTCTGCTCCTCCATCTCCCTTTGCTCCTAGCTCTCTCCTCTCTCCATTACCAAGCCTGCTGCAGTCCTTCCCCAAGCAGGTTCGCCTCATTAACCCAGCCATAAGAAGCTTCTCTTCACCTGCCTGAATCGACCCATCAGACAATTAATGAGCATCATCAGAAGCAGCATAAAGGAAGGATGAGTATCGGAGAACTCCCAGTTGGCAGTGATGAACCACGAGCTCAGCCAGTGAATCACACTCCTGCTGTGCAAGGTGGTGAAGTGAGGAATGCACGCTGAAGGCACCGGGAGACACATCCCCTATGGAAGCCAGGTGGCTAATAATGTTCAGCCATCAATAATAATATTACTTCTCAAAACTTAGTTCGATGTTTATGGAGAACAGGACTCAATCATTATCACCTCCAGCAGGTATCTCTGTGCTGCATATGAGTGATTACAATGGGCCTTCTGCTGCTCAGAAATAGGATCTTTGTAGCTGGGCAGTGAGAAAGGCAGAGGCCAGCAGGACTGCCATTTCCCAAGGGAAACAGTGATGTTTGCAGCTAAAGGGCAGCTAGCTGAACATTTTCATTGAGCAAGTCAGGGAGCAAATACCCCCAAAGAAATGAAGCAGCCCTGCAACATGTTTGTGTGGTGCTCGTATCTCATTGGAGCTGTGTTCTAACTGCACAGTCGTGTAAAATGGCCTTCACAAACAGGGCAGATCTTCCCCCTGGGGCAGATGAGGGCTGCAGGGGATGGCTCTGCCCCAGCCGCCTTCTCCCGAGCACAGCACGTGCACACACAGAGAAAGCTCTCCTGAAAACTGTGCGCCTGGCTTACCAGCAATTAAACTGCTGATCAAAGGGAACATAAATGTGGATGTTGCTTTGCTTATTAGTAACAGCTCTGTCCTTGGTTGCCTGAAGGCCTTTCCACCGATGCTGACTTTAATTACATTAATGAGAGAGAAAATGATCTCAGGAGTGTTGCTCAACGGGGCAGGGTCCTGATAAAAATGCTAGGTCTAGGATCATTAGTTCAGCAGTTAATAGAACATCATCTTATGCCATTGGAGCTAAATGTAAACAGCTACAGAAGCCCAACTGCTGTCAGGATTGAAGCTGGGGCAACAAATTAGAAGGAACTTTGAAATAAAGTTCTGTACCCACTTTCAACAGATTGCTCTTTGCTGATCCATTACAAAATAAAATTCTTTTAGAGAGTAAAGCAAAGCAAATTTAATACACTATGGGTTTGTCTTCAAAACAGTGTACATGACTATTATATAAAATGAACTTTTTGAAGCGAGTGAGTTTATCCAAACCAAATTAAGATAAAGCAAATCAAGGTCACTTCAATTCTTAAGAGAAGCCCAAGCTGCTAAGCAAGAGACCACGGACCTGCTCAGCAGTGGTGGAGTCCTCCATGACTCTTCTCAAGCCAGAGGAAAGGCACGAGGTAAAAACTTCTTTTCATTTGCAATGAAATGGGATTAAATTGCACTGACTTGTTATCTGCTGCAGGTGAAGACTATTCACAGCTACTACAACTCAGCTGACACACAAAGAATTTGGTACAGGGGTAATATGATTACGATTCTGAGCCATGAGTATTTGATACAGGATGTAACAGGGTTAAATAAATCCCACTCACATTTCTAGATGTAGTAGTGTCTGCACTTACAAGTGCAGTCCCTCCTTGTATTACCAGTGTGGAGGTTTAGATTTTCAGGTTGTTTTATGTGGATAAATGAAAGAAATCTGCATGAAAATAAATAGATAAATTTTACTGCCCAACAAAAATATTCCTTCCTGAAATTTCATCTGATAGTTCAGCCTGGAAGGCAGGAGCCAGGCACAGCAGGTATCACGGGGAACTGGAGCTATTCTTGGAGGTACCAATGGATTCCTATTTCAGGCTTTGTTTTTTTGTCTCTTATGAGCAATTCATGTTTTTTGAACAAGTCCTTTGAACAACTCTAGTCGTTTGTGGAAGCAAGCTGCATATCTTAAACAAACCTTGGAGAACTCATCCACTGTAAAAGCATCCTCAGAGTGCATCCCTCTACCACACAAGTGATGTAGGAGAAGCACAGACAAACGGGTGGTTACAGAGAATGGAGACTTTTCTGCACATGAATGGATGCACGCAGCGGCCGTGCTATGGTGCTCTTTCTCAAAATAAAAGATCAGTCTTGAAGGGGGAGTGATAGGCTAAGCACTGAACCCTGTATTCCCTCCTTTTCTTTCAACAGGGACTGTAATTACCCTTCAATGGAAACCCAAAGGGGGAGCAGCAAGCATGCTCCGTTCTGGCTTTGACAGCAGCTGGAGCTGCTTCTCAGACTGCTACAGACTCAGGTGCAGGGGCACAGGGAAAAGAGCACACTTCAGGTTCAGCAGCTTCTTTCCTGTCCAAGAGAATGGGTTCTATAGGCAGCTGGCTGCTTCCTGAGGTGGTCCATGTTCCTCTGTGGTATCAGAATATACACTGCCTAACAGCATCACGGGACGGAAAATGCTAGGTTGTAAAATGGAGGAATGATACGTGTTTCCAGTGAGTTTAATTAGGAAATAAAATATGGTCGTAGAAACATACTGTGAGAAGGATACATGGGTGCTTCTGGTGAATTCTGAGCATGAAAGAAAGAAAGGAGGAACAGACTGCAGCGCTGAGCCCAGTGGATGCTGCTTTGTGAAGGTGGGGTAGCAGCAGTGGAGAGCAGAACCTGGCCATGATGTTTTTCAGTGCCTGATCTGAAGTCCTATCTGATCACCTAGCTTGAACTATCTTTGGTGCGGCCTGGTTCTAATCTTTGATTGCCAGGGATGCTGTAAGATCTCTGCAGTCACCACAGTGTGCTGCAAGCCCCACAGAGCTTTCCTCATCCAAGTCCAAGAAGGAAGAAACAGAGCCTTGCACCACCGCAGCTTTACAGATCACTGTGGGTACAAAGAGCCCGAGCTGATATGGGGAACAGGCAGGCATGGCATGGCCAGCAGCTTGTTGGGTTGTTTTCGTGCAATGCTGTTTTATTCAACAGAGCAGCTCAGATGTTTAAAGGGATACTCTGTCTTTATGAACAAATTTGCCAATGGAAGGACAAACATGTTGTTAGCAGAAACAAAAGACACTGAACAATTTGACCCTGATTCAACAGCCCGGAAGTCTTGGGAAACTTCCAGGGGCAGCACACAATCCCTTGCCCCGGGGTGGAGGACAGGAAAACAATCAACATTTTTATGCAGACTCAGAAAGGATCAGGCATTTAAAGAAAACAATCAGAGCATGTGCTGTGACAGGAGTTAGGATCATAATTACTGGGGCACCCAATCTTTCTGCTCCAAGGCATGAGCTAATCAGCAGATGGCATCCAAAGGAGCTCTCCCTTCTGGTTGCACACAGCATAATTAGCCAGGGCATGGAAAGTCTCAGCAATAATCCTCAAATCCAGAGCAGCCCTAGAGAAAAGAAGTATTTTCTGATGCCGAAAACCTGACTGCATGAGAAAACAGAACAAATGCAACTGGGCTTGAATGTAGAGAAGCAAGGAGCTGATCACCCAGCCATTTGCTCCTGCCTGTGTGGACTGGAAAAAAACCAATCATACAATGAATGCATTGGACTGTGATCCACTTCAAAATAATCTGTTTTACCCACAGCAAAAGAGAAGTTTGTGAGCGGACAGCCCAAGGGAGAGCTGTGCCAGGAACCTCAGATATGAGAAATGATGGGGCTTATGGACAAATGCAGGGATACAGGAACTAGCCAGTGTCTGAGAGGCTGAAGGGATTAGGTTCAGAGTTGCTAGTTTCAGCGGTAGCTGATATTTTTCTTGGAGATCTCAGATGATAAAATTGAATGGGATAAAAAAAAATGTGGATAAATGTGGATATTTTTTCTTTTGAGTCCTTAGATTGGTCTACATGCAGACACTGCTGTCCCTACCACTGGATTTGCTGCGCTCAAAAAGCAGCGCTGTCTGCAGGATACAGCAAGGATTCCAGATTCCTGAGAGGTGCTCTCCAGCAGGTATATCATTGCCTCTTTCCTTTTTCCTTAGGGACAGACTGCCCCTTTGTAAAGTCCACAGAGATCTGAAATGATTTATGCCAGAGACGTGCTGAGCTGCCTCAGTTTGTCTAGACTTCTGGTTGAGCTCTCTGGGCATCACAGGTATCCCCAGACCTTCCTCTCCCAAGGGTATACTCTATATCCTTCAACTTATCAGAAGCCGAGTTTCTATTTTGCAGGAAATATAAAAAAAATTAAATCCTACCTTCATTTCAAATCCACAGAAAAAACAGCATTCTCTAATGAAGAAAAGGTTTGTTTTCATCCACATGGAGCTCTGCAGCCATTTCCATGGCAAAGTGTCATGGCAGTGGCACTTCCACTTTTTGCAGCACCATTTTAATCTGAGTGTTGCACAAAATATACTATATCTGTTTTGCTGGGATCAAATAGAATACCAAAGGTAACAGGACTACTCAAATATGACTGCCATTGACATGTTCTCTAGAGCACCTTTTATTTCAACAAAATGGCAAATTCTGATGAAAAAATAGAACCACTGAGAGTTTTCCTTCCGACTCTTCTGCCATTATCTGTTACTGTGCTAGCTCAGCATTTGTGTCTTCATTTGAGCTAATGAATGGGAAAAGTCTATACCAACTGAACCTCCCTGCAGTCCTGGTGTGCTGGTTCCATTATGTGCCAACAATTATGGTTTTCTCTGCAATTTATTGACTACATTTAGGAGTCTTGATTGGCGTGGCTGTACATGCTTGGGCTCCTAGAGTCCTCCTTTGGGTCAAGCAGAGCAGACCACCAAAGTTATTCCCTTGTATTTTTGCCCTAGGCACTGTCTGGTTCCAGCAATATCTGCTGGTTCTGCCTTTTTACTACCTAAGAACTTCTGTTGCACTAAATGTGGGACATGAACCATGCAGATTTCTCATCTCAGGAGTTTGGTTACCTCTTTGATTGAAGCAAATGTTTTATGAAGTGGATGGAAGGAATTCATTGTTGGAATGATCTCCCTGAGTATGGATTAAAGCATAGTCTCCTTTATCTATCATTGGCTTCTAATGATGAATTTTTGATTCACCCGTTTCAAAGTAATCTCAAAAGTACAGATGACCATTGCCACTGCAGGAAATCTTCTTCTTTACTGCTCTGAGTTTTGCTGCCGTGTACCCTTTTTCTATACTTTTTTAGCTCTTTCAACTTGTCTATATTCCTTGTGCTCCAGAAACCTTGTATCAGAGACTTTGGGAGCGGCAGGTAGAAGCTGGAAATGATCAAACAAGCCAAAGGGGTTTGTTTCTCTGTGTTGGTGTTTGGGTAAGATAAACTTGGCACAGCTCCACAGAGGAGAAACATCAAGTTTACGTATTATTTATTTAGTGTCTCACCCTCACAGCCCTGCCATGTTGTTAACGCCAAATCCAGTCCTACGTGAGCAAAAGAGTGGTGATAAACTACTGCACAAAATGCTATCTAAATAAATAAAGGGAAGAAATATTGCTCCAGACGTCCATGGAATTCAAAAAGTTTCATTACAAATGTCTTGTAGTGTTGGTAGATCAGCCCAAGGTCTGGTGGTAAGGAAATAATGGGTTAGTCCACCAGCTGCTGTGCCCAGCTCTGAAGTTTGGGAAGATGCATCTTATCAGCCCTGGGGAGAGACATCCTGGAAGAGAGATGTCTTGAGCTCCAAAGTGCAAATTCGCATTGAGCACTGTGCCTGCTTACAAATTCCCCTTCAGAAACACGCATCTGAAAAAAAGCTGAAGAAGGTTGATCAACAAAACTTTCCCCTTGGTTCTCATCTTTAAACTTCTTGAACCAGATCCCTCAGAGCTATAAAACTTATTGTAGAAAAATCAGCCCCTCAGTGCCTGAGGCTGGGAATCCAATAACTGAAACCATTTTTAAAAGTGCCCAAAAGAAGGAATTTAATAATTTAAGTCAGATTTAGATCATAACTCTGGTGTGTGGGTGCCCGGAAAATCAGATTGTTCAATGAGACATCCTGGTGCGTGGTGTATTTCTTTTTCACAAATTCCATCAAGCATTTAATGAACCAGAATCACCCTGTACAAATACCTACATTTCCTTCCCTTCTACCTCTGACATACTGCTGCAGGTTTCACCTGTGATATACTAGTCCTTCTCAAAAGCAAATGTTAATTCCACTGACCTTTTAGGAAGAATTCAGATCTTTCAAGTGAATGTTTTGCCTTACATCCAGTCCCTCTCTTGTGATTGCCCTTTTCCTGTCAGTCAAATATTTTGAGCAGAAAAGCACAGCTGAACAACACCACTCCAGCTCAGCCCTTTAACGTCCTGCTCTGAGATTCCTTTCAGCTTTAAAGCCACTGCACTTCTCCATGCTACTGTGTACCCCCTTTCCATTCTCCGTATTACAGTGTGAACAGGGCCAGAGACATCCTTTTTGTCCCCAAACAGAGGGGACAAACCCTGCACGAGGACAGGTCACTCCAGAGCAGGTTGTGATGGCAGAGCTACAAACCCAGCACAGAGCAGACCTGAATTCTGCCAGACTGCTTTTTCTCTCCCATCAGCTTCCTCTCCCTCCCAACACATCTCCCCAGTGGTCTTCCTCAGGGAGGATGTCAGCTGGTGCCTAGCACACCTGCTTACCTCCATGCCTCTTCTGCTTGAAGTAGGAGCAGTTGCCATCACGGACACTGTGTACTGGGGCTGCTGCCACATCTGCTGTTCTGGGTTCAGCTGAGGTACGTTAGGAGCTCACCAGCTTCTGACATCAGCTGGCAGAACTGATGGTAGAGTTGCTGTCTAACCTGGTTCTGTCAAAATGGGTTGAAAAATTCAACAAACAAAAAACTACTATTAGCAATGTTTTAAGTTAATCCAGATCATTTTGATAGAATTGGGCTAGTGAAAAATTCCAGCTGTCAGATCAGCTATATGTGCTAACTTCTGGCAAGCGAGACAGCAGCGAACAGGTGACAAAGGGCAGAGATCTCCAGCTTCTCACTCCAACAACTGGCCTACTCAGACAGCCTGCTTCCCAACACTGGGCTGCCCAGTTTGCTGCGAAGTGTATTCCACAGAGAGAGTCAAATGTAGAGTGCATCTAAATTAAGAGTAGAATGGGACAGACAAAGCTGATGAACTCAGCACAGGTCACACACCTCACGTTGTCCCTCCAGCCAGTGCCCAGGCACCCTCAGCCAGGCAGGAATAGCAGCTGTGACACAGATCTGCCCTATGTGGTCCAGGAGCAAGCACAGAGAGATGTGTGTATGGTTGTGACAGGACAGTGAGCAACGTCATAGATGTTATTCTAATGCAGGGTTTATAAGATATTATCAGGGTGACAGCAGCATTCTGTTTATGATTCACCCTTGGTCCATGGGGCTGAATAATGCAATATTTCAGTGATGCTCACACAGGTCACCACGTACTGCTTAGGACAGGAAAGGTGTTCTCAGCTCTCCAGCTGTGCTGCTGGACCCCCAGCTAGGTGACACTGTATGGGAAGCCCAGCCTCTCCCAGCACCGTTCCTATTATAATAATAGGAATATATATAATAATTTGGCTGAATGACAGAACACCCTTGGCCCAATTAACAATCTACACATGAGAAAACGAGGAGGGAACAATTCCCTATTTGTAGATGGCGCACTGAAGCACACAGACATTAAGGAGCAGATTTCTCGCTGGCCATAGCCAGAAGTGAGGACAGATTTTTTTTTTAAGTGACAAGTTTCCAGCAGCTACACTTAACTATCAGTTATGGACAGATTTCCATTTTGTCACTGCTTGGCGTGTCAGTGCAGGGCTCTTTCTTCATATCCTCAAGTGACTTTCAGCTAACAGCAGTTGCCACTCAGACCGGCTGCTGAGCAGCTTCGGTCAGCCACGTGTGATGGAAATGCACAGCAGAGCCCTTGCTGAGATATTGCTAGGCTTGGATCAAATCCTTCTGGCTCTGACTTGCTGTGTCTGTGCCAGTGCAGACACCTACCTTGCAGACAGCCATAGGAGGATGAGGAATATGTGTGTTCCCCAAGATGAGTCCATCAGCACTCTCTTTCCTCTGACTCCATTCTAGGCCGGTGCTAAGGTCACCAGGAGTAACAGGCTCTTAAGGGGATGCTTTGCTTTGAAGCTGAGCTCTATGGACAGCAACAGATCTCCGCTGCTGCCTGGCAATAATAGCAGATGTTTTCCCAAAGCTCCCTACCCAAACAGCATTTTCAAAGAGGTGGACTGGGGATGTCTTTACTCAAGATTTTTCAGACTTCTTACATGCAAACAGGCCTCCTCTCTTTTCTTTATTTCTTGCAAACGAGACACGTTCAGCAAAAATTGGCCATCTCAACTGAAATAACTAATCTGATGTCATAGGGAACCGTAAGACTCCGCGGTGCCATCTGCCACATTCACATGACTGTCATTTGCAAGACTCTTCGCATCACCTCCCTTTTTAAAATAATCCTTTCCACTGAACAAAGTCTTTAACACATGCAGAGTACATCTAAAGGAAAGGAGGAATACGTAATGACTATTTACCATTATCCACAGCAATACATTATTCATGATTCCCTCTGCTAGCAAAATCTTTCCTTCCCTACTATTAAAGTGGTACATATTGAAGTAGAATGGCAGACCCTCTGGGATTCCAGATGCCTTTGCACTGGTCTCATTAGCATAGGCTCTCAGATTGATCAGTATATTCATTTTATAACAATTTCCCTACAAGGACTTATTTGGGAACATGTGCCGTGCTGTTTCACCTGGAGTGAGAGCACAGCACAAGCAGCATCTAGTATGACAACGATGGAATGAACTGGCACCACATGCCCCTGACTCAGACAGCCAAGCTGGTGAGACACCAACTCGCAGGCAGTGTGCTGAGGGGCCTGGCACTTCAAGGAGTGCTGCTACTGACTCAAATCGGATGTTTCCCAGCGCCTTCACACTGACCTTTCATCCAAAGACAAAGATAGAGATGTTATAAAGGTGATAAAGATGTTATTCATTACCATTGCAGCACTGAGCACTCCTAGCCATGTCGGCTGTGATAATCCAAGGGTATTAGAGAGAAATGGTTTGCAGGGAGAGGTAATACTTTTTATTTGAAAGGATTTTGAGAGGGGGGAAGAAATCAGACAAACTTTCAGGCACACAAGCCTTCAAGGATTTGTTTCCTTCCAGCTGTATCAGTCGAAATAATAAAAGATATTCTCTCTCTCACAAACTTCAAGGGCTGCATGTCTGAAAGCATGCCAGTCTTTTTCTGTATTGATCAGTTATTCTCACTGCAAAACTCGCCTCTTGCAGCTTTGATTTGCACCTTACATCCAGACCTCCCAAACTCTGTGCTGAAACATCATTGTTTCCATTTAGCAGGCAGCAAAACAGATGCAGTGATGTGACTCACAGCAAGGGCAGGAATATGTTGTAGATCCCAGGTCTTGCCTTATCCATTGTAATATGCTGTCGCAGCCTGCATTTTGGGACTAAAATTTCCTTTCTGCTCCATGTCAAGGCTGTGAGGTTGTTCCATGAGTGTGCACATCTCTGGGCGTTGCTGCAGGGCTAGAAGAGAGCTTCAGTGCTGGCCACACTACCCACATACACTCATTTCTCATTGGACACAGATGGATCTCTTGCAGATCAGTCCTGTAACACAATCTGCTTTGCAATTCAGAGTGCAGCAGCATCCCTTACTCACCCAAACACAACAATTTACCCTCATTTTGTAATTGCTGAAGTGACTCTCAGCCTTGTCTGCCCACTTAACAAAATCTCAGTTCTGTTGACACAGTTTCCGCTGATGCTAGTGCTTCCCAAGTTTTGGTCTCAAGCACTGAACTCACAATGCTGTATCATTTGGATTTAAAATCCTGAAGTGGATTTTAATTGTCACTGCAGGAAAACGTGTGTCTCCCCCTAAAGATCACCATCCAGAACAGTTCCCAGCAAACATCATGTAAGCGCTGGGAGGAAACAGCAAATGTCTCTCAGCTGACTGTGTTTGCCTGTCATGCAGGAGCAGCCAAATAGAAGAAAACATATATTTGTGAATAATTTATTTTAAAAGTGATGGAGAAACTTTGTTCGGAGTGTTTTTCACCTATTTCCCTCACATCTCCTGAGCAATTTGATATGAATTTTTGTCATTTCGTGACCTCCTCCTCTTCACATGTACAGAGAGATGATGCTGTGCTGATGCTGAGCAGTCAGAGCTATCTACAAAGGATTCTGTTATCAGCTAATCCACTCATAAAAAATTCAGTTACCTCCGGGTAATGTGAATTCTCCTTTATTTCATCCACCCTCCTTTCAGTTCCTCTAGGAACATGTGTTTCTATAGACAATGTATTTTTAAATTGGCTTTGGTAGCAATGTTTGTAATAACACAACAATGTCTTCATCTCTTTCTCTCAACTCTGACCAAAGCCATGAGTAAGGTGAGGGGAAGGGGTGTTCTCAGTGAACTGTCACGAGTGCCACAGGGCCTTCTACAACTGGACTTCCACCATTTTTTATCACCTAACTCCCCTCTCCACTTAGGTCCTTATCTCACGCTTGCTGTCCAGTGTCAATGCAGTTCTGTCTGCGAGTAAGAGCCCACTTGCACAAAGACACAGCTCTAGGTTCAGATGAAGTCTTGTCTGCACTGAGTCACGATGAAAGCTGACGAATCGAAAGGTGGAAGTAGAGGCATAGATTAATGACAAATCGGACAGAAGTGATCAACAGAAGAGGAACATTCCTGTTTTTGTGATGCCTTCAGCTGAGAGGGAGCAAGCTTCCCAGCTGAGACTCTTCAGCCATTACCTGGGGAACCTGGTGGATTTCTGGTTTCCATTTTGAAGGAATCAGGTCAGGCTCTGAGGGATTATGGAGCACAGAGAGCTCCATCACAGCCTTCAAACCTCTTCTAAATACCACTCTTCAGTGACTTCTTCATAAAATCTTAAATAGATTCTTCATAAAACAGAAGGTCAAGGACTTTATGTATAACAACGGTGACCTTTCATAGCCAAACAAAGAGGAAAATTTCTTCCACCTCCTGGATTCTATGTTTCCTAGGCTTAACAGCTCTGATCCTCAGAATAAGTCACAGTGCCCTTTTTTTTTTTTCCCTCTGTGTGTATATTCCTTCAAATAGCAAAGGCAGTTTTTTGCTGTATGACAAAAATCGACCATCTTCAACCAATTTCCAGAGAAGGATAAGCAGGCAGTGTGCAGACAGAATGACCACAGGCAGAGACAAAGGCTGGAACCTGCAGCTGCTGCAACGCAGTGATCGTAAATCTAAATCCAGGAAAATCAGAAGCTAAGAAAAGTGCAAATTGGTCTCATGCCTCCTTCCAAGCTCACTTACCTGCTTCTAACGCAGATACAAAGGAAGAATTACGTAAGGTTTCAAAGCTGTCTAGCACATAGGAAAGGGACTTCTTTAGATGTGAATGACGGAGGTGATACAGAATTGCAGCCAGTTGGAAAACAGTGCATGCACACCTCCTGGCCCACTTCTGACTCCATTCTATCACTGGAAAATTTCCAGTAAACTTGTAAACTTGAAAGCTTCCCTGCATTTAAAGCAACACTAACCCTTCTGCTAAGACGTTTCAGTTGGGAATTGCTGCCAAAAATTCATACAATACAAGCAGACAGAGACAAGGCACAGTGTTTCTAAACACTCACCGTTCTAACCAAAGTCCCCTTGGACTGCTCTGAAAACCTCCATCTATGTTGTTTCAAATTCCGCCTTGTTTATTGAAGCTTTTTTAAATACAATCTAGTACGCCTGCTCAAATCTGCAAACCTTTTATGTGTTGCAAGTGGCAAATGATCTCTTATTGATTCTCTCTTTTATACACCTGGTTTTTGTTTCTCTTCTTTTCTTTTTTTTTTTTTCAGGAAAATGTGCATTAGTGAGCTAAAACCTTGCTGGGGAGCAGGCTCATTTCACTGCAATTTGAATGAAAATAACTCCAGCAGTAACTGTTCAATTGTTTTGAATTATCATTGTTAATTGGAATTGTGTCTTTCATTTGCTGAAAAGCAATGATCACCTATTTAACTAGCTCTGTAGCTAATTAGCGGCATTTATGATGGTGTTGTGAGCTCCAAGTGTCGCTAACCAATTGCAAACAGATTCTTGAGAAATTCTTTTGCTGAACATGATGGGAGGAGGCAATGGTGAAGCTGCCACCAGGGGAAAGAGAAGGATGTTCAGTTGGTGGAGAATGGTATTGAGAGAGTAGTGGAGCTGTATGGAGAGTAAAATCATCACAGCAAAGAGAACGTGAGCCATGAGCTGCTGATGGCAAGGGAAAGGAGGACAATTTGTGATCTGCAGTGCAGGAGCGCAGGTGAAGTTCAGCCCTTTACATTGCTGTTATGATTGGGAGTGGAGATACTTTTCTCCATTGCAACATCCATATCTAAATTTCTGTGCATTTGAACTGGAACATTCCCATAATCCGAGTAAAAGGGTTTTGAGCAGAACTTGCATTACTGGGAAGAGGAGATGTGGTGTGTAGGAGGTTTGAAATCCAGACAAAGAGTATGGAACAAGGCCAGCTCTACTCTGCGAGGAAGTCAGCACAAGAATCACTATGAAGAAGGAAGACACATTTCCTCTTTTTAAGATCCTGAATTTTCTTTCTGCTAACAGCAGCTGCTGCCTCCATGTGCACTTTTAAAATACCTGATCAAGAATTCTCTGTGCTTGCTCCTGTCAGATACAGCATGAGTCACATGGGCAGTCAGGGCCAATGCCAGGCTGCGGGGTTTTCCTTAACACTGGAAAACTTCTCCAATTCATGAGTTCTTTTGGGGTGCTTTATTAACGCCCCTGCTCCTAGGGTCACACAAGCAAAGCTTTGACAAACAAATGCAGAAATGCCTGGAGATACTTGGGACCTATCACTGACTTGAAGGATGTGGCTTCCTGGTCTCAGAGCTGTCTTTTCAGGCTCTCTGCAGATTGAGGAGGAGTACAGCACAGCTTCCAGTTAGGTCACAAAACAGGTTGTGAGAAGAGAGCAAACATTTGAACACAAGGTTTACTCTTTTACAGATGTTTAATTATTTGGAATTGAAACAGATAAAGACAAATCCCCATTCAGCCAAGATAGTTCTGAAGCAGGAGGAGACACCTTTTGTTCTGCTGTACTGATGGGGTCTGAGTTTCACCTCTGTGTGCTCCAGATGAGTCAGGAGTGGCGAGCAAAGTCACTGCCGAGAGTTCTGCACATGCTGAACTTTTCACGGCACCCCCTCTGCCTGCAGACCTGCTCTGTGCTTCCCAACACCACACCAGCCCCATGGGAAGCTTCCACGCCAGGACTCCATCCACAGAAAGTGGTAGACTTAGAAAGGTCTCTGGGAGTGCGCTGCATTTTTTCACGCCTTTACATCAAAAGCGGCAATGCAAGAGATTGGCTTTTATTGCAGACTCAACACCCCTTACTGTACTAAAACAACAGGCAAAGGAGAAGAAGGATGACAAATACCAACTCTTAAACCATCACTAGGCAGGGTGGGAAGTACAAAGCAGAGACAGCGTGCTCCGCCCTTTGTTGTTTTTTCTGTGGAAATTCTTCTTCGGGGAGGACAAGCTGGCTGCCTTTGCTGCCTGATCTTCTGAAACCTCAGTTTTCTTCTATTGGGATAGCAGTCTTTTCCTTATGAGCTGGCAATATCTCAGCTTCACTCTGCCCTGGAGGTGTTAGCTTTCTTTGCCAATTAAAGGTTGGAAACAACTTTTGGTGGGTGGGAGGGAGGAAGGGAAACTGAGGGAGCATTAGAAATCTAAGGGGAAATAAAAGTTGCTGAAAGCCTTTGCCAGGTTAAAAACATCATCTTGCCAGGATGCTCAGCCCAAAGAATTTAAAGATACACAAGAAGCAGTGAAGTGACTGAGGCACAAAGGAACATGTAAGATGGCTAATTTAGAAGCAGATGTAAGCCAGGTTAAAAGGGCAAGTCTGAGAAATGTCCTCGGATAAGGCCTCTGGTCCATCTCCATCCTCTTCAGGGTGAAGGGCCAGACAGACTATGCTTTGTTCAATTTTCTTAGATGTAGTGAGAAAAGATTGTGACTTGGCATTGCAAGTTCTGCTTAATCAAAATTAGAGCTGGGATAACTTGCACATCATTCACTTTGAAAGACAACAAGCTGCTCCGATGCAAAGACAAGCTGCGCAAATTGGCCCCTGCCCATTTTCACTCCAAGATGACAGGCTGCCCTTCACGTGGTTCCTCCTTTGTGATTCCTTCCATCCTGGCACTCAGTGCAGGCACATGAAGAAAAAGCAGCTAAACCACTAGGTGTGTTCCTGGCACACAGATGCACATCACGCAGCTACACCTGGGAGCATGCTGTAGGTGTGGGACTCAGGATGTTTAGCGAGTGAGACCGGCAATCCCCGCGTACTGCAGCAACACGGCACAGTGCTTCATAACAGCATTGTGCGAGGCACTGCCCATGCATTTCCCACCCACCCTGTAGTGGTAAAGTTGCCAGTATTTAAGATTTGTTTGGTCTGGATAACAAGTTCGTCCTAATGGAAGAACATTCTTCTCAGATAAAAGCTGGCAGTCTGCGATTTCTTCCAAGCCCCATTTCTGAGCTCAGACAACGCTGGATTCAGGCTCCACCAAGCTCCAGCTCTTCATGCATCCACTGATTGACTCTTTCTTAGCACTGGGGCAATTCTCAAGCTACTTATGGAGTCCAGCCCCTGGGATGGGTATCTGGCCTTGTTAACATACACACGGTCCCTCCCTTCCAAGGATGGATACCTGGCTTTGTTGACATTGAATTGTTTTTTCCACCGCTTCCTTTTTTCTGAATTGTTCCAGGTCTCTGAAACCACTTGGCAGAGAACAGGGGAACAGAGGGAGAGATGTTGGCCCAGCATCCTCTCACTCTGACCATCGTTAATAAAGCTTCTGTGTGAATTGTCTTAGATTGCACCTGCATCATCATGTACTTGGAGCCCCTCTATTCTCCAACACCACCAAAGACAAGCAGATTTTAAAACACCAGAGAGTAATTTTGTCTTCAGTATCAGTTGTTTTGTAAGTCAGTGCCTAGCACTGCTTTGTTTAACCTTCATCTCAGATGATTATGAAAGAAAGAAGCTACAGGAAAAAAGTCCAAATGTATAACAGCAGAAGTCCTCAGGGTCATATTATTTGGAACAGGAGTTGCCTGGATTTATAAATCTTAAATTAGATTTATAATCTAATTTAAAAGTATGTGGGTTTTTTTGCTGTTAAATATAATAAACAGCAAGTTCATTACACTCCAGCTTCCAAAGAAACAGCATATTGTAGAAAAGGGAATAAATTATTGGTTTCATTCACTCACAGGGCAGAAGTTAACCAGATAGAATACAAAAACAGAAGAAAATCACTGTCCTTCTGCCAAAAAATCCTCTTTCAATGTGAACAAAACAGACACGGAAAGAGGCTCTTCCTCTAAGCACATGAAATACCCATTCCCTGGATGGCACTTGGCCATCTTGAAGCATCATGCATGGAGGTAGCTGTTGCTTTCTTCTTTGTACAGTGACGTGACGGCACCAACAAGATCAATCGGGCTCAAACCAGGATCTGGGTAGATTCCCAGCATCTGAGATGTCAGAACACGATGGTGTGGATGGTGAGCTGAGCAGGGTTTCCAGTCCAGAGGATGGCTTTCTTCTGCCGTAGTATCACATCTCCCAGAGTCTCTGAACTCACAAAGGTGTCAGTCCTATATGCTCCATTTCACCGCCTTAGGAGAAGGGCTTCTGCGATGGCTCTGGGCGATTGCTGGCAGTGCCTCAGAACAGGCACAAAGCCCACAGCCCCGTCTGGAGCTCAGTCTGTTTCCTGAACTAACCAGGAGCTGCCTGTGGGGAAGACGTACCTCTAAGTTTGAGCATTCCAAGCAATGCTTCTGTGTGTGTGAATAAGACCAAAATTTTGTAAGGAAACAGATCCATTCCAATGACTTATCTTGAGCAATGCCATCCTGAGAAGTCTTCCAAACTAACTCAGCCCCCTCAGTGTTGCATCCTGCCACTGCCCTTGTCAGCAACCAAGCTGCTTACAGATGTGAACTTTGGCTCTTCCTTGCAATGTAGAGTCAGCCTTCTTGGTCAAATATCTTTATTTACTTGCTTTTATTCACATACCCCTGATGTTGCCTGTTAACAGAACTTTTTTTCCCTGATCATGAATATTCAGTGGAAAATGGCATTGGCTTCCAGCTTCAGTCTGAATGCAAAGAGTTACAAGCTGGTTCATTCAAGAGTTTGCATGCACCAACATCAGGACACTTGGAAATGATTCATTATTAAGGGAACTTGCAATTTGTCATGGACTTTTGCTTTTGACTCGTGCAATTTGCTGATTATATCTGCAAATCACAATTTAAGGTTTAATCTGATCAAGGGGATCCACACGACAAGCTCTGGTGAAAATCAAGGAAGCCTTTGAAGTGGTTCAGTGAAACAATAAAGAAAAAGAAAAGATCTCAATATCAGATGTTACAAACATAAAACCTCTCTTAAGAAGGTGAAATACCACTTATCAACATTAATGTAGATAATTAAATTAGTAATTAACTAAACCAGTTGCATGGCATGACAACAAGAGATGGGCTAAATGACGAGGGCAAAAGCCTTCCTCCCCTGCACAGATAAGTTTCCTTTCTCTCTCCACTTGTTAATCACATCAGTCCGCGTTTGCCCTGAGTTGGGAAACACTCAGCAATTACCAGTGTCATTTCTCACACTTTCACCACTCAATATGGGTCAGACTTTGCAGATTCGGAAGTGAAACTATTGTTTCCTAAAAAGGAAATCAACATCCTACATCTTCATCAAAAATACTTTAACCCAACTCTCCTAAGAAATTAAGATGAAAAATGACTTTTTCTGTCTTTAGGAGGTACAATTGCTGTCTTTCTTCTCAGTATTTTTACTCTATGTCAGAATTTTGGACAAAACACTTTCTAAATATTTTTATTCTGTTTTCACTAAAACTCAGTTTTTGGATTAGCATAAGTTCACTGTAAGAGAAATGGGCTCTCACTAGTGACTATGGAGGGCGGATCCACCATCTGGACAAAAGTGCCTGTACCCACCAAACAGAGAAGTAAAATAGGTGTCACCATTCCCTGAAGTACCATTTTCCTTTTGCAACCTTCCATCTTCAGCAGATTTCTCATTAGACGGATGGAATTTTAGTGTTGAAAATTCAGGTACTCTTCAGCTCTGCAAAGGGTTTATAGCAGGCATCCACAAGAAGACCGTGGAGCATGCAGGGAATTAAGAACTTTGCTTTAGAAGCCAGCTGTTGCAGAGGTGAGCACAACGATGCTCAGTGCACCTGGCCCTCACTTCTGCTTATCGATAGAAAATTGCTTTGACTGCTTTAAGAATGCTGCCCCTAACTGTCTCGCAAGTGCAAAGAAGTCAGGTCAGGCAATACCAGGAACAGGGTTTACATGAAGTAAACTTCTGCCTTATTAAGATCCATTTTCCAGCATATTTTCTACCTTTCTTCAAAGCATTTTCAGCTCTTTGAAATTAAAAGAACAAATCAGATGAGGCTGTAATTGGGAAGAGGTCGTTCTAGCGGCTATGGACTTACAAGAGTGTGGAAGTAGATATTCTCTTTCTGAATCAAAGCTGGATCAGCACTATGGCATGGAGCTAGAAAGTGCCATGAAAACAGTCGCTGCTGCTCAGGCAATGCATAAAAGCAAGGTCTGCTTTGTTTTCATTCCTTCTGCCCTGTGGCAGCACCTGAATGAATTCTGTTATTAATCCCGCCCAAATTTTGTCATAGGTAATCAGATAATGTTTAATACCCTGTCCATCACAACAGACAAAAGACAGGATGTAACAGTATAACAACAGTACCAAATGGAAGCTAGGGGGTTACTGAGGCTGCCGGACTGCAACTCATCCTCGGGCTTTCTAGCAGAGTGTCACTGCCATGAAGCACTGCTTCCCCAAGTCCTCTACCGTATTAGATGAGGAAAAAGATACTGAAATAAGGTAGCCAGCATTTTAATTGACAATATTGATGATTAAGTGGAAGTACCTTAGAAGCTACACCACAATCAAGTCACCACTTTTACAGTAAATCTCAGGTAAACAGTGGAGACTTGCAACTGAAAGGAGTAAATTGGAAGAGTTCTGTTAAAAAAGACAGAATGAAAAAGCATGTACAGAAAAAAAAGTTTTTTGTCTTTACTATTCTATGAAGGACTCAGAGTCAATTAAAGTTGTATTGGCAAATCCTGCTTCAACACATTATGCCACATGGCCCTTCTGTGCTGTTCTGTCTCTGGGGCAGCAGTGCTTGTATGCCAACAAAGTAACTGCCCAGATCTCATGATGGGTGAGCAGCAGCCCCCCAAAGCACCATTGTCTATGTAATTTTGCGCAATCTTTAGAAAATTAACCTGCTCCAGATATCTGGTTCACTTGCTCTGTTCCCATGACTACTTCACCTGCAAATAGAGTCTGTAAGAGTTTGCAAAATGGGTTAAGAGGCCATTTTGTGTTTCACTGCAGCTCCCACATGACACTTGCTGTCCCTTCTACTGAGCAGCTCTTTCATAACCCTTCAGAATTCATCACTCTAGAAAAATGCCTGAGCCATTGTCTAGCTCTTCAGAAAACTACAGAAAGGCTGGCATCAATCTACAAAGACTGCTCTGAAAGCAATGCTTCCTGTTTTATTATTTTGGCCCACAACATCAGAGGCAGATGTTGATGGATGGCAGTGCAGGAGGAACCATTCCACCAATATCCCGTTCCGTTTTGTTGCTGTGTGACAGATAGCAGCAGAAGGGCACTCTGACACAAAGGCGTCTGACATGAGAGTGAATTTGAAGCAAAGGTGTGAGATTGAATTCTCCCATGCAGAAAAAATGGCACCCAGTAACATTCACTGATGCTTGCTGAACGCTTGTGGAGCCCAAACAGCGGATGTGAGCACAGTGAGGTGATGCATTTCAGCAACAACACCATCATAGCAGCTGTGAAACTGTGGGTCACCGCAGCTGGTGCAGATTTTCATGAGCACAGCTTGCAGTCTCCTGTTCATCACTGGCAAAAATGCACAGCTAATGGTGGTGACTGTGTTGAAAAACAGCATTTTGTAGCTGAGAATTTGCTCTATCAAATAGTGTTATTGTGATCTTTGTATCTGCTGTAGTTTCCATGTAGATAAATAGGAGGCATTACTTTTGGAGTGCCTAAGTGTTTTTTTTTTAAACTGATTGCTATCACACTTCATGTCAGTGCTGATGGATAGATAGTTTCAAGGCTTTCTTTGGAAACCAGGTGGAAAATGTCACTGAGCTTAACATCATCTGTACTACAGATGTCGGAGCTGACCTAGCAGAGGAGAAACGCAGATCAATGGCACATACCTGGAAGCAGAATGTAACTGATTTACAGATGGCCTCTGGGCAGAGGGGAGCCAAGTGCAGGACTTCCTCAGATCAGTATTTCTTTATCTGAAGAAAGCCCTTTGCTGTAATTACGCATTGATGTGAAAGCCTGAAGGTCTGAATTCAGGGCAAAAGCACTTTGTTCTAGACAAGATTTCACCCTACTGAGTCACACAGAAAACAGGACATTTCCCTTGTTTAATTCTGGACAATGAGATAAACTTCTTTATACACAAAGTATACCCTACCTGGATTTGATCCTTGCCTCTACGTTGGGGAATATGTTTCATGGTAACAGCAGCCATGAAAAGAGCAGCAGGCAAAGGTCAAACCTGTCCTGAAAATCTATCATATATCAATTCACGTGTAGAGAAACAAAAAAACTTCTTTCCTATCCTATTTCTAAGATCTCTTAGAAATAAGAAAATTCACCAGAGGGGCTTTGAGAAAGTCATTCAGCAGAAAAATTTCATAAGAAATCACCGCCTTGGAACCATATACTTTTTCTGTCATGGAAAACACTAAAATTATGTCTGAGAATATCCACAAATCATTCAGCATTAGGAGGTGGGTAGAACCAGCGGGTACAGAAACTTTGGAAAGAGCCACATGCTCTTTTCCCAGAGTGAATATTTACTGACAAATGGACTTAATTTCCTTAAGCCCCTCAGCATCCAAACAAAGGCATAACCCCAATGGAACCAAGAGGTCTCATTAGTCAGAGGCTTCTGATGATTCAGATGAGATCTTATTTGTTTTCAAACAGAAATTGTAAAAAAAAATTAACATTGCTTCCTTCCCTCACATATGTGTTCTATTCGCAGGTGATGGGGATTCTGCTCTGTAAGGACGGAAAACAACGGGCAGGAAAGGACAGTCTAAATAGCGAAGGATGGTGAAGGTTGTGGATTTCAGAAAGGTGCTGATCTGATCTCACATTGGTTGCCTGTCTCTCTGGACAGTTGGTTATGATCAACGGCAGCTCTCCAGCTTACTAAACAATTGGCCCATATTTTTAATTGCACGGTCCAAATTGAAGCGTTCAGGGGTTTATGGCCCCTTCGTTCCTCCTTCACTCGGGCTGATCTACCTCCCATCTTCCTTATCAACTGCTGCTTCTGCCCAGCACCCTCCTCCTCACTTCTCTGCCCCTGAGGCAACAGCAATTCTTCCTCGTGGGCTCCTGACTGGACAAGGCCATTGTGCTGCTCTCAGAACTGGCCCCCAGCAGCTGCTGAGCTTCACTGGCAAAAAAGTTTCCTTCAACGCCTGGGTGCTAGGACCCGTGCATGCCGTGCATGAGGCTGGCATATCAATGGTCCCACCATCAGCCTCAGAGCTATCATGGTATAGGAAATCTCCAAATAGTCTTAGAAATAAAAGGACATGGTATAAATCCAATGGCAGTTGGCACTCCCACCTCACATCTCAGATTTCTTTTTTTCAATTTTTTTTGATAGTTTAGAAAGACATAAAAATCACCCATCACCCAGAGGTTTCATTGGCTTTTTAAACCTCCACTCCTTTCCCTCGCCTTTACTGTCACTCTGTTTTCATTCCCCACCTTTAAGAAGCACTGCATTCGTGAATCTTTAAAGTCTCAAATGTTTTTCTGAGTTAAGCTGTCTGGTTACCTCTTGTATCTTAGCCAGCTCACGTGAGAACAGGGACAAACAACTTCTTGTGTCACATTTACAGTCTCTTTCCCCACAGCTTTCTCATGTAGAAAATTGAGAACTACTTGGCAGAGCTTCCCTGTGCCTGTCTTTACAGAAGCAAGGGAGTCTTTACATATTTCATGTATACTTTCCTTGAGCATCAGAAAATCACTAATTTTTCAAGTCTTAATGCTTTGATTAGCAAAACTGTACAAAACCAAACAGAAATGCATGATTTTACAGCAGGGACCTCAAAATTTTTCTGTGCTTATTTATTTATTAGTTTTCAGAAAAATAAAACCTTCTGTTTAAGTGTAAATTAATTGGCAGGACTCCTTTCAACACTCTCCAGCTCTTCACGTAGCTCTCAGCTGGTAATGTGTTCTCTACATCATTCCGACTTCTACACTGCCTTTCATCTGAAAACCTCAAAGCATTTTTTTCAAAAGGCTAATTAGTAAGTTCCAGCGCAGCCCTTGGTGAGGCAGGTAAACTTGACAGGTGGAAGTGTTAATATCCTTGGGAGAACAAACGCAGATAAACCCCCATAACATCTCAGGCAACTTTTAGACTCGCAAGAGCTTTTGAGCTGTTTGGTTTAATGCTGTGTGTTTGACCTTCCTCTGTGGAAAGCAGCGTGAGGGCAGCCTGTGCCGACAATCGGGTCTTTCAATTCTTTTTGTCTCTGCTTGAAACATCTGGATTAAGATCTGCATGGCGTGGTTCCCAAGGAGCCAGACACTGATTGAGCTGGCACACAAAATACATGATTCTTTTAAGCCAAACAAAAATCTTCCACTTATCTAAATAATGTGAAGACTGACCCCATAATAGATTTTCCTGGACTCCTGCAGAATCATAGAATCATAGAAACACTAGGTCAGAAAGGACCTGCAAGATCATCTAGTCCAACTGTCCTCCTATCACTATTACTACCCACTAAGCTACTAAATCATATCTAGCAGCACCTCATCCAGATGTTTCTTGAACCCCACCAGGGACGTTGACTCCACCACCTCCCTGGGAAACTTCCAGAACTTCCAGCCCAGAGCCCCACTTGCTTTCTTTTTTATTGACGCGTAGTTTCTCTACCATGCATTCCTTTACTTCACATAACAATACCTGTAGGAAACTCAAAATAACAAAAGAAAAAAAAATTAAGTGCACTTTGTTCAAATATTATCAAGAATTGAGTTTGATCAGTAGGGTGGGATTCATCAGGTTGTCTGATGTGACTCACTGAATGCAGATGTCCACCTGATGTGAAAATGATTCCCCCCTCGAGCTGCACTGACTGTATGAGCTTTGGATAGTCACTCAAAAGGCCACTTAGCACATTGAAAAATTAAAGTAAAAATCTTTATTTACAAGATCTCTATACAAGCATCATAGTTTCAAGTATCAGGATGAAGAACAGGCACTAGCAAGCAAGACCTTACATCTGCGCATTAAAAGTGCACGTCTATGTCACTTCTCTCCTCCTTATTATCTGCCTGACAGCTGTTTGGATATTACCTAACCTTGGAGTTACCATTCCCATTGTGATACAAGTCCACATCCTTGGGCTGCATTCTCAGTGGATGATCTATGCTTAGAGGAGAAAACATTTTATATCCAACCTTTTCCTTGTAGAAATTTTGCCCAGAAGTACCACTGCCCAAAGCTCAAAGATCATTGACACAACAACTGAGATATAAAGGCTGCATGTCTCATCGCAGGGATTCATCTTCCCTATTCCACAAACCAAACACATGAGATGGACCCCCTTTATGTAACTCTATACCTGGCATAGGTTACTTTTTACACGGCTGTGCCTAGCCCATCTTTTTCTCCAAAACGCAGAGTTTAAGTTCACACATGGAATTCTGCTTGAACATGAAACGAACATCGGATGTATCCAGGCAAGTGATCTCAGAAGCTCACTCAACTGGCCAACAGCACAAAGCAGGAGGCCTCAGCTTACAGCTGTTGACACCCATGAGGTGTCAACACTCACTACACACAAGCACACTCTACTGCTCTACTACAAGCACACTCGCACTACAGTGAGAGTGTGCTTGGGGGTAGTCAGAGACAAAGCAGAGCACAAAAACCTCTTAGGATTCTTTCACCAACAGGACTTCCAGCATCATCCAAACACTGTAACTCCACAGCTCCAAGGGAGCTAGATCTGTCTCGTGACCCAGCAGTCTGCTCTGGTTTTGGCCTACAAGCCTCCTTCAGTCCCTTCCCACCTCCAGAGTGTCTTTAGACTCAAGCCTCACTTCCGTTGTGTCCTTTGCACTAGTTGCAGTTTGTGCATTCTCACTGAAATCAGTTCATCAGAGCCCTCACTGGTTTAATCCAAATGGGGAGTGACAGCTCAGAGTCTGTTGAGGAAGCGGGGTTGTCATCTCTGAGTTGTTTGGCTTGCTGACAATGCCACGGGCTAGAAGACGCTCCTGTCGCATTGAATTACCATTGTCCACGCTTCACGGATGCAGAAGCTATTCACAAGAGATGACCCTTAAAGCTTTGCTGTGGCAGGAGACGTTCCCCTAGTTGTTGAATGCATGAAGTCACTTTTGAGAAGCAGCATGGCAAAGGGCAAAACAGCTTCACACATGCGTGCCCAGTCCCAGACACACCCCCATGTCTCAGATGTGGAGAGGCACTGCAGCTACGCATGCTTTGAACACTGCCTGCCTCGCTGCTTGCAAGGATGCAGACCTTTGCCCTGAAGGTTAGTTACAAATCACAGTAATGTCTTCTTCCCTGAGGGACTGCAAATGAAAAAAATGCCTGCTATTATCCATCATTTAAAGAGAAGCTGTTGTGTTTGTGGGTTGATCCAATGCTCGGATATATGCCTTGACATCCACGCTTGCAGTGGATGGACATCTGTAGCATCATGTGTAATCCATTCCTGATGGAGAGGAACCACTGTCTATTTGGATCCTACCGCAAGAACAGCAGAAATGTGGTCTTGAAGCAAACCTCTTGAAAAGGTGTGATTTCTCTCCTGAAATTTAAAGCTTTCCACATTGACCTCAATCCCAGTGCAGGAGAAGTTCTGTGCAAATGTTCTGAATTATGCATGGTCTGTTTCCTCCTATACAGACAATGCAAACACTGTATGATAAAGCCGAACTATGTTCTCATGATTTCCCAAAGAAGCTGACAAATGTCAACATCATGCCACGGAACACAGAGATGGTGTTTTCTCTCACAGAAAATTGCCCCTGTGGAATATTTTTTGCACATCTTTCTAAAAACCTGTGTTTCTGCTAAGCAACCTGAGAAAAAGGAAGCTTACTGTGTCTGGAGCTACAATGTCTCTCCCCTGAATGAGCAGTTCCATGGAAACCAAGAGAACTCTTACTATGAGTAGTATCCCCTGGACAAACAGGAGGCTGCCAAGACTGGGCTTTCGTTCAACAAAAAGGAGTTAAACATTTCCTCATCAGTATCTGGAGGCATCCAAAAAACAAGTCTCATGTTGGGCTTTACATCTGAAGCAGTGCTTCGGCTCCATGAGTTATTTTTGCTGAGATGCGCGGGAAGATGGCACCAGGTATCTCAAAATTGCAAGCAAGGAAGTTGTCAAGCTACAGATACCTGGACATTATTTCTTCAGAGGACCAAAATGCTTCATAAGATGTGCCAAGATCTGGAATTTACACCTTGATTTTGCCATCTCTTTCTTATTATGTTAGAATTGTTGGATTTGGAAGTGCCTATTTCCACATCTTTCTACCTTACTACTGGTATCTCAAGTAAGATAAGGCAAATCCCTTATCCACATTTAAATTTCAGCAGAAAATCATTTCACAAACAAAGGAACAATTTAAGCCTTACTCCTATAGGTATGTGTCCTAGAAGTGGAGCCTTCTAGCAATCACAGAACACACCTTCATGTAAGCTTTTTCCCCTTGAGCATCCTCTGATGTCTAATAAGAAATGAATGCATATCATTGCCATTCCTCAGTGGAGAGACATTAAAGCAATCCCCTGCCTTTATCTGGCTTCTGATTTTCACAAAATCCACGGGACCTTTATCAACTCTAATTACACACTAAGTTCACTTGAACCTGACTAATGGGTTCAAAACACGCTGATGGAAAGAAACCGACAGGCATGTGAAGAGGCAACCCAAATGCCTCAGCCTCATTTTCTTGGAAAACCAGGCTGGAGAATCTGCAGCCTTATGAAGTTCAGAATCCCTATTTCACTAGGAAATAACATTTGACAATTTATTTTCAAGACACAATTAGACAGAAATTTTGTAAGATAACAACTTTCTAAAAATATTCCCCAGTTTCAGAATAGCAGTTATGCTACAGGCTTTATTATTTTTGTAATTTCCTCATTATTTCATGAAACATGCTGCTCCTATTGGCATGGATAATACGACATCATGTAAGAGTTAATGTAGTCTGGTTGTTTGTTTTTTTTTTTATCTTTTTCACATCATTAAGTGCTGCTGCTGTTGAGCACTGATTGAAATGTCTCGTTTCTTTCTAGATGAAAACGTCTGCAGCTTGGTGTAATCAAACAGTGTGACACTTTACAGTACAAACAGGAGATATTTGGATGTGGAAGAGATTTTCAATCAGTGCTAAGTAGCTGCTGCACTTATTATCTGAAGTATTATACTCTTTTTAATAGTTATATTACATATTCATTAATGGTAGCATCTGTTAAAATTTACTATTGGCAAATAATGAAATGAAAAATAATATAAACAGAAAAAATGCACAATATAAATGCTAGAGAAGTGAAACTGGCAGCGTTTGCATAAAGTTACACATTCATTAAATATTCTCTTGCAGGAATTCTTCCTCCAGATCAAAACTGCTTCATGGAACACAGCACTGTGCTCTGAGCTGGGAAAGGGTGGGAGAGAAACCACACAGCAAGGTGATCTCAGCCTCTCCTGCACTCCTTGGAAATCCCCAAAGCCATGTGGAGCCTAGGCTCCACTGCCTGCAGAGGAAGCTGACAGGAACAGAAGATCAAGGAAATAATTAAATCAGATATCTAAAAGAGGAATGTCCCCCAGAGACAGTAAACATGAGTGTAACACCTCAAATTCAGTGCCAGATCATTAATCAATACATGCTCAGCTATTAGAGGAACCACCTATGATAGATTCATTTGTGCCTGATGAATGTGAGGAGCCTTGCAAGGAAACTCGCAAAGGATCTGCAGATGTAGAAGCTGTGTGATCCCAACAGGTTCTGCGAGGCCCTGTCTGAGAGGTCCCAAAGCTATCAGAGCTGACCCCAATGCAAGAGCCCTTCTGTTGGCTGAGTAACAGCCTGGGACCCCAGACCACTCCAGCAGCAGACAACCAGACATCTCTTCAGTCTCTATCCTACTGTAGATCTTGGTAACGCTTTCCTCAAACACCCAAAACAACGTCAAACAACCAAAAACTGGATTTCAGGGACCCTGAAGTCAGCACAATTACTAGAGGCAAAACCATCAGCTTCTTTTGAGTTCTTTCCTCCTCACACTGAAGAAAAACTTTTCCTGAAAACCACATCTCTGTCCAGATGCTGCACCTAGTACTCACAGCAGTCTGGGCCCTGGAGTCAGGAAACACAGGCCAGGGTGGGTACTTTGTTTGGGGAGGGAGGGATTTTAAAAAGCAAAGAAGAGGCATTTACAAGGTCACCGTGGTCAACTGCAGCAGAAAGAGCAGTCAGCACAAGGGCAGCCCTGGGCCACTTGCAAAGGCAAGAGTCACTGCTGGAAGTGAACTGTTGGTCACCCAAAAGGGGTAGGAGCATCCCTGCAACACAGCAGTAAAAGAAGTCATGTGTGCATAGAAGCAGCCTTCTTCCAGGGCTAGGGAATCTCTTTCATGAAAAGAGATTGCCATTTATCATTGTTAGCAAAATCAGCATCTCTGCCTGAAGTGATTCACATTCATGAGTTAGCAGTTTCTGTCTGAAGTATTCAACCCACTCGATGCACTGTAATAGAGAGCTTCGCTGCAGCTGAAGCAGTGTGCACAGAACCTGGAAAGCTGTGATGCAATGAGACTTTCTCTGAATTGCTTTTTAAAGGCTGAAGAGCAACATACACTCTGCCTGTGGATTTGCAAGTAGTCTGCTCAAATGTATCTCAGAGAGAGCACATTATCCATGACGAATATGGAAGAGTCAGGAGCACTTGACAGAAGAGAGGCATCTTTGGGGATGCAACATGGACCATCCATTTGCTTTGCCAATAATGCACTGTGTATGTAGTTGGAGTAAGAGTGTTAATGTATTTTTTGACTAGTATATTATGCATTTCATAAAAGTCAGCACAAGCTGAACTCCAACAATTGCAGGTTAAAGACAATGCAGACTATTTAACAAAAAAACTGCTTATTTTGGACCATGTGCTGATACAGAGCTAAATCCTGCTCAGTGATGGGTTAATCAAGTTAAAAGAACTTCTCCTTGACTCTTAGAACAAGCTAAAGACTTACGGATTCTCACTTTTGAGTCTTAGGAATATCCTTGGTGGACTTCAACAAAATACAGATCGACACCATTCACAACATCAACCTAAAGGAAAAGGGACAGAGTTTGTGTCTGAAAAGACTATCACAGGTGAGCTCATTTAGAGATAAGGTAGAAAATGAGCATCTACTCAGTTAAAAACTCAGCCATCTGAAGATTTGTTTTAATCCCAGAACTGCAGTTAGTGTGTCTGTGTAGCTATGTTCTTTCTACAGACTAAAAAAGACATTTCAGGCTTGTCTACCTCGCATGCCATGGTCTGTATGAGTCCAGTGATCTGTGCTATCTTCCTGAAAATGTTATTGCTTATGTGACACTGTTCAGAAGTCAGATGCCTTGGTTTTTCCCAAGTGGGACATTTTCTTTTCACTGGACTGAAGTCCCTAAATGCACAGACTGCATAACAAACTGCAGGGTGAGTGTTCAGAATAAAATCCATTCAAAGCACAGATTCTATACATAACCAGCAAATCTCAACAGGAGAGAAATAATTCAAATTACAAATCTCACAGGTAACAGCTGGCAGGGAAACACATTTTAAGTTTTGTCAAAGCAAGTCACAGACTTCAAGACAAAAAGGAAACGTAATGAGCATCAGATCTGATTTTCTGCATAATACAACTCATTGGATTTGCCTGAATTATTCTGTATTTGAACTGCAAAACATCTTAACAGGAGAAAAGATCCTGTTTGACTTAAAAATTGCTAGTAATTGAGAATCCAAGACTGCCCTTAGTGAACTGTCCAAAGCATGAAAATTTATGCTCCAAACACATTTAAGCAAACATTTGAAGCATCTGAATATTATAGCTCTCACCCCTCTTTCTCCTTTGTTTGCACAAATGAGGACTGATATCCAAGGCTTTTAACATTTCATTTTGCAAGAGGGTTTTTCTTTTCCTCTCCATCCTGTCCTTCAATAGCCTCACAGTCTAATTTTTGGAGACTTTTAGAGCACACTCTTTGGAATAAACACTCCTTTTCCCTGGATAAGATTCTGCTGATGCAAAGATTCTGAAACTGCCAGAAGGAGACAATACAGTGCTGAATGAACTGTCCTTACAAGTAATTTTCTTGAAGTGACAATGCAATAGACTAAGATCATGAAGTCCAACCATCCTCCCCTCCGGCACAACTTAAGGCTGTTGCCTCACATTCTATCCCCTGTCACCTGAGAATCAATCACTAATTCAAAACACAAAATAAGGAGTCTTACAAAAAATAATGGAGGGAAAATCACACCACAGAATCACACATTAACTCTGAAATATAATAAAAAAAAGTTACAGTTCGTAAAATGTTAATGTCAGCTACTTTTGTGAACAATTAGCTGTGATTAAGAGGTATTAAGTGATCTGTAGGAGGATCAGGCAGAAATTTTCCTTGCCGTACAGAACTCCATCCTTGTATTTCAGAAGGATGTCTCAAAGCCTGCTTCTGATTTAATAAGAACCTAATTGCCCGATTATTGATTATCTCTTTGAAGTATGGTAATCACGATATTGCAGCAAATTTGCCATCTGCCTGTCTTGTTAACAACCCATCTATTTTCACCGCAAGCTGTCTTACCAATTGAAAACACATATGCTTTCATTGCAGTGCCTGTCCTTAAAAGAGTTACAAACACAGATGGCTTTGGGGTTGACTGCTCAAGTTTGCTGGGATCATCTACATCCTATCAGTGGGACTCTGTCCTCCTCTTGTGGCACCTGGGACCACAGAATCACAGAGTCATGAAATTGCAGGGGTTAGAAGGGACCTCTAGAGATCATTGAGTCCAACCCCCCTGCCAAAGCAGGTTCCCTAGAGCAGGTTGCTTTCTTAGATGCCCCAAACAGCTCCACAAAATGCCCTCTCTTCTCATTTGACTATAAAGCGAGGCTAGGTGGGTGGCTTAGGGATTCCAAGCCCCATGAAGACTCTGGCACTTAGAGAAAGCCAATTCCACCACCAGCATTTTTGCTGCTATTGCCAGAGGGATATAACCTTGTGCACATTGACAACCTCTCAAAGAAATAAGAGAGAAGAAGCAGGCTGATGGCGACAAAAAGTAACTAATAATTACTACAGTAATTACAGCAGACACTGTAAGGAAAGAACTTGTTGGCTATGTTAGTTCTCCTCATTCTGATCCTGAATGGTAGGGACCCTAGAACATAACTATGGTAAAATGAGGAAAGGAAACAGTGTTCTGTGTGTAAAGCAGAAGGAAATACTTCTACCACTAAAGTAGTTTCACAACATTGAGAGCCAACCTGTGGCTGTGTATGCAGTTTTGGGTCCACCACCAGCCGAGGCTGAGATGACATTTTGGAAGTGATATGAGAGATTTAATCTTCACCAAAAACATTTATCCTCCGATTAGCAAGAATTATCTTGTGCCTCCATTTTCATTCTAGGTCCGCTACAGAGCTTACTGAGGAAGGATTTGTTCAAGACGTTTTTTTTCAGTTACTGTGCTCCCTGCAGCTTTTCCCTGTTCTGGGAAGGAAGTCTTTGGAAAGATTAGTTCCACCACTGGCTTAGTGTTCAGAGCTAGCTGGTTCTGAAGTGCATATAAGAAAGATTAAGTTTGCTTTGGGACTGAGCACTGTAATAAGGGATTCAAGTAGCTGCCCCCAACCTTATGTGATGCACAGGAGCAAGCAAAAGATGCCAAAACAAGGATTTTCATTTTATTACAGTTTCATTCAAATGTCAAACAAAATCTTTTAACTTAACAGTTCTGAAAAATGAGCTGACAGGAAAGTAGCAGGAAATGGCACAAGCTGATGAATGGTGAGGTTAGCAGGGCTCATTATAGTCACCTGCAGAATGTATATACTATGTGAGCATACATCAGGAATTTTCCCTATAATCCAGAGCATAGTATTAAGAAGAACATTCACCCAAAGCTGAGAGGCATGCCTATAATGGCAATATTTTCCAAAGTATGCATCAAATCTCTGGGCAAGATGATTATGCAGTTGGGATGCTCTTTTTATGGAAGTCCTAAAAATTCACAGCTAAACATCAGGCTATGCCTTTCCTAGATAAAATTTCTACCCACAGAGTATATCATTCACTAAACAGATTAAATTAGACCCAGTCCATCTCAGTTCATTTTTTCCCTTGCCTGCAAATTCAAAGAAAAAACACTCTTGAAGCGTGCTTTAGAAAGCCTTGCCTGGATTCTTGCTCTATCAGTAGCAACAGGAATTTGGATCCACAGTATTTTTGAGAGGTTGCATCACTTGAACTGTGCATTTTTGAAAACATTGCTTCAATTGACTTCCAAAGGTCACTCAAAGTCCAAGGCATTGCATTAAATCCAAGCACCCAGAGATTATGACGGTACAAGAGGACATTCACTCTGCTATTTTCTCATCATAAGGTGAACAAACTTGAATTCTTTCTAGAACAAAGTTTATGGTGTCTGATCCCAGTACAGTTCCAGATAACTATAAAAATCACCTGCAAAAAAGTGGGATTGTACGGATGAAGTTGCCCTTCCCTTTGGCTCTCCATCTCTGGCGTGGTTTTAGAGCACATTTTCTTTATGACAGAAGAGTTTGTCCTCCATTACACCTCCCAGCACAGGCAGGTCTCATACTGCTGAAAGCCATTATGAGACTTGCAAGAGGCAGAAGACCCCCTGCCATGGTCCCCTAGCCCAGCCTGACTACTGGCTCCCTGAGACACAGGGCACTGCCAGCCTACTCCTGCAAGATTCTAACTAAACTGGCCATGGGTCTAGCCCAGCCTTACAACTCCTGAGTCCCAGAATAAAAGCTGAGATTTTTTTTTTTAAAAAATAGACCTTTATGAGCTATTTCAAATAGCCAACATCAGTACTCTTTCTGCAGGCAGCACAGAGCTTTGTCATTCTGCAGCCCTACGGAGAGCATTTCTAAATTAAATATTGAAGAAGCTTTGCAGCTGGGACTTGGAATATGTGTAATTTAATTTCTTTTGCTTTATTTCAAATAACAAAAAAAGAGCTGAGAAAATATTAGAGACAATATTTCTTAAAATTGCAAGTTAGAGATCATCTTGCTGCAGAAATTGCTGAAGGAAAGAGGGTGCAATACAAACCCAGGCTTAGCCAAGAAGGGTCTCTCCTTTCCTCACCTTCTTCCAGAATAAGGTTAGAAAAACTGCAGCATACCGATCTATCATGACTTGAGTACCGTCCATAATCCATCCTGAACCAATAAAGGCTACTTAGTACTCACCAGTCAGTCAAGATCTCGTTCTGTTTGAGCTCACTTCTGTAACCCAATCTCCCTGCTCCACTTGAGAAGCATTTCCATTTACAGGCACTATCATAGCAATGGAGTTTGCAACATTACAGACACCAACCCATTTTCTTCATCTCCTTCCCAAATGTTTCATCACTTCCATTTGGTTGTCGTCCTCCTCCACTCCTGCATACACTCCTCTCACATCCAGAGAGAACCTGCTCCATCCAGGTGCAGCAGCAGTGTGACTCTGCACCTAAAAGCTCTCCCAGCAGCAGTGGGAGCTGAAAAACCCCCCTCATCTTGTCAGAGGGATTGTAGAGGCAGCACCCTCCGTGCAGGCACTGCCAAACTCAGCATTCATAGTGGCGTGTCTTAAAGGAGCTCTTTGGGATCAACTGCTCATCTTATGTGATTCAGAAACACAAAAGCAAGCACAGAATATGGTCAGCTGAGAAGTACAAGAGGCAGCACCTCTAGTTGTCCTCAGGTGACCTGTTCAAAACCTGAAGCCGTGACAATGAAGCCTCAGGTTCCAGATCATGACGAGAAGTTTTTGGTGAACTGAGAGAAAATCAGCTAAAGGTCCCACTTTTATATGATACATCTCTGCAGACACAAACTAAATATTTCAAGCCCTTCAAGCATTAAAGTTTAAAGATGCCAGAGTCTGGAAAATGCAACATATGGCTGTGGAGCCAGACTTGAAATAGCATCATCACAGCTCTCTTCTGCAGGTATGAGCAACGGGGAACATCTGAATCTACGTCATCCAAGCACTGTGGCACCACAACAAGGCACTAACTAATGCTCTGTTTCAAGGAAAAGCCCTTAGAAGTGTTCTTGTTATTGTTTGCAACAGTAACTTATTGTGGTTGGCCGCATCAGGAGGAATTTGAATCCTTCTAGCATATGCACTTCGCAGTTTGGAAGCTTCTCGCTGTCTCCATTGTATATGTGCTCTTCCCACACAGTTTCAGCTGCATGGCTTAAGACTGATTTGGCAGAATACTGACCCTTGGGATCCCAAGTCATTCATCAGAGGTCACACAAACTTGTCAGATGCATATATTGCAATCAAATCACAACCCCATCAGTGCTTTAATCTCAAGACACTATGCTCCTTCAGTAAAACCCCCTGCCTACTCCTCAGTTATCTCGCCCATTTGGTACTTTCTACCGGTACTTACAATTATCAGGCAAAATGAAGTTGTCAGTCTTTGCACAGACTTTCATTGCCTGAATGAATTTGACTAAGTGGTTGTACTGTTTGGAAAGCTCTCAAATGTTCAGCAAAATTGCATCTTTGAATAACAATTTCTCAAGCCCCAAACTGAACCGCCAACATGTACTGGAAACACCGCAATGTATGCGTAAACCACACGACGAGCACAATCCCCCGACACCAAAGCTTACAAACTATACACTGGGGAAAGGTTTACACCAGAAGAGCTCTACACTCAGAACTGTTCCTTCGCTTCAGCCCTCCCTCCTCCACTCTTCCACTCCATGCTCTGAATACTAATCAGCAATCCAGCCATCCTGTGTCAGTTCCATGTCCTTGCATGAACAGCCAGTGGCTGGGCAAATACAGGTTACAGCCTGCAGCTTTAACTGGTCCTGAGGCTCCTTCTGCAGCTGGCAATCTTCAGAGCAGGTTTCCTGCTCTTTACACGAAATGAAGAGCTCTGGATCAGAATTAAAACACCAGTACATTGCTCCATTTAGCCTTCAGGGATGTGCCAAGTAATTGCTGCCCTCTTAAATCATTGCTGAGCACTTTAAATATACAGGAGATCAGCATACGCATCTGAGATCTGAGTTTTAGAAAATGTTGTGGAAAATGCCCATAATATAATTTTCCTTGTTAAACAGACACTGTTTTTTGTGCAAGTGAATCCAAAGATCCTGGTTCTTGGAAGAGACAGCATGGAGGTGCAACCCAAGTACTTCCAGCTCCAGCTTTGAGCCTGCAGACAGCTCCACGTGGGAGGAATCCTGTTTTCCTGCAGAGCTCTACTCAGGGCCCATCTCCAGTGCAGAATGCTGGGGGAATACCCAAGACTGCTTTTCATTTGATTATTGTAATTTTGTCTCTATTCAGAAAATATGTGATGGCTTTTTCTGGAGTCTTCCATGCAGTTGCATTCCCTTCAAAGGCTGCACGTTACCAAAGCTCCAGTCAGGAGCTTGCCCCTTCTTGCTATAGCAAGCCTGCTCCCAATCTGTGAGGCATTCACATTAAAACTGTGTCACACATTGCTGCAAAAATGAGCCCATCTCCAGCATGGTTGTACAGTCCACTTCAAACAAAGAAACCAATAGGTTTACACCTTCAAACACTCTCTGATCTACACCTTATCTCAGGTTCCCCATGGCTTCTAGCCACTGAGCCAGGAGTGATAAATTAAGCATCTGAGGAAGCAAGACAGACCAAAGTTCATTACAACTTCTAATTAGCTCTGGGGGAGAGCCAAAGACAAAGATTTAGTACCAGAGCACCTCAGACAGGAACAGCTCCCTGTGAAGTGGCCCCTTCACCTCCTGGTGCTCCGCAGCAGAGCTGTAGGTGTGGTCCTGCTCAGTGCTGAGTGCTTGCTGAGTACTTTCAGCAATTAAGCAGATCAGACATAGTTAGCATTGTTCATTGAGAAGGCAGAAGGAAAAAGATAATTAAAATTTTCGTGAGACATCGGTGGCAGGGAGGTGATGCTGAGCAAAAGTGAACGTCCTTCTTATGATGCCACAGAGGTGAAAAAGCCGGCTGGAGCACCTGGCAAATGTGAGGCCTTACATTGCCTCAGAAAACAGCTGGTCTTTGAGAGTTCTGACACCAAACTCAGCCTGGGCTTGTACTTTCTCTCAACGACAGAAAAAAGGCTCAGAGACAAGAGTTTAACAGAAGGATTTTACACAAACTTTACCTCACAGGATCTCCACAAGGACTGTGCAGGGTGTCCGGGCCATTTTGTGGGTGCGGTGCTGGTGTCTCCTCACGATGCGGTCTCAGTGCACATAGCAGCATTGGGCCTGCTCTCTGTTCCCCTGGGCCGCTGTGCCCAGCCTTATCCTGATGCACCTGGCCTGTGGGTATGTCCCCTTCTGTGGATTTTTGTGTATTTCAATGGTTCTTATAGCCCCCTTCCCACCTTTTTTTGTTTTCACCCATGATTATGGCTTTGCTACCACTAGCTGCTAAGAGGCCAAGGGAAGATTGAGGGAAAACCTTAATAAAAATGGAGGCAAAAAGTCAGTGAGTACCTCAGTGTTTTCCCTATTGTTTGTTGCTAGGGCTGGTGTTCTGCTGAGCAATGGGCCTGCACTCTGTTTTGCCCTTCTTTTGCAACTAATGTACTTCTAGAAAAAGTTTTTATTGCTTGCCACTTTTGCTAGTTAAAATTGATGACAAGCAGTAGGAAGGGAGCAGCACGGAGCTGTCAGGGGAAGGCCAGGTAGGGGTTAGGAAAGGCTCTGCCCCAGAGGCGGTGGCCATGACACAGTGCCCAGGGCAGTGCCACAGCCCCACGCTGCCCAAGCTCAGAGTTGGGACACTGCTCTCAGCCATATGGTTTGAGTGGTGCCAGGAGCTGGACTTGAGGAAGCAGCTCCTCAGGGAAAGATTCAAAGTAGGCAATTTCTAGAGAGTAAAGTCAATCACTACCTGAAGAAAATGCTTAAACTGTGAGCACATTCTTAATGTGCTCACAGGAGAGGTGATTCCTTTACACTTTTTCTGTTATCTGAGAACTCCTTGAAAGAGACATTGTGGTCACTGCAAGAGAGAAGTGAGATATGAGTGCAGCAGCTGCTGAGCTCTGCACTGTTGGTACTCCCTGGAAAAGCAGCTCTCACTTACACCCCAGTTATTACACTTCTAAGAAGGATGACAAGGCTTCAGACACTCTGTGTTGAAGAGTAGGGGCTATTTATGTTTTCAGGCATGGTTCTGTTCAGCTGCATGAAAGATTCCATGTGATGAGTGTATTGCACGAAACTGCTGTGCGGTTATGGTGTGTGGTTATGGAACTGCTGAACTGTTATTTCTGCCCTTAACATGGCCGCAGAATGAAGACAGTATTATCACAGGTTGTAGGTTAATTGTCAGTGTCCCTGCACTAAGAGTTGTTACTGAGTAACTGCCAGGACACTTAATTGCTTAAGCAATTAATTACTGGGCAGAAATGGAGGGCTGTATGTTCCCATGGGTGACTTCCTGGGAG
>WBMW01003492.1:382535-399956 GCA_013396635.1 Penelope pileata
CGGCCTGTAGTTTCCAGGATCTTCCTTTTCCCCCTTCTTGAAAATGGGGGTTATGTTCCCCCTTTTCCAGTCAGTGGGAACTTCACCAGACTGCCATGACCTTTCAAATATGATGGATAGTGGCTTGGCAACCTCATCCGCCAGTTCCTTCAGGACCCGTGGATGAATCTCATCAGGCCCCATGGACTTGTATACCTTCAGGTTCTTCAGGTGGTCTCGAACCTGATCTTCACTTACAGTGGGCAGTTCTTCCTTCTCCCAGTTCTTACCTTCTCTTTCTGCACTTTGGGTGGTGTGTCTAGAGCCTTTGCCAGTGAAGACTGAGGCAAAGAAATCATTGAGCACCTCAGCCTTCTCCACATCCCTCGTGACCAGGTCTCCAGTTTCCTTCCGGAGAGGGCCCACATGTTTAAACTGTGAGCACATTCTTAATGTGCTCACAGGAGAGGTGATTCCTTTACACTTTTTCTGTTATCTGAGAACTCTTTGAAAGAGACATTGTGGTCACTGCAAGAGAGAAGTGAGATATGAGTGCAGCAGCTGCTGAGCTCTGCACTGTTGGTACTCCCTGGAAAAGCAGCTCTCACTTACACCCCAGTTATTACACTTCTAAGAAGGATGACAAGGCTTCAGACACTCTGTGTTGAAGAGTAGGGGCTATTTATGTTTTCAGGCATGGTTCTGTTCAGCTGCATGAAAGATTCCATGTGATGAGTGTATTGCACGAAACTGCTGTGCGGTTATGGTGTGTGGTTATGGAACTGCTGAACTGTTATTTCTGCCCTTAACATGGCCGCAGAATGAAGACAGTATTATCACAGGTTGTAGGTTAATTGTCAGTGTCCCTGCACTAAGAGTTGTTACTGAGTAACTGCCAGGACACTTAATTGCTTAAGCAATTAATTACTGGGCAGAAATGGAGGGCTGTATGTTCCCATGGGTGACTTCCTGGGAGTGTTACGAGGTGTGACAACTAACTGCAAAATGAAGCATGAATGTGAGCAGTTGCTATCAGTTATTACACACTGGTATTGTGTGGGGAGTTTGCAGGAGAGCTTGGAGAGAACTTGCGGCAGTGTGGAGGAAGTCTTTTCCAGGGTATCCTCAAAGAGGACAGACTAATGCTTGCTTGCTACTCTGCCTCCTGCAGCTCACGTTAGAGGGGCTGGAGCTGATGGTAGCGGTTCCAATATAAGGATGGAACATGGAGACCTTTCTAAGACCATGCAAGAAGCGTTGGCTGCTGATGGGAACATTGCCTCTGTGTATTCCCCAGCACTAAGGTCAGCAGGAAACCAAACATAGCCTTGACCCTTTTCATTTTGTCCTGAGTGGATATCTGCTACATTATGGGACAGTGCACTCATGCCCTCTGTCATGAGTGTCCTGCTTTGGACAGGCACCACTCCAGTGGGTAGATTTCCAGGGGGTACAAGTCAATGGATTTGCTGCCTTGTGGTGCTCCAGCAGCACAGGAAACCAGAGACCAAATTCTCCATGGCCTCAGAGCTTGCTGTGCTAAACCTCGACAATCCTCTCAAGGGGAACACGCTGTGTGGCTGTAAGTAGTAGTAAATGCTTGAAGATCAGAACAGACCAGGGAAGTAGGTAATGGCTTGTGTACAACAGGTACTCTCTGGCATAACCACACTGTCAGGCTCTCCTTGTATAGACTCAGTGCACAGCTGTTGCCAGCTTTGTTACAGAATGCCCCCAAGTGCCGTGAATTGAGTTGACAAAAGTGGTCCGTTGCCAGCATAGCAACATCCACACTAGGAGTTTTGCTGGCATCAGCACGTTGATTTTTTTTTAGTTTCACATTTGTTAGCTAATAGAATTATGCTAGCTGAATTATTTCGTACCTATCCATTCCTGTCATGAGAAAAGATGTGAATGCTGAATCCAAGTACATCTGGGTCAAACCCTCACCCCTAGGACTTGCTCAGAGTTCATGTGAAGATCTACAAAACATTATCTGTATAAGAAAAAATAATGTTTTCAGTTCTCTAAAGCCCTGAGTGCTCTTTCTTAGCACCTTACCTATTCACTATTTAAACAAAGAGGTAGCAAAACTCATAGCTTGACTTAACTCAGCCGATTGTTTGGTCTTTCTTGGCAATCTGAAAGTTAAAACTGAACAACAGGCTTTCTCCTTGTCATTTCTCTTCTATATGCTGTGCTTAAAAAAAGAAAAAGAAAGAAAGAGAAACTAAGAGAACTCAGGTGTTGTATTTTACTTTAGTGAGAAAGGAAAATGGAGGACAGCTTGTGAATGTAATTAAATCAGCTAGCAAAAAAGCTGAAAATCAACAAGTGTGAAAAGAATTTGAAACAGTGAATGTGGTTCTATATTTAGTGGAAAGTTTTCTTTTTCCTTCACAGCTTTTGTGCAGAGCCCAAAGGCACTAAGAGAATAGATCTGTCTATAGCAGTCTGTGGCCCAAAGTGTCAGAAATCTGCAGCAAGTATGTAATGCCACTGAAGGAGGTTTTTAAAAGATGAATGCCCCAAAGGCTCTGAATTAAAAGAAATGAAATCATTGTAATGCACAATACCACATCTGTACAACTCAGGGTAATGCTACCTAAAATAAATCTGTGTATGACTCACCAACTCCCTCCTACTTTAACTAATAGGTTACCCATGCATACACTGCATGAGCTCCATCTCCATAGATAATCAAATACTCCAGGAGTGCACAGCATAACCTCAGATTCAGAAGTAAACAGTTGCTTTAATCCTGGGTTATTTCTTCTGTTGTTTGAGAACACAGCCCCAAGACTACTGTGACATTGTTTATAGATGGTTATTGGAAGAATTTTCAAACTGCATTGTGTTCAGCGGGTTCCTTTAGAAACTGCACCATAAGATTCTTGTCTATTTTAAGCAATCTATCTGGTTAGCTTTTAGTCTGGTCAAAAATAATTGGCCTATGGGTTAATGATATGTTGTGTAAACAGGAATTTGAGACAAATAGAAAATCATGTTACAAAACAGTGTCTGGGATTCTTGGTAAGACTGTCAAACACAGGCCATGCTGTGTTTGCCTGATAGATCTTAAATACCCAGGCAGCTGCTACTCAAGGCACACTATGTTGTGTATCCTTTCAGCCTTGCAGCAGAGCAATGCTATTACCCTCACTTTATGGGGAGATAGTCATAAGGAAAGGTGCTTTTATGATTCCTAAGGCTTATACAGAGTGGCAATGATCTTGCTTGATTTTAGCGTTCTGAAAGCTCGGAGCCTAGTCTAAGCCAGCTAGGTATGCTGCTTTGGAGAGAAAGATCCCAAGGACTCTTCATCACATACATCTAACAAGTGGGATGTGTGAAGCTAGAAACAGGGAGGGGTTATATAATGACTTGGTGTACCAGAATGTTCTATGTGCTTCTCAGCCAGTGAGGAGGATGGCATGGCTGTATTCACAGTGTCATTGTAGAGCCTGACCTAAGGCCCCTTCCTGCATCCCCATCTTCTAGAACCTCCTTTGAGATTAGCTGTAGCAGTGACTGTAGATCTGTCACCCTGTTAAGGTGCGATATGATGGCAATGCAGTGCCCTCATGAAAATGTGTCATGGCTATTTATACAGTAACCAGACCCAAATTCGAAGTCTACCCTGGGATTGCTCTTCTTTGCACTCCCAAGTACGAGGGCAAAAAGCATCCAGATACCTCCCTGAAAAAGCTCTTTGAGCATGTGTGCCTCTGGGAACAGACTGGCATTCTGCCTCTCATTCTGCAGCTTTAAATGCCTCTGGCCTGCCCTGAAAGTTTACTCTGCAGCCAGTCTCACATCTCTGGTCTGACAAGACTTGGGGAAGCTGTGAGCAGCATCAGTGACTGCCAGACGATGCAGGGTATCATTTAAAATACAATTAACTGACTCTGCAGCTCTCCATAGAGAGAGTAAAGGCTGCCTTGACTGAAGACCTGTAAAGTGAAGAAGTTGTGAGTGAGTGAGCGCTGGTAGAAAACCTTATTTCGACTAAACTTCCTCCAGCTGGGGAAAAAGGAAGAATAACAAAACAAATTTATGAAATTCTATTCTTTCAATGAGAAATAGGAAGACTCTTTGGAAATGGTGAGATTGATCCTTGGCGAAGGAAACAAAGTATTTCTTGAAAAGGAGAGGATGGAAAGATGGTAAGATAGCGTGATAAGGCGCAAGCCCCTTTTCCAGAGCAAAAATAAAATCGGCAAGGCTTTACAATAAAATTGCTATCACCTCAGCTATTCCACTCATTGGAGGATTACTTCCATTACCTATCTCTATCAGATTAGTTCTTCCTGTTGGAAAAGGAATAGGGAGAGGAAACTAAAAACAAGCAAACAACTGCACACCGGACAATACTAGCTGGGCAAACGGCAGTGTCAGTCTCCTACTGCCTTATTAGCTGTAAGAATGTCATCAGCAATGGACACCATCCAGACTTACAGCTGGCTGCTTATGTATTCACTCATGCAGCTCACAGAAGAGCCTGGGTCAGTAAGTATCATTAAAGGAAAGAAAAAGATGTGAAAAGAAAGCTTCTTCCTTCCTTCTCATCAGTTCCTGTTTCCCTTTAAGTTTTCTTCTTTTACTTCTTGAAATCAGACTCAAGATTGTAGCATGAATGACGTTTGCCTGGTCACAGTCCCGAGTTACTGCAATAATTGCATAATTAAGCAAGCAGTAAAAGCCCCTGCACTGAGCAGTGAGCAGGCTGCGGCCACCTCAAAAGCAGCTTGAGAAGCAAAATAGGAACTGAAAAAGAGGGGAGGCAGGAAGGGGACTTGGGCAGAGAGAAAAGGGGTTGGAGGAGGTAGAAAGAATCCAGAGAGGAAGCCAAGCCTCCAGATTCCAGGGTCTTTGGGTTCGCTCCTCGTGGCAGAAGTTCCCAGCCAGCTGGCCCCTGGTACCTCCAGGGCTGTGGTCGGGAGCCTGGGCTGACAGGCTCAGCAGTGATGTGAGCAGAGAGGGAGCTGAGCAGCCCAGCAGGATGCTGCAAATGGATTAGAAAAACAAACAGGAGCTCATCTCTCAGTTCTAACTTCCTTGCTGGAAGGGGAATGTGTTTGCTCCTATCTGTCAGCAGAGCTGCTCTGGTGCCATCTGACTGCCTGCAGAAAATGTTTATTGTCATTTTATAGATGCTGAAAAACACTTTAATACTCCCATCACCTTGAATTCGTGCAGTATGGGTTTGGTGCCTAGCTGTGTTCATCTTCCATGCTCTGATTTATGGTCATCTGTCGCTTACCAGACCAGCAGCATAAAATCCCCCTGCTTGCAGGAACCCTGCTTGGAGATTTAAGGGATTAAATATTACAGTGAGAGAAGTGCAGTTTGGCTCTACACCTGCTCCTGCTGTGTTTCTGGAGTTTGCTGGTGAGCAACACTGCCTAGCCAGAGTGTGCAACTTTACCAGGAGCCTCCCAAGAGCCACTTTTTTAGGAAGCTCTGGATTTTTGACTCAAAAGGCCATAAAAAACTTCAGAATAGGCTGTTAGTATAAAAAATAGCTTAACAAAATAATTTTGCAGCAACATTAATCTAAGGTTAATGTAACTATATGCAGGGTAAAAGTCAAACAAAAAAACCTGTATGAGGTACATGAAAACTTTACTGTGTTTAAACTGAATATTTTGATACTGTATTGTCAAAGAGAAAAGGTAGAATAATTTGTACTGATTTTTCTTCTAACAAATGGTTATAAAAAAATGTATTCCCTTGAAATGCTTTCATTTCAGTTAATCTGTTTTCTAACAGAACAGCTTTGTCAGTGTGTTCTCCAGCACCTCTACCACCAGTAATTAATGGAGAAGGCTGAAGAGAGATCTTACAACTGAGCTGTACTGATCTTTGGGTGAACAGAATGAATGGCAAAAATGTATACAATAGAGGTGCAACATCTTTACATTGCTTCCACTTGCATTGTGCAAAGAGCTGGTGATCAGCACAAAATGACAGCCATTATTTTCTACTTCTGTGACTATTTCATTGCAGTCCATCCATGGGGCAATTAGAAACAGTGGCAAATTCTAACTCACTGCAAAATCACAGCAGTGGCACTTTGCTGCTTCTCCCACCGAACATCCTGCTTGAAAATATGGGGCCAGGTGTCAAAAATTAAAAGACTGAGATCCAATTCAACCCGAAATCAAGCTGTCACAGTGGTAGTGTTAGATCCTCATAGGGGATGAACATCCTCACAAGGGCTCAGCTGTACATTTAAGACTGCTTTTGCTAAATCCTTCGCAGCATTAGTTATGTGCTATGGACTGGCATCTAATGTCAAAGTGCTACAAGTTTTATTCATGGTGAATGGTAAGCATAACATCAAATGTGACCATACATGTAATTACAGTTGTTGCCCAGGCATTCAAGAAGTGTTGGAAATAATAATGCTGGTTAGTTTACCTGAGAAATAGTTTGAACTATATGTTTACTGTCACAGTACCAAAAGGCACTTTCTTTCTCTGGAAGGAAGATTTGTCAGGCCAACAGGAGATTGTAGCATGAACATGAGCCTTGTACAACTTCATAAAGCCAGCGCACATTTCTCTTCCTGTCTCTTGTAGCTCTCTGTGCAGCACAGCAGAGCGTCTCTAGGTGTGCCTCTCTTTCTCTTCTCTGTGATTCATACCATTGCTTCCAGCAGGGCTGGAATTTATACTCCAAAGCTACTTATGCTACGCTGTTAGTCACTTTGTTTTCTGACCAGACGTCAGTTTGGCCACAGCATCTGGAAGTGCCCATGATGCTCCAGGCTTCCTGCACTCCACAGTACAAAAACCTGCCCTGACCATGATGAAACGACAGCTTGTCAAACACTGACAGCCAAGGTCTTGCTCTGTTCTCATCAGAATTTAGAAATTCTAGGCCCATAGAATTTCCCCTTAACACCCCCCCCACACACACACACACAGGAGAGATCAGGTTTAGTCTTATTACATGCCAAAAGACAGCCTGGGGAGGGAAAGATGATGTCAGTGAAACTTAGAGGGTTGCTGTAACACTGCTGAGCTGTGGGGACTCTTTTTTCAGTTACACATATTATCACTTTATTGCTCTGAAGGAGGAGCACTATCACACATTCAACTGCTCCCTCCATCTGTGAGAGAGAATTGTGCTACCAGCAGTGCAGGAAGCTAGGCTGTCATGAAATCCTCCTGAAATGCTCTGAAATACAGGAGCACAAGTGACTTTTCAGGAGATGTGGGGCTGCTTTCTTGTGCATTATGGAGTGGGAATTCACATCGTCGCAGAGACTGTGCCAGTGCTTTCACTGAATTAAACCACACTGGACTCCTGCATTTTTACCTAGCCTTGACGTCTGAATCCATTAGGAATTAGCAATTCTAATTTGAAGCAGCCACGCTAATTGTGTTTTTTTTTTTCAATTGGCTGCACTATTGATTTTACAAGATACGTGATGCTCTTCCACCTGTGCGCGAGGCTCCTGCTGGGAGCTGCTAATGGAAAAAAACACTTCAATTAGCAAGAATTCCCTCTGAAATCCTTGAAAATCCAATATTGCTGATTAGTTTGTTAAAAAATCTTATTAAAAAATGCTCAGTGACTTTCGCAATAATATCAAGAGGCAGATCCTTGTGCTGGGCTCCCTAGAAGACTAATCTCTCCCTCTCCTTTTTCCTTCCCTGCCTCCAGCAAGGTTCAGAATTTGCAGCATGCAGGAATTAATTTCTTAGCCCCTCCCAAGTGAGCCATGGAGGAGGAGAACTATGCTTCCTTTCTTAGCCCCATGCGGGAAATGTAGCTGTATAAAGAAATTAATGATGTTAATCCAGATTCAAGGAGAGTGGTGGAAAGTAGCAGAAAAAATTCCCTTTCATCCCTTCAGCACTTCATCAGGCAAATTAGCCAAATTAGCTGTATCCCTTGCTTATCAATTTCCTACTTCAGCCTTGAATTCACATTAGCTTAGTTGGGTATCTCCTGAGAAGAGGAAAAGGTGTGTTTTTTCTGCATCTTCTCTCACGCAGTCACCTTAACAGAAGGGGTGACTGAATTCAGAAATAACAAGCCAGGTTGTGTTTGGGACACAAGCTGGTGTTCGCCGAAAGCCTGCTAATGATCTCTCTCCCACAGGCATAAGTCTGGCTTCCTCTGCTGTAACTTGTGCCCGTGATAGCAGGTAACTAACAAATTAATACAATGCAGAATTAAGGGAATATATGCATCTGCACAGCATTATCCTAGTCCTTTATTTTCAGATAATCATTGCAATTTCTGTGGGCAAAATGGGCTTTTAACTTATAAAAAGACTTGTTCTCATTATTTTGGCCATATTAGCAATAAGGAGACAAAGTTGGAGTACCTGCTAGCAGGAAGGCAATGCACTAGTCTGAGTGACTTCCTCACTTCCTCTGTCCCAGAATTTGATTGCAAAATTGCCACTGTTTCTACAAAGCTACCTTTTGTACAGGCAACAAACCACCCAGGAAGGATTCCCTGACTCCCTCCAAAGCTGAAAAAAAAAAAAAAAAAAGAGCCTGCCTGTTCCAGTTATGTGTTGCTTCACTCATTTAGTTTTAAAAACAATATAGGGCAGCTAAAAATGAAATTGTATGTGAGCAGCTGCTTAGAAAGCAGTGTGACTGGACACGAAGAAGCCTACCTACCTTGGGGAAACTGGAAATGGTTGCAGGAACCTTCCTATCCTCTTAACTTAAAAACTTTTGTGCCTTCCTTGAGGAGACAGTTCTCTCCCTGTCAGCTAGTGGGGAGGGAGGACGGTGCCACAGAGCAGGAGACAACTTTTGGTTTTCTCCTGTTACCCCTCTGGAAAAAGCACTAGCACTGGCCAGAACTGTCCGTGTGGTGGAGTAGCTGCTCTGCAGAGGGCAGATACGAGCAGCCGCAACAAGGAGAATGTTTCTTCCCTCAGACTTTCCCTTCCCTGCTCCTTCTGAGCCTCCGGTCTGTAGCTGGGGCTGTCCAGCACTCTGATTCAGCACACGCTAATTCTGACATTTCCATAATGTCTGCTTGTCATCACCAACCCTTAATTTAACCTCACTGCAGAAATGCCGCCTGCATTTCAACTAGGCAGGCAGGAGTTTAATTACACAGTCAGGCAGCTGGGCTGTGTTGCAGCATATCCAGCCAGTCTCTGGTTTTGTGTGTATAATTGCTGAAATACCTAATTTTCCACCCTCCTCTTCACCCCCACCCAATCTACATTCTCATTTAGCAACCAAAGTCCCTTGAAAATATTTTGCTAACAAAACAAATTGCTGCTGAGTTAAAGCAGGTTTTTTTTCCCCCTGGATTTCTGTATCAGGCAGTTGGAGTCACTGAGTTAATGAGGCCCAGAATCCTGTTTTTCCTCATACCCAGCTGATGCCATGCCTCAGCACTGCTGCTGTTAGTCTCTTGCATCTCTATTACTCCTTGACACAGCCCAGAGCAGTGCTGAATTCCTCCTTTCGAGATGAATGGGCACTTGTTCTGCTACAGTCCTTTTGTAAATTCTGCAGACTCCTCTGCTTCTTGAGAAGTTCATCTTTCTTTGAATCCCTGATTCTGGGTTCCTCAAGGTGCAACATCAGCCTGCAGAAGTGGGCAGCCCCAGAAGGAGCAGCCAGAGGCCCAGGTCAGAGCAAGGCCCAGCAGTGCTGCCAGAGCTCAGGGTTACCTGAGAAATACAACCAAATCAAACCCTTCTGGGTGATGCATTTTCATTTTGCCACATAAGGAAGTCCCAAAAAAACAACATTGTTCTATGAAAAAAAATCTTACTACCTTTACCCAGTGACACTTTAGCAGGCCATCTAGCTTTTCCTGAAAGGTGATAGGAGGCTGCGCTGTCCCTTGAGCCTTTGCAAATAACACCTCCACCCCCGACACCTAAACTTACATCTTTTAGTAGACGACATCCATTCATAATGCTGGCTCCCAATTCATAGCTTTGATCTAAACAGTCCAGTATATTAAAGAAAAACAACAGTACTGAGCTGAATGTTGTGGTGCTTAGTGCCTGTCTCACAATGTCAACTGTCCTTGCAACAAGAGTAGATATTCCCAAGGGAAACAAAGGGCTAAACTGACAGCAGGATCATATTCCTCTTAATTCATGCATCAAAACTCATACTGAGGACATACTAAACTCTTAACGAGGCTTTCAGGACCTGACCTTACCCATGTGCAGGAATTGTATCACTTGCCTGTGGACCAGAGTCACTGCTGTTTCAGAGCATGAAGAGAACATATCAGTGATGCTTGAAAGCTATAGGACAAGGGATCAGTGAAATATGCTGAACACAGATAAAATCATCAACAGTGTCTGATCAACCGGGTGCATAGAAGTAATTACTCCTGTACATCCCATGTTAGGTGATCTTTGTGGGACCCAGTACAACAAGCTACCAGGAGGATATAACAAAATGAAGGCCGTGAATGGGCTTATCTGTTGTAAATAGGAGATGTCTATATTATTATTCAAATCAGCTTCAATCAGCTACTGCCATTCCTTTGATCTGCTCTGCTCAACACCAGCTAATGTCATTAAGGCACATTCAAACTCCCTAGGATCCACAGCTGGAAGTACTGACAGCTCTGAGTGGCAGCTGGAATCAAACTTCTTAGGCAAAGAGGAGGGGACAGAAAAGACAGTAAATGGAAAAAGGCAATTTTCCAAGTGGGCTGTAGCATTGAAGTACCTGACTTCCCACTGCTCTGCCAGGCAGAGAGGAGCTGAAAAGGGAATTAAGCTGTCTCCTGTCATAATCTTAACTTGTGCTTTTGCATAATGAGCTGGAGTAACTATGTCTCTACTTGAATGTATGGCAGTCTTTAATCCCTGAATTTGACTCGTTTCTTCTCACTGCCTGGGGTGACCAAGAATGCCTCTTAGTGATGCAATTGCTTTGGGCTTTACTTCAAAGATTTCCAGGAGATTCCTGTGAACCTGGGACTACCTCCAAAGAGAGCCTCAGAAACGTATTGAGGACTGCAAGCCTTTTGTCAGGTAGGTTTAAATTTGCTGCATGGGGATTCATTCTGCTGTGTGAACCAATGGGCCTTTTCCCATGGCAGAGAATTTCCTTGAATTAGTTCCTGTTCAAACTAGAGCACGGGTTGGCAGAGCCAGTACCAGCCAGTTGCTCTTGGTCTTACAGCTTGTTACTGTATGAAGTCTTGAAATCAAGGTTGTCTTTTTAGAAGCTTTTTGGCCTAGAATAGGAGCAATGGATTGGCATTTGCTGTTATTCAGTATTCCTCTGATACTCTTTGCTAGCTTTAAAATATATACTTCTCTAAACCTGCTTCACTCTCCATTGTACAGTTAGGAAGTTCACACAGAAAAGATGGCTTTGCTCCAAGCACTCTGCACCTTTTTCTATTGAGCTGTCTGCTTTCTCTTGCATGTTTGTAGGAGTCATCAGTAAAATCCACAAAGACCTCAGCAGAGCAGGCCTGTTCTAGGGAGAAATAACGGTGCTTGTGATTGTTCTGCAGAATCTTAGAAAATGTCTTATTTCCATTTTCCTTTGCTAGTATTAAATTTTAATGCAGGAGTGTCCATTGATATTCATTATTCACCTGCCCTTGAATTTTTAACCAACGTGTGCTAGAGATTGTTTCGGAAATTCTGTATTTATAGAGAGCTGGGAGTGAACAGTTATTCAGCCATGCTGATAACTGCTGTCACACTTCAGTATCCATTTTCAAGAAAAATAGGTGGCTGATAATCATAATCAGAAAAATTGTTAAATTGCACAGACAAAAGGATGCCAGGAGTCATCTGCTCAGTGAGAGAGAAATCCATCTTTTCTGGGGATCTGGCTCAGGAGCTGTGTGATCACTGGCACCCACAGTGTGAGGGCTCTGTGATACACAGGCCTTGTACTGGCTGTCAGCATGCTGATGAGTTTTGCTAAGAGACAAGTTACGGGATTTGTTAAAGAGAACTTTTTTCTCAAATATAACTTTTTTCTTTGTAATTTTGCTCAGGGGTTATCCAATGTGCAAACTTGGCCTTTCATTAAAAGCATTTGGATTTCAGTTTTATTTTCTCTTTCCTTTTTTCACTCTATAAATAGCTTGTAAATCAGTATTCAGATTTCAGTGGTGTTGATGTCTCTAGCACTCTTCACATTTTAAATAAAAATCACGATGCTTAGAGCAGGGTTGGTGTTTTCAGCAGTAGCTCTTAGAATCATGTAACTGTGAGAATCTCAGTTTGCACTTAGAAGGGTTTTTGTAGCTTTGTATTGCAAAGCAAGTAGGAAAATATCACACAAACGTGCTGAGGACTGACAAGTGGCAAGCAAATAGAAGAACTTTACAAGTGATCTCCAAAAAAAATCTGTACAACTCCCCCCGACACAGAACTTCTCTCCTTTATTTATAGTTCCTGTAGGAGAAGGAAATGAAACACAAGTCTCTCCCGAAGGCACCTGAGATAGGAGAGTTTCATTTTTTCTGGAGCTGCCTATTGCCTTTCCCTGGCTATGCAAAAAGGCTGAAGACTGGGATTCAGCCTGTACAGCCTTGGGCACTAGCCCAGCTGTGAGGTAGACATCTAGCACAAAAAATCATTGCTGAAATGCAGAATCAAACACACTCCCAAGCAGCTAAAGGCTGGGGACTATAATGATGAGCATTAGGAAATACCAATATCATTACCGGAAAAGCACACAAGAGATAGAGAACATCAGTAAACATGGAACAAATTTGTACCAGATACTGTTCCATGAGTTTAGTAACACTGAGTCTTATTCCTGTGAGTTTCTTGACTGTACTAGTATGGACACAGCACTCTTTTCCCAGACAATGTCTTTTATTGTCCCTGGAAATCTCACCCTAAAACAGCTCGTTCTATTCACTTTGATTTGTGTGCTCAGTTGAAAGGATGACCACTTCCCTGACTTTCAGACTTACATGTTAAACAAGACAGATACAGTGTCTTCCCAAGCCCTGAAGAAACACCTATTGGACAGCAAGATGGGGCCACAGCAAAACAGGAGAACAGATGTAGGAAAATCACATTTTAAAACAGCTCGCAGCTACTTCAAACATGAAGTGCCAGTGAAATTAACTTCCTTGACGCTTGGATAACGTTGAAAGTACGAACTAAGTATCAGGATCCTTTTGCAAAGCTGGCTGAGATCTTCAAGAGCAGTCAGAAAAATGGACACTAGAAAGATCTGTATCTTGGATTCCTGCTGATCTTTGAAGAGTTTTATCACCTCCACAACTGGTAATAAGCATTAAAGATGGTCTTTAGGGAAGATCTGTCCTAACCCTGGACAAAAATTTATTACATGCACCTCTTGTATGTACTCCTGTGTGACAGTACTCTGTTCTAATTGTGTTGTTCTTTGGTACAGTCCAAACAAATATCAACGCATTCTTAATACATTATTTTCTGAGCTGGGCTAAATAAGCAAAAGATAAATCTACTAGCAACGCAATTAAGTCATAATTATACAGGAATACATATGCAATTACTTTCCCATCCTCATTAAATTTGAATGAATGCTTAGGGGTTTAACTACCTTTTAACTACAGAGCAAAAGAAAGTTAATTAGGTGCTTGCAAAATTCTACATTTTAAGATTTCCTAGAAGATGTGTGACAGTAACTGCCTTTGAAAAAAAGTGACTCTTATTCTTGGTGAGAAAAGAATAGATAAACATTTTGTGCAAAGAAATTAAAAATGCAAGCAAAGTGTATTAATAAAAATTCAATTATACAATTATTGCATGTGCAACCTTCAACTAATTGCATTGCAGCAAGATTTCTGTCCTGGGTAGGCACTACAATTCTGCCAGAATAAAACAGCTCAAGATGATATTTAGTGAAGCTTTGGTAAAAGAATGCTACAGAGGAGATAAAGGGCCTGTAGCAGGAAAGTTGGGTCTTCTTGATGCATTGCTGTTCTTTGGAAAGTCAATCTGCTGAGCTAAAACCAAGGAAAATTTGCTTCAGTGATCCCCAGTCCAGGGGGTCTTTAAGGCCTGAAACTACTGGGCTTGGTGTGAGAGATACCTCTCACTGTGCAGGAGAGCCAATGAGATATCTGATAGAGACTGGTGTGATGGACAAGGCAGGCAGGAGACTGACTGAAGCTCTGGAGAAGGCTGGCCAAGCCACTCCAGGAGCCTTGCCAGAGGGGAACACTGCAATTAACATCTCTTAGAAACACTGTTTATCGTGGAATTGTCTTTCCTTCAGGCACAAAAATGCAGTATTTTATTATTGTTTCTCCCCTTCCCAGCTGGTTAGTTGGCTACTGAAATTATGTGATCAGTATGTCATACAAAGACTAATCAGAAGTCCAGCAAGATGAACTCAATTAATGTGCAGCTATATTTAGTGTCTTAGGGGTAATGCGCTTCAGCAGGCCTTGCTTGTATCTTTAAAAATTGCAAAAGGAACAATGTCACCTTCACTTTCTGCCAGTTACCATCCTGTGCGATGGTGAGGGCCCAGTTCACCCCCAAACCCACCCAAGGTGCACAGCGGGCACTTCTCTGCCTCTGTCTCACCTGGGAGCAGTTCTGCTCACTGGGTGAGTGCTGTCAGCACAAGCTACCAGCAGAGCAGCAGTTCCCAGCCCTCTTGACTTGCTGTCTGAGAATTGTGCTGCACATAATTTGGCACTGAAGAAACCACTGCAGATTTGCACTGGAGCAGCTGGGATAAGTATCTGGCCCTTGGGTCTCGTTCTTTCTCTACTGCTCTGTCAAGTTCTCAGCTATCACCCCACTTGTGCTGTTGCAGCTGCCTACCTTGTCAGTGCGTTCGTTTTGCCATGTCCTTTCCCAGGAGAAGATAACTTCCAAGTAAATCCAGAGAAGCACAAAAAAGCTTTTTGGTGAGGCTCTGCTGGGAGAAGCAGTAGGGAATTTGGGAGTTCCCCATGTCAAATGACCTTCTGTGCCTTGATCTGTGACCGTGTCTGCACACAGGCAGGAGCTGTCAAGCTGTTTTACTGGGATGACAGATGAGTCCGAGATGTACATTCCCTTATGGCATCTGAAGTGTGAGTTTTCCCAGAGCAATAAAACAAGGCAACCTCTTCTCTTCCTTGAAAAATTCCCTGGCTACAAGGCATGAAGCAGCCCATCTCAGCAAGCCTAGCATCAGTAAACAGCCTGATAAGGAAATAAAGGTTAGGGGAGGAGGCAGCAGTGATGATGGCATATGGCAATCAAACTTACAGAGGTACAGCATCCTTATCTCCAGTCCTTCTCACCCCCAAATATCTTGAGCTTATCCTCAGAGGAAAGAATATCTCTGACCAAAACCACCACTTTTGGTGACACTGAAAGCAAGACCAGAGGGTATCCACAATTTCAGCCTTTTGGGCTTTCATCATTCTGATTGCCAGCCCTCAGCTGTGGTGGCTTGACCCTGGACCAGAACAGCCTGGCAGAGGGTCTAATCTTTAATTTAAGAAACAAAAAATACACAGGGAAATACATGGAGTTACCAATGGGGAAAGGACAGTCAGTAGTTTACTGTGAGTCCATCTGTCTGCAGGGGGCCTCCAAGGCCATGACATGTGAGCTGTTCCCTGGTCACAGCTGCAGAAAAAAGAGTAAAACATTCACTTTGGCAGCCACATTCTGTGAGAAGCGGCATTAGGATGGTGGAGTAAGAAACGTTGGGGATTTATGAAGCCATTAGACAGAGTGGGATTTAAGTGAAACTTCAAGAATGGATATTCCTGTGAAAGTGACAGGTCCTGCCTGTGTAGACACAGATAGTCTTGAGTCAGGTAAGTATTAATCATTTTTGTTCAGTTGACGTTTCTCTACTTTTTCACTTTTTGCTTTTAAGCACCTCAATCCTCAGAAGAAAAGGTGACTAAAAAGCCCTCGCTTAATTCTTTTTTGAATTTCATAGTGATTCCTTGAGTGGAGTGCCTTCCTCCTCCATCTGGTAGCACAAAAGATACGTAAATAGGAAAGGCTGATCTAACTTCTTTACACAGGCATTATTTCATGCACTCCCTTATTATGTTTTCTTCCCAAGCTCACAATTTCAGCCTTTCAGGCTTTCATCATTCTGACTGCCAGCCCTCAGCTGTGGTGGCTTGACCCTGGACCAGAACAGCCTGGCAGAGGGATATTAGTCTTTTGCTGGATACAAAGAGCTAAACTGATTTGAGGAATGGTAGGTGATGGAAACTAGTTCAATCACTCTTAATTTTCTGTGGGAGTAGCTGAGATGTTTTGATGGGTAGTGGTAAAAGTTCTCGACGATAGATACTTTCATGTGCATCTTTCATTAGGCTCCTGTTTCGCTGAAAGCCACAATGTTGCTATAAAGAAAGTGAGTGAAAGCAAACACAGAGGGTAACTATCTCACTCTGACTCCTATCCACTCTCTGATCCTCCAGGAAATGGCTTTTGCCTTTCAGAAGGTTTTCTGAGGCCAAGTACAGTCAATTCAGAGGCTAAGAGCAAACAATCTGCTGGGCCACAGATAGATTATAGTCACATGCATTGTTAAACCATCAGCCTTGCTGCAAACTATACAAACATTATATAAAAATAATTTTATATACTGCCAAAAGCCACTTTCTACTATCTCTCCTTCTTCTCACATGCAAACAGACATTTATTAGCAATCACTGTAACTGTGAGCTTCAGTGGCCCATGCTTAAAATGGCTCACACTGCTACACGGCTTGTTTTATTCTGATAAAATAACACTTTCCTGGACTGCTGGAGTGGTTCTGTCAACAATCACCCACTCCCAGCAGCGTGGTATTCCCACCACCACTTACTGGTGACACTTACTGGTGCCACTGCCAGGCCATGTGCAATGAAGAAATTGCAGGAGCGGTCTCATGGACAGACAAGTTCACTCCTCCATCATTTTGGTCCAGTAATGGAGGGATTGGTGTACGTGTCTTCACTCGAGCTGTAAACTTCACCACGGCCACCCCCAAAAACAGTGTTATCATCTGACATCTCGCTAGCACACTCAGCTAGGGAGATTGAGGACAAATTCCTCTCACTACAGGTCTACAATGTAGGCATCTGCAGCCCTGCTGAGAGTCATCTGAGACTTCTTTTACAGGCAGGGTGTAAGGAGGCTGTCTCCAGTGAAGGGCCTGGGGTGATACGGAGGATTTTTTTCCTCTCCTGTGACCAATAATGTTCTGCTTAAAACCAGAGGGACTCATTTTCCCTTCCAGACCAGTACTTAGAAGTGGATGGGGATTGTGTGTTGAGATAGATTTGCATTTCATGAGAAAAAAGTCTGTCTGAAAATGTGGCTTTGCTGCATTTTCATGTTTCAACATTTTTCTAGGGGAAATGTTGCATTTTTCATTTTTGGATCTCATATAGAGATGGGGCTCTTGGGCTGATGCTGAGTCCATCAGACACCTCATGGATGTCAGCATGGGTACCACGTGCTCTGTTCTCTGTGCCACGATAGTACAGGACTGATGC
>WBMW01003492.1:403282-468003 GCA_013396635.1 Penelope pileata
GCTGTTCAAGAAGCGTCTAGACGAAGTGCTAAGGGATGTGATTTAGTAGCTTAGTGGGTAGGGATGGTGATAGGAGGACGGTTGGACTAGATGATCTTGTAGGTCCTTTCCAATCTAGTGTTTCTATGATTCTATGATCCAATGATTCCTGGACTGCCTCTTCCCTTGCAGATTGAACGAGGGATGACGTGCTTTGATCTCTCACATTCTAATGGATTAATTTGTTGCCTTTGTCTGCACCGCAATGAGTAATTTGAATCACAATTGACAAATCTAAGTGCAGAATCAGCACCTGCCAGAGAACAGTACTAGAAAGGGCTTCCTAGGTGAGACGAGGGGGAAATATCACAAGGAGGGGAGCAGCTGGGCGCTGGGCATGCTTCCCGAGGGATGCAGGCAAGCTAACATGTAATGTGAATGACTGAGTTCAGAGCTGTAAATCCTGTATGTCAGAACTCCCAAAGGACAGATATCCCCACCTCTAGATAGAAGGAAGAAATTCTTCACTGTGAGAGTGGTGAGACACTGGAACAGGTTGCCCAGAGAAGTCATGGATGCCCCCTCCCTGGAAGTATTCAAGGCCAGGCTGGATGGGGCTTTGGGCAACCTGGTCTGGTGGGAGGTGTCCTTGCCCATGGCAGGGGGGTTGGAACAAGATGATCTCGAAGATCCCTTCCAACCTGAACCATTCTATGATTCTATGACACACGTATTTCCTTCAGCCAGCCAGTTTGTCCATCTTCCTACCTACTCAGTGTGGTGCAGTCGCTCCCAGGTGTCCCAATGTGAACAACATGGTGTGTTCATCTCTGGAACAACTTGAGGAGGATGACTGGGATTTCACAAGGCTGCCCGCTGCTGAGTATTCATTAGTCTCGTGGCTTCTCTCACCAAACAGCCCATGGAGCAGCTCTTGCAGCTAACTAAAACTGGCTGTCGTTTATTTTTCCCTCCAACAGCCTGGAGCTGTGATGAACAGTCAGCCCAGTGAGTGACCCTGCTGTCAGATGAGCAAGAAGGAATGACAGTGAGGCACGCTTCTCAGCCCAGAGACCTTCCTCTCATCCCTATGCTGTGAATCCAGAGCCTTTCCCTGGGGATTCTTGAGGGAGCCCTTGTTGTGCAGTGATGCCTGCAGAAATATACCACAATCGCTATTCTCTTGAATTCTGTCATCAGGAAAGTCAGGCCACTAATACACCCAGGCACGTAGCTACCACCAGATGAGATGCTCTGGGACCAGATCCACGCTTAAAGTTGCCAGAGGCCTTGGGGCTTGGAGGATGAGGAAGGGAAAATGGAGATAGGAAGAGAAAAAGCAATCCTTTAGCTTATCGCCTTGTGGGATGACAGTGCAGCAGGCAGAACTTCCATCCATAGAAAAACAAATATAAAGCAGGTACAAGTCACCACTGGAAAAACCTGCAGGTGTCCTCTGGACAGCATCCCTCTGCTCACCAGTTTGTCTGGAGTTGTTGTTCCCCATTAGGCGTTTGGTATCTGTGTAGGTCAAAGTTATAAGAAGAAATCACAGCCTAGGCAACTGCAGGGTCTCCTTCCCTGGAAATGCCAAAATTCAGAGTTTTCCTTTTACAATATACTTTTATCCAAGGACAATCAAAGAAGCAAAATTTCCCTTCAAGTAATATTTTCAAGCAAGTGGAAAATGAGGCAACAGTGACCACAATGTTCTTTTTGTTATGCCACTCCCTGCACAACAGAGTGATATGATTCCCAAGAAAGCAACCTCCACAAACACCCTACATAAATCTCTCATTCAGCTCTTGAACCTGTGAATGAACTCCAAAATGACTGTGCAGTTCCCCAGTGCAAGCAGATTCTCCAGTACAGGGCTGAATCAGAAACTCCATTTATTTTCTTACAAGCTTCTGGTTTCAGCCTGAAATTCTGGGTCTGTTGCACAACAAAGAAACCACTGAATCAGGCAAAGAAAATTAATTCTGTCATTATTCGGGAACAGGATTTCACGCATTTTTGTGCGTAAGCATTCAGAAAAGGTTACTGCAAGTGTTAAATTCAATTCAGTATGCTGCAAAGGATGTGTATGTATGACTGCCTCATTATAATTATAAACACAGAGTTTAAAAAAAAAAGTCTTTATTAAAGAACATAATTGTCTTTGTTAATTGCCATGAAGTTGCAGATCTTTCTCTTAGCTGTGGCCTCAGTGCTTGTCTTTGCTTTTAAAAAAAAAAAAAGGCATTTGTACTCCAGGAGCTTTGTTTAAATGATGTAGGTTTTGTACAGCATTTTTAATACATTTCACAGGAGCTTCACATCAAAAAAACAGAGATGTCAAGATTATCAAGCATGCAAAATAATGGCATTCCTGAGAGTTTTCTGTGCTGCAATGTCTCACCTGGTGAGAGTGGTGGTTTGGAAGCTAAATTCCCCATTTTCCCATGAGCCAAGTTCCTTGATTTGGACAGTCCTCCCTGGTCGTGGGTGATCCCCCTGAGCAGCAGAGTCTGTCACTAGAATTTTTTTGAAATCGTGGTTTGCGTGAGTGCTGTGACAAGCTCAGAGCAATAACATTTTGTATCGTTTTAAATATCTAATGTTTAGCCACAACACATATTTCACTCTGTTTCCTCCTGAAAATGCACTCTCCCAGGTGGGTAGAGTCTGGTTTTGTCCAGGAACCTCCATGGGTGTCCCTGCCCACCTCAGCTCGACACCTTTCCATGCCGTGCTCCATTGCATGGCCTCCACATTGGAACTCCCTCACCTAGGGGCACCAAATATTTTCCCTAATAGGCAAACTTGACAGCAGGCCAGGACGCTGGAGATGGGTGCAACTCATGTTTTGTGGTCCAGGAACACGAGCACAGATCCAAGCGCTGATATAAAGCTATACATGCACAGGACCTCATCAGAACCCAAACAAGCTCTTATCCGTTCTTAATGGCTCTGTGAGATGCAAACGTATACCTGAGGGTTCTAATAATTTAAATCCTACTTATTTGGCTTAGCACTTCAGCATGAAATAGCACAGAATACACCTAGAAAGGAATTCAATCTGAATTGGTCAAAAAGAAAATCCTCTTCGCATAAATGGAGGGGAGACATGGAGTGTCCTGGCACTGCCACGCAGAAAACCTTCACTTCAAAGCAGCATTTAACACAAAACTATGCCAAAGGCAGACTGAAGATGTTCTGTTGTATCTCATTTATGCTCTGATGCTGCAATAAAAAGACAGAATTCCTTGTCAGTACAGCAGTCCTTGTTTTCCAAAGACTAAACAAAAATCACTGAGTGACCAGTGACCGAAGTCATTGATGGAGCCTCTAGGTGGGCTAGCCTTCTCCCTGTCCCTGTGGAAAATGCCTTTCTTCAGACAGCAGAAAAGTAGTAACAGAAATTGTCAGCTTTTACTACTGATATTGGTGGTTTTCTTGCCATGAGAAGTGGCTTGCTTGCTGATTTGCTCTCCATTGGCAGGTTAGGGGCCACAGGCTCATGAGTACTGACAGATGAGGTTCCACCTGCAGCTGCACATTGTACCACTCTCAGCAGTGCAGGAGCAGCAGAGCTGTGCAGGGAGCTGCTCCTGGACCTCCACTTTAAAGCCCATAATACTAACCTGATGTTTGGAGGGGAGGCTGTGAGCTACAGGGCTTCTGCAACACTTAGATGAGCAGATCAGCCACCCCTGGAGGGGAAAGTTGACTGCAGCGGATGGTAGATCACCATCCTGGGGAAGAACGTGCCACAGCCCAGCTGCCACTTCATTCCCAATCACTGCATGTAAGTAATTTCTTCTTGCAGTTGAGGCAGATCGGGGTGCTTGTCTCTGAATGATGTTTCAGTAGAAAAGGTTGAGCTCCTGTCCACCTCATTTCCATCTCACCATTGGCCAAGACCTGGCTGAAAAATTGAACATGTTGAATATGTGACAACACAAATGCTGAGCTGAACCAAACTCTGCTGTGTTTGTATAGCTGGGGCACCTGCCATGGCTGCTATGGAACAATTACCTAACTCCACTAGGAAATACTGTGTATTGAAAATTATTCAAATGCTACTCTGTTATCCATCAGGAATAATTCTGTGCCAACAGTGTAGATTTCTCCTACATCCCACGTCCTGCTGTTTGATACATCAAGAAAACATGTACATACATTAAGCTGCCAATAGTCCTGTTGTAAATGAGCAAGCAGAATTAGTGTTTCATCAGTGTGTTTGTTGGCTGTCAGGGGAAGAGTCCTTTGAAAGGCTCCAGGAACAAAGAACTGGAGAACCTGCTGACATTTTTAAGATGAGAGGGGAGAGATTATTGAAGACAAGACCTGAATAAACATTCTAGATTTTTGCTCAGATACACTTTTATAGGAAAACTCAACTGTATTTTTTCTTTTCACTGCACTGATTAATTAGTCTGCCTTTTTTTTCTGTCAGAACTGAAACTCTTTCAAAACAATTTCACAAATAATTTGGAGCTTTCATTGCTTTGCAACAGTTAAGAACTGATAACAAGGATTATGAGAAATATCCCACAGCAATCTCTTTGGTGTAGGCTTCACAGGAGGAGACAGCTTGGAGTTTTTAAGGCAATAAGATCTACTTAACTTCTCAATCTTTTCTGACAGTGACGATGCCTCTCAGAGATTTGTGTTGGAAATGCTGATAAGGAAAGATCATCCTGGCCTTGAATGGAAATTCAATATCTAGGAATCAGAATCTGGAAGTTTGTCCCCAAATGTGTCTCATCAGATGCTTGGTCTCTGCCTATGTGCAGAGTTGGACTGGGATGGGTTTGAGCCTTCTCACCTGGGCATGCAGCACTCGACTGCTACCAACATCCTCAGTCCCTGTCTCAATGCTTCGCTTCTCATGGTGTCAAAATCAGGTTTGCATGATGTCATGACTAAAAAGGACATCCAGAAATCCCACTAGACTACAATCAGAGCATCCTGATTACAGTCTGATGTATTCTGCATTAATTATATTCCAGTCGGAACTAACTTCCTATTCACTGCTTTAATTCTTTCTAAAAACTAATCTTCATAGCATCCAGCAATAATAATGCAGTTCCAGGGTTATTTCAGAGTCTGTCTGGCAAGCAGAATGATCCCCCATTGTTTTCATACATCCATTATAAAACTGAAGAACAGAATCTTTAAAGCAAATTGGAAAAACTTTATTAATGTGATTAAATGTCCAAAATTTCTGCATGAGAATTGGAGCTAAAATCATTATTAATGGCTTGAAATCCCAGCACAACTGTCTAACCATAAATAGCCATTCTGGCTGCCACACTCTTTTAACAATGTGGTAACAAGCAACAGCAAGTTACTAAAACAGCATGGTAGGAAAAATAAAATGCTTTGGGTTTGCTCTGCCTCGTGAGCCTGTCGGGTTGCAAACTGCACAGGGAACATTTTTCGGCAGGCAGTTCTCTCCCAGGCTGTTGGCACACACCTGTGAGGGCTCACGTTGCCTCCCTCTCCTGCTGTCTCTTTTCCCTCATCTCTCCCCTCACAGCATCAGTGCTGCACAGAAAGTTTGGCGTTTCATAAGAACTGCTATCAATGCATCTTTTTCTCTGAGTTCAAGAATACCCATTTTCATCTGGGAAGTTTCAGAAGAGGAACTAACCTATTGCTACAGAAGTGCTGGTCCTGCTCTTGCCCTCAACAAAAGGCGTGATAAATCCTTTCAGTGTGTTTTTCTCCCGAGATTTCCTAGCAAGGAACCTTGGAGAACTGATCTAAAACTGATCCCTGCTTAAGCAATCAGCTCCTTCCCCATCACTCATAGAATCAGAATGGTTCAGGTTAGAAGAGACCTTAAAGATCATCTTGTTCCAGCCCCCCTGCCATGGGCAAGGACACCTCCCACCAGACCAGGTTGCCCAAAGCCCCATCCAGCCTGGCTTTGAATAATTCCAGGGAGGGGGCATCCACAGCTTCTCTGGGCAACCTGTTCCAGTGTCTCACCACCCTCACAGGGAAGAATTTCCTCCTTATATCTAGTCTAAATTCACCCTCTTTCAGTTTATAACCATTACCCCTTGTCCAGTCATTACCTGTCCTTGTAAAAAGTCCTTCCCCAGCTTTCCTGTAGGCCCCTTCAGGTCCTGGAAGGCTGCTATCAGGTCCCCCCACAGCCTTCTATTCTCCAGGCTGAAAAGTCCTAACTCTCATACTCAGCACTCTGAGAGCATCTGACTGTGCCTGCAGACTCACTCACATGGATGAAAGGTCCTCAAAGATACCCTGCCTTTCCTGCCCAGATAAGGCCTTTAACCCTGACAGACCCTGTCTGCATTCAATTACATTTCGTGTCACAGGAAAGCCAGTTCTGAGACGCTTTGCCTGCTCACTTGAGAGACAGATCTCAATGTGACAGAGATAATGTATGATCTGAAAAAATTAAGACTATTTAAATATTCCGAGAGAAGCAGAAACACATTAAAGTGTGTTTGCAAAGTAGCTATTTATGCCTGGCATACATACAATCTAAAATTGCATTAGCTGGTGAATTACTGCATTCCTTTTCTCCTAATATAGTTCTTCTAAGCAGTAAACTTGGGTCTATTGAAGTCATCCTTTCCATTTGACAACTGCTTCAGTAGTCTGACTAATGTAATCAGATATGTTCAGGGAACTACAGAATGCAAAGGCACTGCCATTACAACCAAGCCTGTGGATATATTTTTGCAAATTATGTAGCAAAACCAAGCAGTAAATCAGTGTCTGATTAGCTCTGGGATTTGAGGAAGTTCTGATTTGAGAACTGATGAGAAAATTGCCCTCTGGAATGATAAATGGGCTAAGGTCTTTGTTACTTCTCAGGAAAGCAGACTGTGTTAAAAGTATCTTCCCAAAAATGCAGTCATCACAGCTGTCCCATGGCAGTGGCTGAGGGCTGGAAGATCTTGTCCAGTGTTTTACCTCCCAGAGAACAGGAGCTAAATGTTACCCTTTCACCCAGTACTGCAAGCATGGGCTGGAAGAGGCAGGACCTCAAGCTGCAAACTGCCCTTGTCACATCAACCCAGGCACCACCCAGAGGGACCATGGATGTGTCCTTGCCTGAATTTTTGTTGGCACAGAGCACATCAGGGCTTGGCAGTCAGACGTTCAGGATATCCTAGGTTTCAGCTCTTGTCTTTTCATCCCACCTGGTGGCATTAGGACTGCAAATTCATAGGACCTGTCACCTTCTTTGCTTTGTGTTTATCCAGCATCTAAACACAGTGGGATGCTGCTCCAGTACTGTAACACTGCTATTAATAACAATAAAGGATGCAAATTACCCTTTGAATTTCCCCAGAGCCAAAGCTTCCCTGCAGTCAGAGCTCACCTCACCCCTCACAACTAAGTGATGATTCACCGCTCTCCGCTAAAGATCACATCCCAGCGTAGCTTTCAGTCACTGACATTTTACCCTATCGATATTTTCTGATGAGTCCTCTCTGTTTTGGTGTCCATGGTGACAACTGCTCCCACAACAGTGTGGGAGTGCTGATGAGGTCCTTCAGCTCAGCACTCACTCACACGATCTAACAGGGGCTGCTCTTCCCCCTCACTCTGCACCTGGGGAACCGTGCCAGGCCAGGGGAACAAGGAGGAGGCAGCCCCCAGCTAGCAAGGCTTATTCGTTCATCAAGCCAAGTTCAATGTTAACACTTCAGAGCGCATTCAAAAGCCTCAAGCATGTTTTTGAAAAGCAGTGGAGACAAACAGTGTGCATTCGCTCTTACCTGCTGTCTGTTGTTAAATAGTTGATGAGAGGGAAGAGGAGGAGGAAGAAATGAAATACGTGTGCTTCATGGTGCCTGCTTTAGTTAATTTGATTGACAAACTTTCCACTTACACTGGACATTAATTAGTGACAGTGGATCCATTAATACATCTTTGCAACCATCTTTTCTGTGTTTTATTTATTTATTTCAGTGTAACCCCACTTGGGAAAAAAAAAAAACTTTGAAAAACTAACACCTCTTGCAATGAGAAAAAGTTAAGCATTGATTTGGTCAACTCTGTAGGATCTGGGCCAGCCAGACCCTAAAGAAAACTCTATCACCTCTAGCTATACAGGTCTCCATAACCAAAGTATCCCAGTGTCTTGTCAGGAATACATTAATGTTCAGATGGATAAATGGAAGCATCAAGAAACTGATGATTGGTTAGGTGAAGACCACAACCCTAAAGGTGCAGTTCCCAGTCTCACGGTGTTGCCTCAGAGTGTTTTTCTGTCGAGCCAGAGGATTTCTGAGATGTCAAGTACACAACAGTCGTCACATATTAGCCAAAAAAGATTTAAAGCATGTCTACAGTAAAGCTAGTGATTATAAAATACTGTTCTGTACATGTGCTCTGTGAGCTGGAGATACGACTAGAGCAAATGCGTGACCATTTTACAAAGACTTGTTAGGATGTCTGTAGACATTAAGTGGGAATGACCTGACAGAGGGAACATGACCAATGCTCGAATCACTGTCAGCCCACCATTCAGGCATTCTTCACACAATTGCCTACAGATGGCAAAAGAAAGCAGGCAGTTCCATTTGTAAGGCGTTAGTACTTGTCCTGCTACCTGGAACAGCCAGCCGTGCTTTGAGTGTCTCAAAAGAATTGCTGCTAAGCATTTGAGGAGAATGAAAATATAAGGAGACATCTGTAAGAACAGAGAGAAGGGGAGTAAATAGTATCTTTCCTCTCTCTTAGCTGCCCTTCAATTGAATTTCAGGTTTGAACAATGAGTTTACAAATGCGGCAGTCAGCAGCCAGACTGGGGCCGCACTCCACTGCAGAGGCTGCTGGCACGTGTGGTTTCCCATCCCCAGTGCCTAGACAGGAGTGCACGTGGTGTGGGAAAGGCACAGGGAGAAGTTGGTAGAAGTTGGAAGTTGGCACCAAGCCTCAGAGCTTGCTACAGCCTCTCTGGGATCACAACAAGGGGCTGCATGGCAGGAGAGCTGCAGTGCATGGTTACACCTCCCTTATCCACCTGATAAATCTGTCCCCAAGGACTGCAGTCCCAGTGACCACCTTTCTGTGTTACTCCACTTAATGGTACAGCACCATGGCAGCTCAAAGCAGGGCACTGCTCCCCTTTTGCCCATGTGCCTTCTTTCAGCTGCAAAATGGAGCAGAAATCTTGCCTCTGAAGTCTGATCAAACTGAGGCAACAAGGGGAGCAGCACTGGTGTCCAAACAGAGTGCTTTTGTCACCGTTCTCCCATGCAAATCACAGGACCTAATCTTGGAATCAATACCAACTTGGAAAGAACAAGAATGAACTGAAATCCAAGGAGAGCGACTCACAGAGAAAAGACCCAACAGTACCAGAGATAAGTTCCACTGAAATCTTTTGTGAATCCGGGTCCCTGCCTCCTGTTCTCGCTCTTGGCAATATAATACATGATGTCATTTGCAGGTTGATTTGATTTATCAGAGCATGTACAGTGCTCCATGGCCCTCCAAGTGCTTTAATTCCACTGCAAAGGCTGTGAGTGCTACAATCACCCATCTGACTAGGTAATTATATTTACAGGAGATAAACCAACAGTTTTTATATCTATATGTCATGCTCAACACAAGCAAATACCTTGATTGGCTTCCAAATCCTCATCCGTTACCGAACCAGGAACATTGTGCAATTGTTTCGGTCTTCAAAGAGCTAAATGAGGCAATCAATTAACTGAGTTCTGCCAATTGCAGAGTCCTCCTGTGCCCTGCTGTGCAAATCGAGAGAGTGGTGATGCTACTGGAAATCCAAGAGCCAGCGAGTTGCCCACGTTTGATAGCAGCAGGTATTGACACGAAATGAACAAATGCGAAATCTAGTAAAAGCAGCATGAGAAAGCACAGGAAGGATTTTTATTTAAGGAAAGATAACAAGGATGGTCAGAAGCAATCGTTTTTTCAGGGGTAATTGATATTTCTTCCAACTTGGGATGAAAAGAAGCCTTGAAAAGTCAATATTTCTCATTTCCTGTCAAACAGGTGTGTACTACCTAAACATTTGTTTCTTTTCAAACTTTTTTAAATAGGAGAGTCTTATGGCAACATTTACATATTGCAATATTGCTTTGTGTTGTGAATGCTCATTACTACACAGAATTCATCATCAACAGTAACAGGCTTCAGCAGAGTGCAAGTGATTTTAGCTAAGGAAAGAGTGAAGCCTTTTAGCTTGCTGCAATGAAACAGAAGCAAGCGGAAACCAAAAGGTTGGAGTGCACCTATCAGTGTGCTGCAGACAGTCAGAATCTAACAATCCTAACTGAATGTTAGTATTTTGATCATTCTGATGGAAATTGATTAGAGGGATTTGAAAAGGAAAGCAAAACAAAGCAGAATAAAACAGCACGGAGCTTTCTGTTAGAAATATCGGACTCCTGATGTGCTGAAATTTTCCCAGGTCTTCCAGAGCTGGTCTGAACCTGAGTACAAAGCAGCTGCAAGCTGTCAGTCTTCTAGGGAGATCTAAGGATCACCGTGAGATATAATTCTTCCTCAGATCCATTATTTTCCATAGCTGACATATTTTGGGATAGCCAGACCCCACACTCGTGCCAGGTTTTGCAGACCTCTGCTCTTCCCTGTGTGGGGTCACTATTGGTGCAAGAGGATTTTTAAGCCAGGTTGAAAGGCAGCACTGAAAGTTCCCCCATTGCCATCTCTGTCCTCACCAGCAGCAACCTTAGGAAGCGGCCGAGAGCAATAAATAAACATCGATGCCAACCCATCACATGCTGCTATTACAACTAATTCAGCCCTTTGATGTTTATATTGTTGTTGAAATTAACTTAATGAGTGTTCACTTCACTAGAGGCATAATCAAATATTAACAGCTGAATGGGATGAAACTCCCTGCCAGGTCTCACCCTAGAGAAAGAAATGGGTCTGAAAGCAAGAAGGATCTGATGAAGACCAGCAGGTGGGAGAGATGACTCAGTGAGGCAGCGAGGAGCTCGTGGTGTCCCCCCAAGGAAGCTTCTTGCTGCTTATCTGAGGAATAGGAGGACAAGACGTTGGGTTTTCTTCTCCTCTCCCCTGTCTGCGCAGTGAATCAGGTGTTACAGCAGAGAGACTGGCTGAAAAACTCCTCACCCTTTGCCAGCTAACACGTTTGCCAAACCTGATTCCTGCCTTTGCTTCTGCTTCTAGCTCGTTCTGATGATTTTCTGAAGCTCAGCTGCAAAGAAGGTGGGAACTCGTGCTTCATTTGGAAGAATTTTCTTTTATTATTTTTACCTACTGGGAATAAAACATGATCTGCTGAAGGCAGTGTGATTTAATACAAAACAGAGGGAAAGAAAAACTAAATAAATAAGTAAAGATGCATCTCAACTTCTGTTGAAAGGACAGAGTGTGGAAAAAATACAGAACTATTTACTGGCTATGCAGGTGAAATAAAGGTTCTTGCTCTTGTAATACAGAAATACAACCACATTAAAAAAAAAGAAAGAAAGAAAGAAAGCTTTTATTTCAGTCTGAGCATCCCTTTGTCATCTGGGAATAAAATAACTGTAGTGTACCAGCATCCTTCTGCTCCTTGGTAACCATGGAGCCAGGCTAATGCATTTAATTTCTGTTACGTCCACTATATTTCTCCTCCTATTAGACAAAGACTACAGCTGTTTTAGTAACACAAATACACACGCAGCATTTCAATTTCCATGAGGACGTTTTGTCTGGTCTGGTAATAATGGCAAATATGGAAGAATCTCTTTGCTCTTGGAACAGTTCTTTAACTGGACGTGCACGTGAGCCTTTCACGAAGCAGGATGGACTGACAGAGACTGAGCATTGTGTGCAACTGAGGATGGAGACCTCTCCTTGGAGTAGATTAATGACAAACTCAAAGAATTTGGCTTGGCTGGAAAAGATTAATTGTGAAGCTCTGGGAGGTTTGCACATTTGTATTCATTTTGCATCAGAACAGACGGTGTCTTCCGAAAAGTTTTGTTAAGAACAGCAAATGCCCAATCCACCCTAGAATGACAGAGTGAGTCTCTGCTCACTCAGCTCAACCCTTGCCCTGGATACCTGGAGAACACAGCCCTTGGACTACTGGGTGTGTAGAAGGTAACGTCACCCCCTCTCATCTTCAAGCCCTAAATGCTAAAATATTAGTTACACAGATGTGGGAATCTTCCAGTATTGTGACCAAAAACTACTTCCAAGGATAGGTTTAGTGAAAAGAAATGATACAAAGAACGTTTTCATTTCAATTAACAGAGCTCTCTAGAGCTCATGCGAGATCCAGGCTTTTAGTTTCTTTCTTTTCAGCTTATATTTGCCTTTGTCTCCATCCCCACACAGCTGTCCATTTGCTTGCTGCAGAGAAATCTCTATTTTCTGATCTTTATATAAATGTGAAACCTGTACTAAACTGAGTTCTTTTTTTCTTTTTCTCAAGACACTCTGATAAAAGTTTCTTGTGTCGGAAGACCTTTAAGATATCTGAATTCTTATCTGATTTTTCACCTTTATACGAATGCTAGCAGAGAATTTAGAGATAACCTTAAACTGTATTGGAGAATCTGAACCACAGGAGTAAATAAGACTGTGAATTTTCCCACTGATCTGTGGCAGAGAATTGAAAACCACATAAATAGCATGAGAGGAGTAAATGAAAACTGAGCGATTCAGGCGAGTCTGTACAAGTGAGATACCACAGGCACAAGGATTCCCAAACACCCTTTTTGATCTGACTGTAGGCAAAGCAGGCAGCTGCCTGGAGGGGCCCAGTGACCCCCAGGCCCCCAGTCTTCGTCTTTTGTAAGGTTATGAAATGCAGAAGCAGGCCCCTACGTGGATGTCTGGGCTTCCCAAGATTTACATTTATCCTGAGATTGATGAGGGTCCTTTAGCTGTCTCGACCTCTCACCTCCTACTACAGTCAGCAACTGATGGAGCTCCAAGGAACCTCTGGGCATGGGGGGGGGAGGAAGAAATGGCTCTGTCAGCTAAATCATGATTCTTGCATGTAAAACTTACAAAACTACTAAATGGAAAAGCAAACTTCTTGAGAACAAATGAAATATTTCAACTACTGCAAGCCACGTAATCTTCCTGGACCTTGTGTGCTGGTGAGGGGAACTTTGCACACCTCGCTGGTGGATGCATCAGGGCCAATTTCCAGGGAATCAGATGCAGAGAAATCAAGGAGGAGATCAAGGTGGATGGGCAGCTGGTTGTTGCTCCTCATTTAAGAAGTTTTTTGGTCTTCTCACCTTCTGCAAACTGCAGAACAGAGAGGAGGTCAGAGAACAGCTTGACTGCCACCTCTATTTTTTCTTCATATTACCCTAGTGCTTTTCATCATCAGAAGCATTACAGTTATCACTAGCAGCTCCAGAGCCAGGAGTCTTTGAGACAGATGAAAGCATCCTGCAAGAACCCATTTCCATGACAGAGAGCTGCCAGCCAGTGTTAAATGGTTCCTTAATGCAGGTTCTTGCTTCTGAGCTGGTCACCCTGGGCTCTGTTGAGGTTAGAGAAGCAAAACAGGAATTTCAGCTTATTTTACTAGTGATTATTGAAAGGCTGTGGAATGTTATGAGGGTTAGAGATGAAACATGGACTGCTGGTCCCAGTGGGAGTGTTGCTGCTGGTTTTGTGGAACGAAGCCCAAAGAGAGTCCTAATTCTGCACTAGAGGCTATGAAAGTCACAGGATAAGGCTAAAATAGGTGCTGGGAGACCAAGATTCACTTGGTCTGTGTGAATTGGCTTGTACCATCAGAAAAGTAGGTGATGTGATAGCTGTCCTCATAATACAATGGAAAGTGAGGCACATAGAGTAAGATAAATATTATCATTTCTAAAGAATCTCTTGTTCATGGCCTGTGCACTCCACGAAACTCCAGCAGATCACAATAAATATATATGTATCACTATTGCAATTTATCCTCCTTCTCTCAGTGAGAAAAAAGCCATGTAATATATGCACACAAAAATGTTAAGTCACCCCCAGATCAAAGCTCTTTGGTTCAAGCAAAAGAGCCTTCATCAAGAGAACGCAAGAGTTTTTGCTTGTCCATAGATCCTGCTTTGGGTCTTACTTTCTGCAGGTTAGACCAGATGGATCTCCAAAGTGGTCTTCCAACCTAAATCTTTCTTTGATTTTCAGGTATTTGCAGGTAGAGAAACAACAGGTGACACCCTAGAATATCTCATAAAGCTTGCGGGTTTTTAGTGGGCAGAGCTGCACGATCTTTTTCTATTACTTCTTAACAAGGCTTCAGCCAAGAGTCCTTACTGACTGTCAGTGGAAAAAGATCAAGGGTAATCCGGACTCCCTGGGGCATCAGCCCAGTATTCATCCTCACCAAAACACACAGTAAGAGAAAAGCAAACAAAAATGTGATTTTAAACAAAGTATTAGGAGAAATGGAAGTGGAATTGTAGCCTCCCCTTCTGTGGTATTAATGCGTTCGGGAATCTATGGACTAATAATGCTGTGTAACAACTTGATACTATATTACGTATCTCCTAAAACATACTGTCTCCTTTTAGAAAGAAATACTGGCTCAATTCTCCGTAGCATTACAGTAACATAAGTTTGGTATAAGTGGAAAATCAGGTCCATTTTCTTTAAAGCACAGTGTGGTGTGTTCTTTCACACCACCTTTGCCAAAGTCTAAGCATGTGAATGAAACAAGACCGTGTTTGCTGCGCCCGTTAGAGTTACAAGTGATGTTCGACTGGAGCTAGGTGCTTCTCTCCTTCCTAACAGACTAGAATTACTCAGTTACTGCTGCTAGGAGCAGCTGAAGCTGTTGAAGGTGTTCTTTTGTCACCTGTTACAGTTCGGAGAGGAAACTGTAGGAGGAAGGACTGAAGGAAGAGGGTTGGATTTCCAGAAGAACTTAGCAACACTATGAGCCACAGGTATGCAGGCTGCTGGTCCGCCTGTCTGAGGGAAGAGATGCTCCTCTCAATTACAGCAGCTCCCACAGACGTACAAGGACGCTTCCTACAGCTCTGGACAACCAAATGTTGGAGGTTATACAGAGAAGGGGTGAAGGCCTCTACAGGCTCACCTCCCATTCCCTCTTGGTGTGGTCTCCATCTGCACGAGGTGCTGGGGACACAGAACAAACAGCCGACGTCCCATTTCAGATAGAAACATCATCTTTTTCAGTGGCGTTCCTGCCAGAATGCGTTTCTCTGGGAGGTGAAGGAAGATTGATTTTGCGCAAAGAAGAGATTTTTCCGAAGTTTTAAAAACTTGAGTGGGAGGCAATCAAAGGGTCTGCTGCCAGCAAAGGCTGCTGGAAATGGAAATGAAAATGTCAGCAAGGTTTATATAGTGGCACTTGGCCAGAGCTGGACTAAATTAACTGAGCCAGGACAACACTAAACACGATGTACTAATAGGCTCTCAGAGTATATTTCAGACAGATGAAAGCAATTGTCCCTTGACCTTCTGCACCACAATTCACCTATGGCATTTGCAATAGCCTACTAATAAACATTTGGGAGAAAGATTATTGCTACCTTGGCAGAACTACTTCACTCTATCCTGAGCTCTTTACAAACTCAACAACAGTAGAGTTCTCGTGATAAACCCCAGCTGAAGCTTCACTGTGCTGAAGAAATCACACTCTGTGTGAGCCATCTTGACAGCAGACACCCTGCTCACTCAGCAGACCCTCGCCACAGCCTGCAAAGGAAAATCAGATGAATTCTGTGGCTCTGTCTGCTCTGTCCCATAAAGGTTAACTGCTGGACACAACACAGAGGAGATGCAACCAGACAGGAGGTAAATCTTGGGTTGTTTTGCTATTTGCACAAATCCCAGACCTCCCCTTCAAGGCTTGCAGGCAGTAGCATATTTCAGCCAATACTTTATTGAGTGCTCACAGCTCAATGCCATTTCTCCCTTGCTCCCCAGGGAAAGCTGTCAGTAATTTCCAGGTCTTCTCTGGTGAGAAATTCTCTTCAGAATCACTTATGGGAACATGTGGCAGAACTTCTCTGAAACATGCCTGAGCCAAGGCCCTACATGTATTTACTTCCTTTTGTGACGGTCGTTACTTTGACATTATCTGTTGGAAGATATTTATAGTTAACATTAACAGCGCGCATTTGGAGTAGGTTCAAAAATAGTAAGAGGCATGATATATTTTCATAGTGAGAACTTTAAGAAACTCAAAGACTGTGTGTAAGAACTGCATGTTAGAAAAAAATACTGTCCTTATTTAACTTAATGATGAAGCTGCCATCACAGGTACAGCTGCACATTCGGTCTCGTGCCCAGATACAGGACTTTACCTGGGAGACATTCTGTGAGCTTGAGAACCACTCTGACCAGGACACAGGGCTGTGCCTCTTTCTCAGCATGGTCACTCCCTGGTTTTAACCCTCTGAAGCTCCATTAAGATTTAGCAAACTTGAAGTTTGAAAGAACACTTAAAAGTAGGACTGGCGTGATAGTGCAGCTATCCGGGCTCTTGCACTGCTTCATCTATGATTCCGTTATAGCACAGGGCTCCTGTATTTCCCACAAAGTCTATTAAATGTATCATTGGTCTCCGTACCTTTGGTTTTTCTTCGAATAATATTTTAGCATGCAAGTCTCATTGAGAAAATAGGCCCAGAGGGATATAATGGCAGCTGGCATTTCTCATCAGCTCCTGCTAGCCTTGAAATTGATTTCATGATGGCAAAAGCGGGAATAAAAATAATTGCTCTAATGATCAGGTATTCTGTAAAAATGCTTTTGTTCAATCGACCTACATCGCTGACCTATTCAAGCAGTAGAAAAATAGAACGTAATTGTAGAAATCTTACAAAAGCAGCCGGGGGCAAACCTTGCCCACTTCAGACATTGCTTACACAGATCTTGGAAAGGACTCAGAAATTATCTCAATTCTAGGTTACCCAAATCTGGGTAAGTGTGCCCAAACCTCTGTGAGAAAGGGTCATTTAGAGATCCCATTCAATGCTTTAACTGGGCAGCTCGTGCCCTCAAAGCGCATTGAGATTTCTCAGCATAACCTGTACTGTGTGTGTAGCTTTAGCATCTCTATGCATCCCATACCCAGCAGGGAACATGTCCATGCCCTGCTTTGAGTATGCAGGAGATTTACCCTTTGCTAGGTGAATATCAAGTATTCTGCAAGGATAAAGTCTACTGAAATCCCTCATTGCACAGAACAGCCAAGAAAGAAGCTTGTATGTACTGATTTTGCTAGGACAGCTTTCCCTGGCTGTGCTTTCCAATGGTTTGAATCCTGGGACCGGGGAACTAGCAGACTCCCAGCCTAATCTGTGCCTGAATGAGAACAGCAATTCTCATGTAACACGTCATGGCTGCTTCTCCTGGTAAGTTGTAGAGGAAGATAGCACTTATCTCCATTTCACAGATGGAGCAATGGAGGCATCAGATCAAGCCATCCAGTTGAGCACATGGCAGATTTAGGAACAGAAGCCACCCCCAGTGGCTGCTCACCCTGCCTCACTTCATGCAGCAGCAGATACAAACTCACACTAAGCAATTACTCAGCTGAAGGGAAGTTCAGAGAAAAACAACTTTCTGTGCTGCTCTGGCAGGACCACCCAGACACATTCAGGTTCTGGCTCTAAGCATGATGCAAAGCTCCATCAAACAGCCTTCATCCTGCAGTGGTCCGTGACTACATGGGCAGTAGCAAGGCCATCACATCCCAGACATCCTCTCACACTGAAGGCAGATAACAGAACAGCCCAGGTCACTAAAATGTAGCTTTTACTCTCCACAGAGTAGTGAGGCTTGTTCCTTCACCTGCACTAGGGATTTCTATGAGAAAACCTCTCTGGAACCACCCCCAAACTAAGCCGAGGACCATCTAAATCCACCTGCCACTGACTGTGCTGGAGTCCTTTTGCCTAGCAGAGTTTTTTATAACTCCATAGTTCAGATGTTGGAATAGAAAAATGTGGAGGAAAGCCCTCATGTGGGAAATCCAGGCAGGAGCCCTTCCTGCCAGCCTGCCCTTTGTGCCAGCACTGCCTGGATGATGGCAAACGAGGAATTTACAACCCAGATTTATTTTGCATCCTTGTACCCAGGAGGAGTTTATTAATCTGGTCCACTGACATTTTCATCCCCGTCCTTTTCCTGCCTCCTCTCCTTCCTGGGTCTCCCAGCATTGCTCATTGCAGGTAGGGTGGCTGCAGCTAATTAGCTGAATGTTTGTTTGCTTTTGAGAGGACACGAAGGTGAGAGGCTGGAGTTTGCAGTCAGTGGCCTTTGCAGTCAGTGCTGGCTACGTCTGCTCTGCAGCTCCCACACTGAGGGCAGCTCAAGGCTAAAGCACCAATTAATTCCACTTAATCCCTCTAATAATAATAAGGAAAAGAACTAAGTGGTGCCACCTGTGCACTATGCGCTTTGCTGGGGGGATTTGAGCCCCATCCCTCATGCTCTGCAGCCATCTATCACTTTTAGCCTCCCACAGCCACCTCCCAGCCCATGCACAAGAGCCAGCTTCACCTCTGCTGATGGTGGTTGGCTGGAGCAGCCCCACCGATTAAGAAATGGAGGTGCTGGAGCAGCCACTCTGCCATGCTCGTGGCTCAGGTTGAGCCCGGCTTGTCCTGACAAGTGGGCAAGCCTGTCCCCACGTTCAGGGCGCTGACAGCTGTAGAGCTCATTCCCCCTCTGACAGGAGGAAAATAACTCTGGAGCTCAGAATGGAAAAAAAAGAAGAAAAAGAGGCATGAGACAGAGCAAAATGAGCTGAGAGCTGGCACATGTACACAGACTCTGCAGCACCTGCTTCCATCCACAGCTGCAGACCAATTACTGCATGTGCAGCATTTGAATTTCCATCATGATGTGCATTGAACAGATGCAAATGGACTCTGAAACAAGTGCAGAACGGCCAAAACCAAACCCCACTGTCTATGTAAAGACATACAAAGCTCCACACATCTAAATATTTAAGCTCTATGTAGGATTGTTTTGGTACATGGAGTCATTCTTAACCTTTAAGATCCTTCCTACAAAGCCTGGATCATGACATAAAATATCCTTCATGTCACTCTAGGAGATGCTGAATCTGCCTGGGTAATTGAGTAATGGATGTATGCAAGTCTCACTGTATTCAGATTGAGCAAAACATGCTTTTTCTACTACTGAAAAAATACTTGGGGAAAGGTGGACAGGTGCAGGACATTTGGGAGGTTTAATGCATGTGAACACCAGCACAAACTTCTCACTTAGGTGTTATTTAGACTAAAACCCCAGTTGCCCTGTTAATAATATCTCAAGCTGCTTTCCTGAAAATAAATGTAAATAAGTTTTCTTCATGTAAAGAATGTTTTTCCCACAGACATTTTAATTTCTGTGAATTGCCCAATAAACTGCCCTGCATTTTGCCCAGCACACATGAAAGGTCACTGACTCTCCCTTGGAGAGAAACTGTCCCAGCCCGAGCCCTCCCTGGCAGATCCACCCCAACCTGCACGAAATGCTGAAACGTGGGAAAGCTCTGACCTTCCCCAGCAGCTCTGGCAAGTCGAGCCATGGCACTTGGATCGCTTGGAAAAATCCAGCACTCTTTTTGTCAAACTGCTGTCTTTCCCCTGCAGAGAGCCGTGAGCATATTTCTCATCTGAGTTTCCTCTAAACAAGAGTTACTGCCCATATGTTTGATTTGTGAGGCAATTAAGTAGGCTGGGATTCTCTCCTCATACTTTTCCCATTTTCAGGCTCAACTGCTGGCTCCAGTACATGCAGCTCATTTGTTCTTGCAGATAATGTCATTTACACTGCTGAAAAAATAATTTCTGAGCCCATGGATTCAGTGGCCCACAAGCTGTGTTTTTATTTTCACGGGTGCATTTTTTTTTTTAAAGCCAGAAGGAAATACGATCATCACCACCTAGCCTGACCTCCAGCATAACACAGGGTGTAGAAATTCACCCTGCAAACTCTGCGCTGCACCTTCTAATTTCTGCTTCAGCTAGGGATGGGAAGAAACACCCACCCTTCCCTTCTGTTTTTGCATTAAGCATCTACTATGTCACTACGAGAGGTAATTCAACCACTTTGATATTGAAAGAATTTGATCGATGTATGCGAGTATATTTCTATCAGATGTATTACCTGAAACTTTCTTTGACAAATACGGTGCTTTTCTCTGACTAATGAAGTCTCAGTATAATATTTTTTTTTCTCAAGCAAATTTATGACTCTTGAAATTACTCAGTTAGAGCTGGTCAGAAAACAGTTGCATTTGTTGTGTAGGCATGATGGCTTGTTCTGCTGCTTGTAACTGAAAAAGTCTCCGTTCATGAGATCGAGTTCAACATTTTTCATTTCTCCTGCCGGAACTTTCCAATCAATATGGAATGAGAAATTTTATGTAACAAGGATTTTTCTTCGGATGTGACATTTTGATTTGTAATTGCCAGCACTTGAACACGTTTATTCGTACCTTTAAGAAAGAGAGCAGGAGGAAGTTGACACCAACAGGAGATGTTTCCCCCTCTGTCTGCCAGGGTCCCACCGAGCCCAGCAGATGTGCTTAGCAGGGTCGGTAGTTCTGGCAAAAGAGGCTGCTGAGCATTTTGCTTTAAGGTAAAAAAAAGTTCAGCAACTCAGAAAGCTGCAGATGGCAACATGATAATACACACAGGATTTAAGTTTGGTAGGATTATTTTATTTTCCTGGACAATATTTTAATTATGGCGTATTTATAACTACCAGAGTTAAACTAGGATTTATAATGCACTTAAAAGATCTTTTTCAGCTTTCTCACATTCACCTAGATTTCTCAGGTGCTTAAAAAAATCAAAAATCAAGACAACATGATGCATGTGTATAATTCACGGAGCCAGCACAGCCACATGAGCAGTGCTGTGGGCTCTGGATCCATTGCATCTCAGCTGCAGAGTAACACGCAGTTAGATAAGAAATCCAGAGGAGCCATTTAAAACACTGCTGTACAAAGCATTTTATAGCCCTTACATGGATTCCAATTCATCTTAGCCTGAAAAGCTCTTGAGTGTATATCAGAGGTGAACAAGAGAGCTTTTTAAATTAACAGCAGTTTAAGACTGGAAGTCAGTGAGAGGATATATGACATGCCAAGAGAGAAAAGAGCACAATCATAGTACTGTATCCAGCTAGCAGAAGGCTGCTAAAGCACCCTCATGTGATCACTTTCTTGAAAATAAACAGTATGGGATTGTTTCATGTGCTTTTCCACTTCCAGCTATTGTGAGCTTCCAGACATTTGATCTCTGATGTCTTTATTTCAGCTCACCAGCTGTGTTAGGGAAGTGCAAACACACACCCAAGCCCACCAAGACCTTGCTCCAGCTTCTTTTTACCATGGACGCCTCCCACAGCACTAAGATTTGCAGGAGGTTGCAATGTCAAGGTCTGGAAACACCACACAACAAGGGGATGCAGACATTCCAGAACAACGTCTGTATTTCAGAGGTTATCCTTTCCTTTAGCCACAGGTCACCGTGTGGGCAAGAGCTATTCTCATGCACAGAAGTGGCAAGAGCCTGGGAAGCCTACAAGTTCCTTCAGTCTTTGGCAGACTTAGCACTCTAGGATGGGCACAGAGAAGCAGGAACAGCTGGAGAGGACTCCTGAGCTTTTCCCTTTTTAGCACCCAGGCACAGAAGGGAGCCTGTCCAAACTTCACTCAACAAGTGTATAAACAACAGTCTCCACCACCTACTTAATCAGGAGGATGCAATCCGCAATCTTGGTTATTCCTATCCTTCCCTCTCTGGTCCCTTTAGGAAGAAGTGAATCTCTTAGTTAGTGGGGGTATCACTCAAACTGACCACTGTTCTCGGTAACAATTAGCATGGAATTGTACCTTGCTAACTCATCACAGCTGCAGCTGCAGAGCATGGACCTCCCCATCATGTTGGGTTGTGGCTCTGAGCCTTCTTGTGAATGCAGACAGTTTGCCAAGCATGCTCCAGCAGCAGGCATGGCCAGCGTGTGGTCAGACTTGTTAGCAGGGTCTGTGGTGATGGGACAAGGGGAAATGGTTTCAGACTGAAAGAGGGGAGATTTAGGGTTAGAGATTTAAGGAAAAAGTTTTTTACAGTGAGAGTGGTGAAGCACTGGAACAGGTTGCCCAGAGATGTGGTGGAAGCTCCATCCCTGGAGACATTCAAGGCCAGGCTGGGGGGGCTCTGAGCACCCTGATGGAGCTGTAGATGTCCCTCTTCATTGCAGGAGAGTTGGACCAGATGGCCTTTAAAGATCCCTTCCAACTCTAAGGATTCTATGAATCTGTGATCTGTGTCCCAATGCCACCCTTGGATGGCACAAAGAGCTCTAACCCTTACACTAACAAGCTGCAGTTTGCATCCCTTGCAATGGGGTTGAAAAAAAAGAACTTTTCACACAGCAGGATAGTGCCTGTGACTGATTTGTGGAACTTGTTTAAGAGCTTTTGTTCTTTGTTGTTTTGGAGCAAATAGTGAAGGTTTTAACTGCTGCTGCAGTGACAATTATAACAATGACGTGTCATTTTGAGATTCACTGGTTAAAATCATGCTAGCTGACACCGGCAATTTCATTGTGCAATAAATTCTAAAAAGCATCTAAAACAAACTTCTAATTACGTGCAGATCCTGCTTTGGTGTTGATTATAATTCCCAGTCCTGCAGAGCAGGGTGTAATTATTATTTTCTCATATGTTGACAGAGGAATAAACTATTAGAAATGTTGAATGCATTCCTGTTTATCAGGAAGGAAAAATGGAGCAGCTCCTCAGTGCCGAGGATGTGAGCCCATGGCCATGCTTGCAGGGTACTGAGATCTGCACCATAGACCTCACTGAAGACAATTCTTCCAGGAGGCAACAGATTGCACTGACAGCCGTATGTGGGACCCAGAAGATGACCACGGTAAAGAGGTGAAGCCAGCAATTTTAAGTTTTCTTTTAAATACAAAATACAAACGTAAATCACGTCTTTTCCCTAGCTTTGCCAAAGGGACTCTGAAAAACTCCAAAAACTTCTAGAAAACAGTCAGTCTGTCCAAGGTAGTTCTAGATCAAAAATGATCCTGGAAATCACAGGTGTGTAGAAAGAGTGACCCAAATGCCATAAATCCCTGTCGCACCCAGTCCTGGGCTGGTTTTGGGACTAAGATTTTCCCTTACAGAACTAGTCCCCTTCCCAGCTCCCTGCTGTAACTCCCAAATGGATCAGTGGAAATCTTGCATTGGAAAATGGGAGCATCCAGCCCAGGCTGAGCTGAAAGGGACCCTGGAGAAATCAATCTACAATTTATCAGTGAGATTGTAAAGAGGGGTGAAAACAACAAAATAAGTAAAGTTGGTTGTCATTAAGACAATTAGTTTCTTGCCAGAACGTTTTGATGCCTTGTTAAACAAAGTGTGGCTTTGAGGGTTTGTATTTTTCTAGAGAAAGTACAATGAGGGAAATCAGGCTCATTCCACGGACATCTCTGGCTCATTAAAACTTCTGGTTTTCTCTTGGGAAATATCATTCTGCTTTGAGTAGTGCTGATTTGAACCCCTTCTTAAAACCAGGTTAAGATCTTACACACAAATCAACTTTCACCACAACTTTTCCCACAAGACCACCCAGAACCTGCCATGTGAGGTGGTGTTGCTGACGAGATTTCCTGGCTTCCCAATGAGAAAAATGCACAAAATCCTCAGTCTGTCCTGGAGGTTTAAACAGGACAAAAATGCTCACAGCCCTGGCATAGCCCAACCAAAACACTTTCAGCATTTTTACTTCTTTAGAACCGTGTTTGACACAAAAGAGTGGATAGCCCTAACAGAAAAGAAAGCCTTCCTTAGCTCTGGCTCTTCAAGCGTCAAAGGATTTTCTCCCCTAGCCAAGCAAAATCACAAAATCCACAGATCTTTGCATTATTCAATGTTTTCTATCTTCAGGCTGCAATCACTTATCTCTGCTATTCTGACAAGCATTAGAGAACCCTCACACTAGAACATTAGAGAACCACAGGAGTGGAAAGCTGAAATACCAAGCTATGCATGAAGCTAATTTACTGACCTAAAATATCTAACAAGGCTACCAGGTTTAGATTTCACTCATTTATTCTTTCGCTTTCTACTTCAAAGAGGAAATTTAGACAAATTATTATTTGTAAAACCAGCAAACAAGGCCATTGCAAATGTCATCAAGGAAGAATGACAGCAAAATATCCACCACCAAGCTACCAGAAGGAATCATTTAGGATAACTTTAGACTTTGGAGTGGAGTGGAGTGCACTTTCAAACCAGACCTCTGGGAATTCAGCTTGTACATTTTTAGCCCCTTTTACTCAGTGCCATGCATACATCTGGGGCATTTTTGGTTAATTACACGGGTGGGGGCATTCATCTCCTCTGGCTGAGCCAAGAGAAAGCATCTAGGGCTGAGCGGCCACCTTTGTAGTTAGCAGAGAGAGGAGGGCAGCCCAGAAGGACAGGAGATGCCTCTCTTGGGAAGTCAGTGTGGGATAGATAGGGCAGACAAATTACCCTCCAGGAGCATCTCTTTCCTCATTAACTACAAAATGAGCCCAGAATGACTCATTCCGACTCAGACATCTGCATATAGATGAGATGAAGCTGAAGGTCTGTCGGAGTCAGAGCAAAACGAGATCAAAATAGAAAGACAACAACACGACTGGACAGCCCCCTTCAAAACCACCAGAGACAGTGAGCTGGTGCAGAAGCAGGGAGCACTGCCATAGGGGTATTTCTGAGTGGTGCAAACCAGCCTCGCTCCTTGGAAGTGCTTTTTGGTTGGGATAAAAGTGAAGTTCTCACTCAACAAAGGGCGTATGGATTGAAGAGACAAACCATTTAGTTAGATGTTTAGGAAGCCTACATTAAGGGTCCTGTTTCTTAAAATCTTTTTTTTTTTTTTTTTAACTAGGAGATATGACTTACATTCTAATAAATGGACTAAGGATTCTATCTGCCCTTCTTGAGCCTGGCAACCAGCTTCCTTTTATAATTCTCTAGCAGCAGCCCCATATAACCAGGAATTGCTTCAATGGAGCAGCAAGGTTGGAAAATACATTTAAGCTTACCCATACTGTTAAGCCAGAATCTAGTACGAGATGTCAGGCTGAACACAAGGAGCAGAGATTTGGGATGAAAAATTCCCTCCCAGCTCATCCTGCAACCTCCAGTGCACCTGTGGGGCTCTGAAAACTCCACATAGACTCATCCTTTATGGTTTAGTGTGCATGGTGGTGATGGGTTGGTGGTTGGACTGGATGATCTTAGAGGTCTTTTCCAACCTTAAAGATTCTCTGTGAAGCTCCTCCAGGCACAAACAAGCTTGTTTTGAGGTGGGGAGGAGACCTGCAGAATCCAGGGCAGCAAAGGAGCTCTAACAGGATTGAATAGAGCATGGGCTCAGGAGGGACAGGGGATTTGTGGTGAACCTTCAGAAAAAACAAGGATCCTAGCTTGCATGCAGTTTGGAAATCATTTTTTTCTCTTACCACTAGGAACCATATATATTTATAAGAACAAGAGGTAAAGCCTGTGTTCCTACCCGTCTATCTCCTGGTCAGGAGACACTAATATGTGCTATGGCCAGCTGATACATACCTGCTGTTAGGCCAGCTGGCAAATGGAACAGATGACCATTAAATTTGTTCCAAAGCGTTTCATTTTTTTCCAGCAGGGAAAAGGTCCCTCCAACAAACCTAGATGGAGAACTACATGGGAGAGACAGATCAAAAGAAAATATTGCAAAAGGGAACATCGTAAAAGACTTCTTTGGCAAAAGGCACATGAAGATCACGAAGCTCCTTTCAGCCAAAAGGTGACAAGGGATGGGTAGAAAGATAGAGACACCAGAATGAAATTGTGCTTGACACTGTAGGGATAGAAAAATAGATCTGGCCTTTGCAAATGAGTAAACTGAGGGACAGTGAGTTAAATGGACAGAGCTGGCTTACAAGCAGAGCCCGTGGGACAGATCTTTAGCCCTTGTGACGTTTATTATTAACCACCATTGCAAGTGATGATGGCACTAATTGAAGAAAGATGGAGCTGTAGGGGGGAAGGATGTCACCTGTCACACCCAAGGGCACCCTTTGTCACTCTCAGTGTGACAGTCAATAAAGTCTTAAAGGAAACAATCTACCACAGCACTTCTACAAACTTTGAGATCACTGAAAGAGAATGTCAAACCCAGAGGAACAGCTTGAGCACATCCTTCAATTTCGCCGTGCCCCGTAGCCCTCAGCTGCACTTCCCTTCCAACAAATCCCCTTCTAAGGGCTGGTTTTCAACGTTTAATCTCCAGATTATTCAGAAATCTTTTCTGATAACCAAAACCCTCCAATTGTATCTTTTATTCATGAAAATAGAGACTTAACCTTCAGGTGCCTGCATTGTCTTGACAAAGTTCCAGCCATAAAAATCTCTCGTGCAACTTGGGCGCTGATGGATTGGAAGCCATAAATCTCGCTGTTATTAGAGCCAGTTCTCCACGCTCGTTGCAACAAGTACTCACCAGCCATAAATCCTTGTCTTCTTTTCTATAAGAGCCCATTTCAAATGCTTCAGTGAGATCGCGATTATTCTTTAGCTATTTGGGTGCTTCTTAGAAAAGACATTAGGGGCAGTCTCAGAAAGAGAATGGGTCTCCCGGTGAAGCTTTCAAAGGAATCCCAACATTAACACGAATACCGTTCCTGAAGCCACAAGAAAAGCAGGTAAAGAGTTTTCTTCTTTAAAATTTCTACCTTTTTCTCTAAACAAAACTGGAGACCAGATGCTTAGAGCTTCACTGCCTGTTTTCGAATGAAGACACTCAGAAATAATAAACAAAATTTGACCAGATGCAGAATGATACGGAGATGAAAAGGCAAAATTGCCTTCAGATGAGGCTAGAAATGTATTCTTGAAGGACTTTGGAAACATTAAAGCGTTCTTTGAAAAAAAGAAAACATCAGCACTTTAAAGAAGCTTTTCTGTGACCTTTGTAAATGGTACCAGAATGACGACCAGCTGCTCCATAATTGCAGGTATAGCAAGTAATTCCTCCCAGTAGCATTATGAAAAAGAATTAATTTTGTTTATGAATGGAGAAATGAATTATCAGCTTTGAAATCTGTCTTACTGTACTGATTAAAAAAAAATGTTTTTAAATCTTTAGAGTCTGAGTGATGCTTGCTTCCAAGTCCATGTCCGTAATGAGACATAACACAGGGTGCTCCCAAGGCCAGAGCTCTGAATAAACTGAGTAAAGCAGCATTCAAGGCAGATGGCAGAAATGGAAGGAATGAGCAGCATGCTACTGAGTGCATGTTCAAGTATCCTCTTTAAAGATCTCAATCAGGCTTCAGCAAAAGCCAGAAGCACTCTGCCAAGATAAACGGTGATGGGAGGCTTCCATCTTCTGTGTGGGTTCATGCAGCTGTGAATGGATGAACATGAACACACAGGTACACATGGGGATATTCACACACAATGTCAGAAACCTCAGAGCCATAGATTCAACTTTATGATGAACTTCTCAATCAAAAAGTGATTCTTTAGGACCAAAACCAAGGCAAGAAAAGAATAAGATTCTTTTCTACAGAGGGAACAAGAAACCAGCCCTAAGTCAAGGCAAGCATCCATTGTCAGCTGACAAATACTGCAGTTTTTGCAGCTGAAGGCACTGTCAACACATTGCTGTGTTAGATGTGGACCAAGAGCCTTTGCCAGTTCCTGAGTGTGTTGGAGTCCTTGTCAAGAGATTTTGAGATCAGAGCTTTGGTGGGCATATGTCCATGTTGCAGATGCAAGCGTGGCAATCTTGAACATCTTCAGTGAGAGACTTCCTGGAGACACAAAGAGCTGAGTGGCCCAGCAGGTCAGGGTTGGTGCCTGGTGATAAAGTCAGGACAGTAGGAGCCACTTTGCTTCTGCCACAAGGACACAATTACAGGGAAGGAAGCTACCCAACAACTCACCCTGAAAACTTCAAGTGTAATCTAATTGGAAACATTGAAGACGCTAAGCTCAAAGTTATTTCAGAAAAACAGACACATACCCCTAAAATATCCATCACAAGTATTTTCGTCCTACTCAGCAAGAAAAGGCACCAGGGATAATTTAATGACTCGAGTCATTAGTTGTGTATTGACGGCAGGGGATGACGCCAAGTCCTGAGACTTGGCAAGGAGATGGAGACCACATTATAGTTCATATTACACTTGCAAGATCTGAATGTGAAAGCTCCTTACTGCAAAAGAGGTTTCCTTTTCCCATAGTGAAAGCTCTTGCTGATCAAAATAACATCTTCAACAAGTGTATTTCTTTTTTGTAGGGAAGAATACAAGGAGCAGTGAATATGCAACCTCCTGGTGCAGGTCCCATATACTCTTGCACCAAGCAAGGGGCAGCTCAGCTCCTGACCTCCTGCCCTACATACACTCAGCACATCTTTTCCTTGTTTGCAAGCTCTGGGCCACAGCACAGAGACAGCCAGAGCATGGCCCTACAGCAGGCAACAGTCATGTCCCCAGAACTGTTGAATGAGTGCTGGCTTCTCTTATTAGTTTGCTGGTGCTTGAACTTTCAGGTCATTCTTGGGTCTCAGTTTCAGGCTTCCCCTAGCAACCAAGGCAGTGGAAAACTCACTGTTGGAAAAAAACGGTGTTTCTCACCAATTCTCAAAAGCACTCAGAAAGTCACCAATTACCAGACGGCAACAAAAACGTGACAGCCAGCAAGGGGTGGATTGCCATAGGATTGCCTGGAACACATCAATGGGGACTCTTCGATGGCCATGAGCTTTCTAAACCTGTATCAGAAGTGAGCCCGTCACCTATGCCACATCAAATTAACGCCCAGGATGCAAACTTAGCCCTTTTTCGTTGATAAACACAGATAACCAAGCAGGTGGTAACTGCTGAAGAAAATTCTCTGCTGGTAGCATATGTGGAACTGCCTGCGACCCCAGCCATACTGAAAAGAAAGCAGATTTTCTCTCCAGATGGCAAGCTTTACTCATTCTAATTACAGATATATCCCCAAACACCTGAACACTCTCCATATACACATTGAAACACCACTTTGCAGGCTGGTGACTTGAAGTAAAATTTTCTTAGTTGTTGAGCAATTTTTTTAAATCAAAATTTCTGCTCGGTTCTCTTTGCTGCCTGCTGCCTTTCTCCAAACAGCCTTTTGCAGTCAGCTTGTTGGGCAGGGCTCCTTGGTTGCAGCATAGCACATCTCCGGCATAAAAACCTTTGGAAACAGTAAAATAAGCTTTAAAATTAATCTTGGGATTAATTAGGAGAGAGATAGAAGTGTAGAGTTCCAAACTGCCTTACTTCCTAATTAAGAACTGCTCGCTTCACAGCTTCATGATCCTAAAGCAGTGCAGAAGATAGGGCCAGGTATTTGGCGACGTGGGTCGATAGATTCCCATTGACTTTGCAAAGCCAATTTATGCTTCTTCTACCCAAGATGACACACTCAGAAATTGGTAATGAGACTCTCAATGACTTCCATGGAACTCTGGGTCATGCCAATAAAAATGATCCTTACTTACTAATTTTTACACTTTCTGGCTGGTAGTTAGGAGATTTCTCTGTCATCTCTCATTCTTCCCTGTTGAAAGTCCAAGGAGGCAAATTCTGCCTTTTCTCAGCATTGTACTCTTCAAAACAACATTTCATTTTAATTTATTCCACTGTTTGACAGGACAAGCCAATACAGAGCTTTATTTCTCTGTCAAATAACTGCTTTACTCAATTTGCAGGAAGAGACCAAGGTTTTCTGAAAAAAAACCAGTGATTCTCTCAGGCCACGTGGTGTCTGGCAGTGATGCACAGAAGAGAAGAAATTACCTCCCCATTCAAAAGGATGCTGGAGATATCACAGATATTTTTTCTCCTTTTTACAATGTGGCAACTAAACTTTGAAATCTTAAAAAGTGTTATGAAGGCAGTCAACCCCAACATTATTCAGGACATTGTGCCTCAGGCTGTGGTTTCAAAAATGCAGTTTTTGCATAAATTATTTGCTGTGAGTTTAAATTGAGGTTTTTTTTTTTTTTTTTATCAGGACAATGATGATTTCATTACATCTCTAAAGGTGCTCTTTGTTGCTTTTTCCAGAGGTGGTGACAAGTGCAATTCATCAGCCACAGCTCCCAACCACGCTGATAGCTCTGAAGATGACAGATGCAAAAAGACAATATCCAAAGTGTATCCAAATGAGACAAAAATCAAGGATTTTGTCATATCCCTATACACGCACCTACCCCTCTGCATGTCTAATGCCAGGCACTGTGTTGCGGTGAGTTGAGATCCAGCAGCAATTCTATTGACTGAACATATGCCAGAAAATCGTTTTGCAAACGTCAATGTGCTTGAAAGAGAAAATGAAAAATTCATCTAGAGAAAGAGACAAATAAGCTTAACTCATTTCTGCTCCCAGAGTTAACAAGTGTTTAAAGGATTTTATTCACCATTGCCAGTGTTAAATCTGTGCAATGTGCTGTAATGCAGATGTACCTTCCCTGTAAAGGCATTTTACAATTAGGGGACCTGTCCAGGAGCTTAATGAAATGCTTGGTCAGCATGTGGTCAAGCACAGAACTCAAAACAGCTTTCATGCATGAGGCAGTATCAGTGAAAACAAAGTGAGGGTGCAGAAACTGATGAAATAGAGCATTTGCAACATTCTTCTTAAAGCAAAATATTTCATTTTGGACTTTAAAGGACTTTTTTATGAAGCACTTTGGAAATAAAATTTTAAACTGTTATCTAGGTACCTTGGAATATAAGCCTAATCCTTCCATATCCCTCTTCATTTCAATTTGAAAGTGAAATCTTCACAGCGATTTAAATAAAAAGTTTCATCACGGATGAAGAGAAATTTCATTTTGTGACGAATGTTGACTTCCATGTTTTCTGATCTGCTCTAATTGGGAAAAAATATTCAAAATCTCTAAAAAAAAATGTTGAAGAGAAACACTTTCTACATCCAGGAGGGATCTTGGGAGCAACACATTTATGCTCAATAATCAGCAATGTTGGGACAGTGGGCTTTACCTCTTTAGGGCACTTCCACTTCACGTATCGAGTCCTGGCCTCTCGGACCAATAGTAGCTTGAATATAACAGGCTTTTTTTTTCTTTCAAAACATGACTGTCGTGCATCACTAAGGCAGAAAACTGCATTATTAGGGTCAAGTGCAGCACAGTGTACATGCACATGTGCATGTACAGATGTACAGGCACATCCATCCCTGCCCTGCTATTGTCTTCATGATGCTAAAGAGTGACAGCAAAAATGGATTGGGCTTGCAACAAATTTAAAGCAATAAAGATGTTGCTGATTTTAGGGATGATGATATTTTCCATTACAGCCTGAAAGGATTGCCTGGCCTGATTGAAAAGCAGCACTACTAGCTGTGGCCCACAAACAGCAGAAGTGTGAGGAATGCTTCATCTGATTCTAGTAGAAATCAGAATTTTCTGTACTGTCACCAAAAAGTTTTGCCTGCAGGCAAGTTATTTACATCCAAGCTTCAGCTGAAGCGTTTCAAGGAACTTGGAAATTACCTAACCTTGACAAATGCTGCTAGTCCAATCCCTTATCACTGATCCTGCCACGTACCTGTTCTTAAGAAAGCCTGGAAACCAGGCAGTGTGCACCTCTGTTCTGAAGTGTCTGCCTTTGATTTTCAGAAAGATCCCTTGTTCATAGAATCATGCAATCATTAGAGTTCAAAGAGACCTTAAAGGCCATCTGTTCCAACTCTCTGCGATGCACCCACAGCTCCACCAGGGTGCTCAGAGCCCCCCCAGTGTGACCTGGAGTGTCTGCAGGGATGGGGCTACCCCACCTCTCCACGCACTGCACAGTGCTTCGCCGCCCTTAGCATAAAAACCTTTTTCCTTAAATCCAGTCTAAATCTCCCCTCTTTTAGTCTGAAACCATTTCCCTGCTTCTTCTTGTGTTTTGACCAGGGGAGAGCAGAAGCCCTTGTTTCCTGAGGCTGCACCACACATTGGCAGACCTACAAAGGAGCTACGTTCACCTTTAGCAGCTCTGTGGGGTATTAAAATCGTTGGTTAGCTAATGGATACAGAGTCTTGAATATCTCCAGAGAACGAGACTCCACAGCCTCCCTGGGCAGCCTGTTCCAGAGCTCCGTCACTGAAGTTAAATATTCTGCATTGATTTTATCAAAATGGGAATATTCTTTTATTCTTATGTCATAAATTGCATTGCAAAAAAAAAAAAAAAGGCAGGAGAAAAATTGGAACAAACTTGAAATAGTATACTTCCAGAGCACTTTCATGATTTCTATAATCATGTTGGATGTTGAGATTTTTAACCTTGGAATCACAGGACTGCTGAAACTTCCTCCAATTCTGCTTGCCAAAATCAGCGTTAAAGAGCTGTGCCTGGAGGGCATGGAACCAATGGGCAGAGGTCTAAGAGCAGTTATTGGTGAACACCATCTGCATCTCCCTCACTTGGCAGCCAAAGTCAAGGCACCATTCCCATCTCCCCCCATCTCTGGTAATGAAGCTTCTCAGATGTGTTTGGACGTCAGCTCCTCTCATGCAGCTGGGGTTGGTGCAAAGCACTGAGCTTCGCTCTCTGTAATTACCAGCTCTCAGCCTGGCTGAGCAAATGCTTTGATTCATATTCCTGGATGCGCCCTGCATCAAATTCTTCTGGTAATCACAGCTTAAAACGCTGAGAACTGGAGATAAAAGTAGAGCATGCAGAGGGACAGCGAGTCCTGGAAAGGTTGTGGCCGTGCTCCTTGAAGCCTGGGGCTGGCTGACATCACAGGAGAATGTGGAGGTGAGGTGCAGAAAATTCCTGGTTGGAACTGAGCAATTGTTTGGTGACAGCTGCAGTGTGAGCCTGGGGACAGGGAGGTGGCATGCCAGGGGATGAGTCAATGCCCACCTGCTCCTTGTACTTCACCCCCAAAAGCCCATTGCTTGCAGCTCTGTTGGTGTTGTCTAACAAAAACAGGAAGAATCCAGATAGCTGCAGGTGACAACACCATTAGGGCCACAACAGGGCTCCATTTCACCAGGCACAGCACAGCGTTCGGGGGTTCATTGCTTTTGGGAACTGGACAATGGAAGCCATCTAAAACTGTCAAATTAAAATACAGTAACTTGAATGCGGCAGCAAAATGGTGAGAGAAAAACAACAGCCCCCATCCCAGCTCAGCTGTGGTTTGGGGATTTTGCATCACCTTCAGCATTTAACTTCTTGGCAGCTGTTTGGATGGAATACAATCCCACCCTTCCCCAATGTAATTACAGGACACTTTCCTGGGGTTTCTATGGAAACCCAGCTGCCTTTAAAAATATCTGCTCCTCCCTTCAATGGAAGAGATTCAAACAACTATCTAATCGCCTCCTGACCAGCTCTCCCCTTTGGATGGGCAGTTTGCTTGTTCACCCACCACACCAAGGGCTCTCCCTTGCTCCAGCTTGGCATTTGCTTTGCACAGGTTGAAGGAGCAGCTGCATTCAAACAGCTGTCCCAGGACACATGCACTAGAAACCCGGACCACAAAAAGCCCCTAGCTCCCAGGAGGTGAAATCCAGGAGCCACTTCTGTAGTTCTCCAGCGCTGGGGATCCACTACCCCAGCCAGTCCTGTACCCATGAGACAGCTCAGCTTCACTCAGTCCCATCACTGGGCAAAGTCTGAAGAACTTTGAGGTCTGACCTGAATGCATCATTGCACTTCTTTGGTGTGAGAGCCTGAAAGAAAATACCCTGACAGCACCTTTGGTCCAGGTTGGAACAGCAGCATCCCTGCCCATGCACCACCTCTCCCAGGCCATGCACAGCATCTGCCCCCGCTGAATGTGGCACTGGGAAGGGACCCCCCCCAAACCCCAATGCTCATCACTGCTGACAGCACCGCTGGCCGCTCATGTTTGCCATAACAACGGTTTCCAGGCACTCGTGCATACTGGAAGCACAAGTCTCGGTGCTTTAAATCAATCTAAATAGTTTCACAGACAAAACATCTTGTCAGCATCTATACAATCTCTCCTGATTGAACCAGTGATGGATGTGACACATTAAAAACACAGTGCTTAACCATTTTTGCTGCTTGCTAAAGCTCACTTGGGGGGGCTGGGGAAGCAGCTTAGGGAAGCGTGGGGCAGGGGAGCCTCACTTTGATGCCATACAAGGCACATTCAGATGACATCCAACGATTACTAGCCTGCATTAAAGTACAAATTGTTACTTATCCTCCCATCTTCTCATACAACCCTCACAGTTTCTCTAAATAGCATTGCAGATGACTTAGAGAGGGCTGCACTGCTTTGGCAGAGGTTGGGGGTAGTGGGTCTTGCAGCTGTTTGCATTTTATTCGCCTAAATATTTGCTCTCTCTGGCTCTCCAAGTTTCTGGTACAGAGGAAAAAGAGAGCCCTGAGAAAACAACATCTCTAGGGATGAATGTTGGCTTTCGCAGCACTTAAAGACGAGGACCCCCAGAGCCACAAGCATTGCAATGAGGCTTCTGCTTGGAGAACTGATCCCAGCCAGCAGCTTGCAAGGAGCAGAGCTCTCAAGCAAGATCTTGAGGACCAGCAGAGGATTTGACATGTTCTGAGGGTTTTGTGGTCAAGCAGCCTGCTAGCCCTGTCCCTCTCCTGTTGACAGCTCAAGATGCTCTTGCATTTGTAGGTGCACGTGAACAAATTATGCCTGCATCTATCTAGGTAGGTGCTGAGGTCACTGCCCCTCCAGAAACCTTGCTCTAATCAAGCTAGCTAATTATCCACAAAATAATGAGATTTGGTTTTAAAGTAGGGAGATTTAAATGAAGGAACATGAGTACCTTTCATTTTCTGGCTAGATTTTCAGCCTTTTCAGACTCAATTGCAACCTTCCCTCTGCAACTCAGAGCCCAGAGCCACGCTTTGTAATGACATCAGAGCTCAAGTTCACGTTTTATCAGAAGAGCAGAAGCTTTAAGGAAAGCATTAAGTTTTGCAAGGTTCATAATAAAATCACTGGAGCTGGCAACCATATAATCTGAAGTGTAAATTTCCAGTCCTTTTTGCTAGCAAAGACAGCTGTCATGCTGATAACTCACCACCAAAGCTAAAGTTTGTCCAGATCATTTAGCAAATACACACAAGTACTCCAGGAGAGAATCCACAAACAAATCACTAATCCAACAAAGCTGAAATCAGCTGCAAGTTTGCTATTCCTGGCATGCTTGTAGCATTTAGATATGAGTAATTCTGGCAGTAGGATTGAACAGAATTTATACTTTCAATCATGCGTTAGAAAGTGTGTTAGACCCATGAGAACAGTGCCGTGGCTGAGTTTTTTTCCATTTTAATAGCATGGGACTTTCATCTCGCGTTTTACTCTGAGTCTTTCAGCATAGGGCCCAGCACAGGGCAGCCTTTCTGCCGATCGCTTGTACCACAGCAGCACTGTGTATACCCAAATGGGGGGAAAAAAACTGTTGGCATGTTAGGACAAGATGCTGTTGTAAGTCACTTCTGATGAGCTGAGTCACGGGGAGCCCTAGGAGTGTGACTGAAGCATCACATCTCTTGCATGGCCCTTGATGTATTGCTTTAAGATGTCATTAATAGGCACCTCCCCAAAGCACTTTCTCATGAAAGATTAAAGAGAAGCCGATTTCTGCTAATCACACATATTCTAGATTGCTCACTCATATTTTGCCAAGGGGGAAAGCAAGGACTGCCTCTGCTCTCCTCAGACATTCTGGGGATGGGGTTTGTTTTGCACTGCAAACACCCTGCAGCAGAGCATTCCTGCAGCACATGCCGAGTGCATGTTGTGTTCCAGCCCTGCTACTTCTGCCTGCTTTTCTCATCTCCCCACTCCAGCCGCCCCAGATAGAGTATTTGGGGTGGAAAATCCTCTTTCAGCCTGCTAGCACAGCACCGAGCCTCCTTGTTGTAGTTCCTAGTGAGGTTACTCAAGACTTCTTTCAGAAGGAAGGAAGGCAGTGAAAGCATTACTTTGGCTTTTAACGTGTTAAAAGCTGGTGCACAAACTGCACAAAATGATCCCTGCAGATGGGAGCCCCAAAGCACGCAGGTGCAACCAGCTCTAGGAGCCAGCACCCTCCTCACACCTTGGGACCAAGAACGCTTCCCATGGATGCAGCTCTTCCCACCCCAACGGGGCAAAGCCATGGGATGGGAAGGCTGCAGCCAGTGCTCCCAGCACCTCTGAGCCCTGCCAAGTATGAAACAAACACAGGGAGTGAGGAGGACTCACTGAGGAGATGTAGAATGCAGCGTAGTTCTTTTGACAACACATTTTTTTCCATTAGAAAAATGCCAAGTCACCAACAGCAAGGTTTTTTTACATCGTAAGGTTAGTGTCTGATGCACATGGGAGGATTCCTTTTAAATTGAAAACAATTCTTTTCAAGCTCTATAAACAAAAAACATATCCTTTTTTTCATCTTGAATCAAAGTGACTTTATTTAGCAGAAATGAATGATTACATCAAAGGTACGATAACAGTGTCTGCAACTCCAACCCAGCCAACTCCACTAAATTCTGCACAGAGCTTTTGTGCCCGTACCCCGAGACAAGCTGTCCCTGCAGCCTCATGCTCAGGACCAAGATCTTTTCTGCTACATTGCTTGGTAGAAATAAACTCCCCAGACAAGGAGGTTCTTGCCATTCCTTTCTGCAGTGAGCCCTGAGTAGGCTATGCTTCCCTTCAGGCCCTCACTCAGTGTGCAGCCCTACGGGGAACCTTATCTCCAGAGAGCACTATCCCCTAACAAGTGAGATGGAAAAAATCAATAGGAGATTTGCTGGCTCTGAAGTGCTAAGGAGATAGGAGCCCATCATGCACGATTAGATGTGCTGATTTTTATCAACGGGATTTCCTTAGCAGCTTCCTCCTGCTTCTCTACCCCTCATCCATCCTTCTCTGCCATCACTTTCCTCGGATCAGCACCAGGCATGGTTCCCTGATTGTACACAGCCCTGAGCCCTGGGACCTCAGTGCAGAGATCTGCTTGTGTTTCAGAGAGCAAAGGGGGACAGAGGAGGGACGAGTGCTCCCTTTCTCTCCTGTTATGTTTTCCTTCCTGGAACACCACCTCCTACTGCAAATTTGGTGCCTATGAAGAGCAAAATCAAACTGAACTGGTCTACTTTAAACTGTTTAGGACTCTTGCTCCTTGCTATTTGGGATGCTCTACTGAATTTCACCCTACTCCAGTTTCAGCTGCTTCCCCAGCTTAGTTTTTAATACTTTCCTGATTCTGGACGACAAGGATGCTTCATGGGCTGCGAGATAGGGCTGCAATAAAGCACAGATTTCCTTTGCAGAGCAGAATGGGCTTCCGCAGCGAATAAAGCAATGGCAATAACTGACTGCAGCATGGAGCTTCAGGGCTGGTTGATGGAAGCAGTTCACTACTTCCTTAATGAAAGTCATTAGCATATGTGCATGCTCATTAGCATATGTAGATATTCATTTGCATATGTAAACACTATCTGTACATGGACTCTGCACTCAGTTGGATGCAATCACTTTGCAAAGCAAGCAGGTTTTGAGTTTCTACAAAACTAAAGAAGACACCTGGAACAGTAGGATCCACTGCTGGAAATATTGCAGTTAGATTGTCAGGAGCTTGTCATGCTTCCAGCCAGGCAAAGCCCCAAGAGCTGCACAGTCTACCAGCTTGGAGTTGTTTCTTGTTTTAGTAGCTTTTATCTCACCCTAATGCAGTTCCTGATCAGAAAGAACACAGCAACCCTCTCAAGCCATCCAGCTGGGTTCTCTTGGCTGTTTCCTGGACTCGTGGTAGAGCCTCACAGCCGTCAGAGCTCCCCTTGTCTCCATCTCCTTCTGCAGCACACGGCAGGTAGCAGTCATCAATCCTCATCCCTTCCTTGCCTTCTCTCTTTAGCCTGCAAGGTGTTGGGCAAGAGACTGCTGCGGTCCATATTTAGTACAGCTGTGTTCTGCCCTTCAGCAGGGCTTCAGAGCCCTCTAATGCAGATATCAGGGGATCTATAATTAGATCTGCAATCAATCCTAATAGCGGCTGGTAAAGGCCATTTGGTGTTTCCATCACTTCTGTTGCAGTGCTTTAGCAGCTGACTAAAAGCAGTGGTGCAGCAGACAGCACAGCATTTCACTGACAGTCAGAGGTGAGACAGGAAAGCAAAACAGATGAATCCTGCTTTTATTTCTCCCGCAATCCACCTACTCTTAAATATTAATATAAGCAGCAACCATCTGAGTACATTACTATAACACTTTTGTCTTTATGATGTTTACGGGTGTAAACCAGCCAAGTATGACATACAATTTCTCTAAAGAGCTTAAACACTTGCAAGCCCAGTCACATCCACACAAGCCTCACCTCCTTTCAAATCCAGCAGTGGCTCTCATGCAATGCTACAGAACCCCAAAGGCATTGCCCAGGACTGAGAGCAACCTTTGGAGCAAGCAGAAAGCTCACTGCAGAGGGAACAGAAAGCACATACCCTCAGCTGAGCGGTAAATCCTGACTCTGCTTTTTAGGTTAAAGAAACCAATTTTTTATTTTTCTTTTTAGAACAGTGGAAGAGTGGTACATGGCTCATAGCACTTGCAAGATCAGACAGCAGAGGTACCTACATCAGCGTCCATCCCCTTTGCCACTGTTGCAGCCATTAAATAGAAACCGGCACCACCTAACAGTCTGGGTGAGAAGGAAGCCCAGAAGTAGGAGTTACAGCTACCCACGAGGATTACCCCTTTAGGAGAGAGATTATCTCTCTTTAAGAGAGAGATAGCACCAAAAAATCTGAAGTTCACTCTAAGGAAGAACTTAGATATAAGCATCCATAGCTGGCTTCATAGATAGAAGAGACAGAGCAGAAAAAGCAGAACCTGCAGCTGAAACCCTGAGCGCCAGGAGGGAATGGGTTCTGCCAGCACCCTCCCTGCTAGATCTGAGCCCCCCAGACCTATCAGTTGTCTCAAACAAATGAAACTTGTCCCTTACATACCCGGGACCATGGGTGTGCTTTGCCAGGAAAACACTGAAAGAAAAGGAGGCAGGGCTAAGAGATCTCAGTAAAAGCTTGATTTCATAAAGGAAGTTCCTAGGATCAGTAAAAGTACTTTTATCTCCTGAACAGCTTTTCTTTTTCAATTACAGGGAGTATGTCTACCTGTTCAGATAAGGTGTTTGCCAGTGGGATGCTCATTAACCTAGATGTATTTGCTTTGTTGGACTTGGCTGATAATTAAAGTCTTTTCTTCTGCTTCCCTTGGGAGTGAAAGGTTCTTAATATCTCTGCATTGCTCAGTCATGAATAATCCTTCAGGCAACAGACTGGTGTGGGACAGCAGACCTGTGACAGAGCAGCTGCCCTCCTGCATGGGAGCCTGAGCCAGGATGTCCTGGGCAGCTCTCCTGCAAGCTGAGCTTGGGTGAAAGCTGGAGGAGAGGCTTTGTGCTGGCTCTGGGTGGTCTGCACACAGAGCTGGGGACGCTGGGACACTGCAAAGGGGAGATTTGAGGCTCTGACTCAATGAGATGTACCCGCAGCTTCTTCTTGCAAGAGCTGCAAAGCAGTGGGTGCATTATGGGGGCTCCAGGGAATGCAGCCTGGACTCAGTGTGACGACGGAGCTGCAGGTAGCTGAGGGAGCAGGGCTGTCCTGCTGCAGCTGGGCCTTGCTGAGACACAGCCCTCTGTTTGCTGTTCTGCAGTGAACAAAGCACTGAGAGCTGCAGCTGGGCTCTGCGCAGCAGCTCAGCACCTCCTCACCATGGCTGTATTCACACAGCAAGCCTGGCCTGGCAGCATCCCGTTCAAGGCTGAGGCATAGCTGTGCAAATGAGTACAGCTCAGGGTGGGAGCACTGCTTGTGCAATGGTTAATGAAGCTTAAAATGAACCTGAGATGGGAATGAGGCCCCAAAAGTTTTGCCAAGCTCTGCTGGGTCTGATTACCACAGCTGTAAATGGGGAGGAGGTGGTAATGGGGTTAAGCCTATGAAAGGCTGCCAAGAAGCTTGGTGCTGCCGTGGGTTAATGGCTAGGAGAGGTGTGGGGGGAGTGTAAGGGTGGGATCAGAGGTAGTTTCCTCTTTGTGCATCCTGGAGGTACCTGCCTGTGCAGCTTACCTTGTGAGCCTTACATAGTTTCTTACAAAAAATTCTCTGAGTAGCCCTTTCCCTGGCAGGTGCTATCTTACCAAAATGATAGAGCAATTCTGTCCCATAACCTTGAGACAGCATTTCCCAGGACAGTCTTTTCTCTTTCTAGCTTTCCAAAACCACCACACCAGGGAGCCCAGCACCACCCCTGCCTTCCCCTTGCTGCAATGAGATGAGGGATCAGGCCCACGGAGATTTCCTGAGTATTTGCTCCAAGTGGCACTCCTGTCTGCACGTTGCTTTCCAGCTCAAGGACTGATGCTGAGAAAGGCACTGTGAGGACAAAGCTAGCTAGCTAGCCTCTGTGCCAAACCTGTGACTTATATGCGAGATTAATCCTTACCTCCCAAATCTTTTCATGTTAAGGAGGAAAAGAGATGTTCTGCCAATGTCCAATAAATGATCCCAGAGACAAGCTTTCCACTGGAGGGAAACAAATAAAATGCAGCAGACCAGGATTTAAGTATCAAACACTTAACTCCTTCAGAGCTGGACTGCTCAACAACCAGCAGAGGCATTTCTGCTCATGGGGGGATGCTCATGCACAGATGTGCCTGGTGTCATGTCCCTGGGCATGAAGAGCAGCTGGGTGCTTCTGCAGGATGCTGTGGCTCCAGTTATACGTGAAAGGCTGCTGGATGTCTTTGTACTGCACCTGTGTGCTGCAGCCTCTGCAGTGCAGTGGGTTAACCCTTCCTTTCCTCCCCTTCTCCTTCAGGTGTTCTTGTAAAGACACCTTTCTGCTCTGGATTTTAACCCATTCCTCCTTCAAAGCTGAGGAACAGGCTAATAGGCATCCAACTGCTTGCTGGAGCCTTGCTTGAGCCTGTGCCCTGGACTGAACCAGCTGTAGCCAGAAACTTATGGGGAAAAACCCATCTCTGCCCTCTCTCACTACTGGTGAACCTTAGGCTGAAGTAACACTCAGCCCAGCTACCTGTAAGTGCCAGGCAGGCATTGCTCCTTGGCAAGGAGGCCAGGAAGCCACGGGCAATCCCAGGGGCTGCCTCTCCACTTCCCCCGCAGCTTTGCATGGACTGCGGGCTGTGAAGCTCAGCACCTGCTGCCCCCCAGCACTGCAGAGCACCGTGGGTCTGCCAGCAAGCTCTGCTCAGTTCTTCCTCCTTCCCTGCTGTGCCTCAGTGCCTCTGGAGGCAGCTCTGAGCAGTTAGCATCTATCTGGTCAGATCAACAAGCTCTGCGTGCACGTTTGTGCTGAGCCCAGCTTCTGGGCTGCAGTGTTTCTCAGACACCTGCTGTTTCTGGAGGGATTCAGTGGCAGAATCTCCAGGAAACAGAGGAACACAGACTGTAAAAGCTTTGAAAAGCTGATCTCCAGGCAAGCACACACTCATAGCAGTTGGGCATGGCCACACAAGTACCAGCCTCCGTTCCACACCCAGACCACAAGTGCTTTTTGCCTGTGTCTTGCTGAGGTCTCACATGCACCAAAATCTGTGTTCCAGTGGGATTTTCCATCTATCGTGGGAAGTAGCCGCAGGATCGCAGGAAGGTGGAGGTGGCACCCTTCTGCCAGCCCTTTGCTCTAAAAACGCATTAAACAGCACCAAAAGAGAGCTCATCTGCTGGTTGGGCTGGGTGTTTCCTGTGGCCACAACAGCTCTGTTCTGGATTTTGCTTGGTTCTTCCCCATCCCCACTGCTTCTCCTGACACAGGGCCTTCAGAGCGGAGCCCAGAGGATGTGTGAGCCCACGCAGGCATCTTTTCCCCAGCAATCCCCCTGTAGCATCTCTCCCCAAAATCCCCTCTGATGTTCATCTAATGTTGTTAAAAACCAGGCAGCCTATTGCAGGGTTCCATTCTCCTTTCCATTAGGAATGCTTCTCTTAATGCCTAACCTAAATCTTTCTTCCTACAACTTAAACCCATTATTTCTCATGTTATCCCCCATGGACAAGGAGAACACTTTACTGCCTTCCTCTTTGCAATTCTCTCTTGTGTACTTGAAGGCTACATCTATCTTTACAATATTGCTGGAAAACAGAGCATTGCCATTATCTCCAGCAAACAGATGGAAGCAGAGACTCTAAGGCTGAGGTTTCTTGCTCAATTTTAAATGCTTTGCTTGATTTTAAATGCCTGAAGTTAGAAATCTAAACAAGTTGTGTGATGTTCACTGTTGTATCTAGCAGAGCATCCTCCAGCTGGCATCCTCGCTCCCTTGCTTTAGTGCTGTGATCTTTTGCTTCGCCATCACAAAACGTTTGTTACAGAGTAGGATTAGGGGAGCGCAGGGTTCTGCTTCCCAGAATATGTCTGAATCTCTAATCCCAAAGTACCCATCCCCACTGAGAAGGGTGCTGAAGGGGCTCTGGTGGGGGCTGCATGTGCAGCAGTGCTGTGACCGTGTGCTGCACAGCATCCAGGAGAGACATCCGTGGGTGAAATACCAATTTTGGACTCTTCTCAGGAAGAAACATTACTTTCAAGTTTACTTATGATGCTGTTTTTCATGTGCAGAGTGACTGCCTCATTTAATCAGAGCAAACAGCACATATTGCTCCTTCCTTTGGATTACTTTTCGGCACTATGTTGGTGTTCTGTTTGAGTTTTGGCAAGGGCATAAAACTGTAACAAGTAGGAGATAAAACTCATTTAGTTTGGAGTAGGGGAGATGTAATAATTTTTTCCAATTGAAAAAAGAAATAGTTTGATAGTAGTACATGTAAATTCAAGCTGCTAATTGGAAAAAATGAGAGCATAAACATTTCAGTCTTCAGTATTCGTGTCAGTCTGGCAGCTTGAGAAGAAACAAGCTTTGGTTATCTTTTTTTTTTTTTTAATTTGAAGTGATTTTTTGTTTCATAACTTCCTTCAGTTGGACTTTTGATTAACTGAAAATCAGTCAAGAATTGCTAGAACCGTAGGAGATGTACTCAGTGCAGGTTGGACTCTGGTGCAAAGGGAATTTCAGCCCCTGGCAGAGGGGAGGAGGAGAGGGCAGGGCTGGCTGCTGCCCAGGCTTGGAGAGCTGCTGTGTTTTGGGTAATAAAAGCTTACAGACCCCTCTCTAAAAAATCCCAGCGTGTTATCACCTTGCTGAACTTCAACAAAGCAAAACCAAACTCAAATTTAAAAAAAAAAATAAAAATAAAAAGGGAGAGGAGGAGAGAGAATTCTGAGATGGAATATTATGCTTTGACATGCTTTATTTTGAGTATGACTTTGCACTTTTTATTTTTTAACAAAAAGAGAAAAAGCCCTTTTAATATCAAATTAAACCAAAGCCACCGAAGTTGTGCTGTGCCAGTGGCAAATACAGACTATTCCTACTCAACTGAAACTCTTTTTCTAAAGGCATCTTTTCTCAAACATCAACACATTGCATTTTAACCCAAAGTTCCAAGAAAACAAACAAAAATTAATCAAGCTGGGAAACTGAGCCAGCTCTGCCTGTGAGCTGGAGGGCCCTGCCAACGAAAGCTATGCAGGATGACTGCTCTGAAGCCCAAACAGCTCATCTCACACATGATAATCTCCTCTGAACCCTGGGACCGCTGCCTTTCACTTTAATATGGTCTCCCCTGGCAGAAGTGGTAAATCCTGTCCCCAGAGCCTTGCTGGGGCTGCCTGTCCTGTGCTGTCCCTGGCAAGCTGCCGCGGGAGGAGATGGGCTGTAGGATGTTTGTTGGTGCCCCAGGATGTTAACGCTCGCCTCCATCTGCTAACGTGACCCCTTGCCTCCCTCCAAGGCTCCTGCTTGTTGTGCACAAAGCTGTGCAATGCTTTGAGTACCAAACAAATCTGGTTTAGCAGGGCAGCTTGCAAGCCCGCTTAATGGGTTCTTGTTACCCAGCCAACCTGCTTCACTGGGAAGATTGCCAGGGAACTGGGATCAGGGTGACACACTTCAATGACTGAGTGACAGCTCAGCATTCCACCAAGCGCAACAGTTTGTGGTGCTCACATCTCCTGGCTGCAGGTACTGAGGATCCGGGATTTGGCAGCAAGATCTCATGGCTCTTTTCAGGTCACTTTCCCGATCCAGCTAACATGGAGGCCATGGCAGGACATCTCTTGATGCGAGGTCCATGAAGATATCAAAATAATTGGAATGTAACACAGAGTGATATCTTTCTTTTCCAGAATCCCACACGGAGTGTTTGGATGACGCTTTCATTTCTCTGGGAACATGAAATCTCTTCAGCACCTTCTAATAAGTGTAGTCCTTGGCCTGGGTCCTTGCAAAGATTGGCCTGGCTGTGTGGATCCTTCGGAAGTAACACCAGAAGGCAAGCAGCCCCCCAGGACCTGGATCTTCTGGGATGGGTTGTGGAGAGCTTCAGAGTCTGCATCATCTCCTCCAATACTGCACTGACAAGTAGAAGGGTTGGGAGATGTCTGTCCTCAGCAGCAGAAGCCTTCCAGGTGATCATAGGACTGCAGAACCACATGCCTGATTTCCACAGATCCTCAAAATATTACGTTGTAATGACAAATATCCTGTTTTTCCCCATCCTGCTATCACAGATGTATCCTCCTTTGGTTCTGTGTTTGGCAGAAGGTTCCAGATAACCCATGAAGGTTGGACATCACGCTTCCACAGCCACTCCCCATTTTCAAGTGCTGCTGCAAATGCAGTAGACCCTGGGAACCAATTAATTGCTCTCAAAAAAAAAGCAACTTGGGTACATAGTGGGCTGAAACACAAGCATCGTCCAGGAGGGGATTTTAGTGAAGCCCTTTGTAGCTACCGTCAGTGTTCATTGAGAGCAAATGTCATTTGTAAATAGACAAATACTCTCTACTTTCGGCCCATTCTATACTGAAGCAAGGGAAAATAAATTGATCCATTTTAACACATACCACAGGTGTCTGAGCAGAAGTGAGAAGCAGATTGCATCCTAATATCTCTGAAGAGGATTCCCAGCTGCCTTTACTAGCTAATTCTGCAGGCTGTGTGCGCAGCCCAAACAGGAACACAATGCTATAGAGTGAGAGGGAAAACCCAGATGAGAACCATATATTCCTGCAGTCATCAGTCAAATCCTGCAGCCATCAGACAAATATCACATCCTGGGAGCAACACAGGAGACACCTTATGAGAGCTCAGTTTTTCCTATGGGCACCTGAAGCATGTATGCTATGACCCCAGTAACCATGCAAGAGATCCTACTACAGCCATCGAAGTGAGGAACAGAGGATGGAACAGGAAACATTCAGGAGCATTTCAGCGTCTGCAATTTGCTGGCCACCTGAGTGAGAAATACGATGCTGAGAAGGTGTGTTTGTCTGCCTACTTCTCTTAACAGCTTGGGAAAATTTACAAATGAGGGTTTACGTCTGTTATACAGCTGCCAGGTCTTCTGGAAGAAGGTGGAGGAGGTCTTGATTTGACACTGTGCTTTTTAGGACCTGTTTAAACCTAAGATGACAACTGTTTCAGAGAACATGGAAAGACAAAGTCCAAAAGCTGTCTGAAATCCAAAACTGGATCTAAAGTTCTCTCCTTGACAAGAACATGAGGTATTTGGTGGCATGGGTGCTCTCCTCCCATGCAGTCATTCCTGAACCACTGTCCTCTTCTTATGGGCAATAACTGAGAACGTGGCACCTCCTGGGCATTGCCTATGATACAGAGAGTGACATCCCTCTTTGGGATGGCTGGTCCAAGCTTGGGATGGTGACAAGTATCAGCTTCAGTGCTTCTTCTCCCTGCATGGCCACACCACGAGTAGCTGTGGTGTTTGGTGATTGCTGTTACTTCCATCCAGTGGCAGCTGTGGAGAAAGGAAACAGATGACACTGACATGATCCATCCTCCTCCCACGCCATCATCCCGTTCTGCCTGGCTTGGGGTGGGGGTATCCATAGTTAAAGGGTCATGATCTCCTTTCCCTTTGGAAAAAGAGCTTTAGCACTCTGCCATTCCATCTCTTCTGCCTCACCTCCCCCTTTCCCTCTGGAACAAACAGCACTCAAGAGATTCAGGCTGATCTTATTAATGCTTTGACGCTACCACACTGTTCTGGGCTAACACACTGACATCAACCATGCCCCTGAGATGCTCCACAGGGAGAGCATCAAGCACATCAAGGCTTAACTCCTCCTAGGATATACATTACCACACGCACTGCCTTTCACCTCCTCAGTGGGCGTCTGGACCTCACTTATGGACCTCAAGCTGCAGAACAGCTGAACCTTCAGAAGGAAGTGGAGGGGTGGGCTGCCTACTGGCTCTAGCATTTGCTGAGGGGGTGTTTGGCTGTTCCTGCCAGAAGCATAAGATGCTCTGCATGGACCTGTTAAAAAAGAGTAAGGCTGGCTGTAAATAGGCATTTCACCATGATCAAGCTGCTTACAAATGTCATTGAGGTGTGGTGACTTCTCACCAACATACATGCAGAAAAAACTACCTATTATAAACCAACTGTAGACAAAACTCATTCCCAATCAATTATTTGCCCCAAATGAATACGACAAGATAGTGAAGCAGTAACAGTGTGCACTGCATCAAGAACCATCCCCTTGAAAGGCTCCCATCACTGATCTTTGCAGTCCCTGTGGCATCAGAGGGGAGCAGAGCAATGTGAACTCTCGGATCATCAGCTGTGAGCAGTGTTTGTGGCCAATCAAAACAAGTCTGAAGGGGGACTTGTGTTTTTCCTTTAGCTTATTAGCTTCAGGAGAGGTGCAGCTGCCTTCCTGCTCTTCCTGGCAGGCTGCTGACATCTTCCAGTTTCTTGTTGTGTGGCAGAGGTTCCAACGAGCATGAAAGACTCCAGAATGTGCCCTGCACCCTAAGGCACCCTTCTCTGCTGGAGATCAAGTGATCCAGATGTCGATACAGCCGTAGGCAATGAGATGGAGGAGGGAGGGAGGCAGTCAAGATGTCAGCAGCTATCAGTACCAAGGAGGGAGTCTTGTCTCAGAACATAACCCATCTGTCACCTCACCCAGAGATATGGCATGGATGGCAAGCCAGATGGATCCCAGGCCAAAGAGTTAGAAACAGGTGATTTCACCCTGCTGAATGGATTGTTGATGAAATAAGTTACAAAGTTGGCTTTAGCGTTTTCACCATCCCTTCCCTTTACAAACCCAGATGGGAAGGAATCCCTTTGCCCTCCCAGGATACCTCTCTTCAGGCAGGTTTGTCACATACTTACCCTAAAACAAAATCTGTCCTGTCATGTGTTTGGTCATAGCAGGTGACTTGAGAGAGTGGTTCTAAAAATCTTCTGGTGCTCACTCTATAGAGTGCAGTCTTGATGACTGCTCACCAGCACGCAGACTGAGATGGCCATGACCTGCCCCGCTGGACCAGCATGTGACACTACTAAGGACCCTGCCCAAGGTTTTAACTGGAATCAAAGCCATCTAGAGGTGGTTGCTAAAGTTTTTCTTTCCCCATGGGGCAAAGAGACCACGTGCTTCCTGCCAGACACTTAAGCTCTGAGGTTCAGCTTGTCTTCTCAGATCTTGCATGTGATATCCCTAGGCTCTGGGCCAAATTCTGCTCCAAAGTATCTGATGCTGCTCATTGCTCCTGATGCTGGTTGGTCGTGTCCAACTAATCATTTGAGATTTTCCCATGAAATGGCTTAGTGTCCTTGCTCACGAGTCTCAGATTCTTCCTGCATGCCAACTGTGAAAGAAACACTTCTATTTTTAGCTTGGAGGTGTTGGCAAGAAATGCAGTGTATGCATTCACATAACAAACAGGTAACAGCACAGCCCCTACTCCTGGGCCTCCTTTTCATTCTGCCTACATCAGGGATTGCAGACCTTGGTGCTTAATTGAGTGCCCCTAATCGCCTGTCAGTCACTCTCCAAAATGCAAATAACGTGGAACAATTTGTGAGCTTTTTCATAAGAAAGTGGCTGAGAAAGCTTTACACAAGCGGGATTCAATAATGTCTGTGTTTAAAGTCTGGAGTGCTTATTCTACCAATCTTCTCCTTTCTCCCCTTCTGAATTTTATTTTCAAACAGAGAGAAATCTTTTTCAAGGTCGTGGAGAGGTTATGTTTTAAGATGTTTGCAGTGCATCGCTTCAGGCTAAGTTAAAATTCCCTTAATGATCATAGCCCTGTCTTGGCTGGGATTCATTTCTTCTGTTATCTTTATCCATACCTTTCTGAGTCCTATTAGAGCTATGATGCTGTTAACATGGCACGACACCAAGGACAGAAGACACTTTTCTCCCTTTTTTTCTTTTTAACCTATGCCAGTGGTTTGTTGTCTCTCTTCATCCTCCTCTCTCTGCCTTCCCATGGCTTCCAGCTGACAGAAGTGAGCTGCTTAGCTCTCCCACCCGGATATTGGCAAAAATGCAGCAACTCTCTCTATTCTACAGGAAGCTATGTTTGTTTTCTGTGTATTTCATTTTTCCATTACAACAGATTCCTTTGCACTGATTCAATAGGTTCTGCATGTGTCATCTTTGAAGTTTTAACCCTAGAATGGGGCTAAAGCACCACCCCCCACCCTCCGTGAGTGGCAAACCCAAAGACTGGACAATATTCAGCAATTTTGGGCCTGTAGCACTGTGATATGGGAAGAGAATTAACTATAAAAGGGGACCCAACACATTGAGCCTTCCTCCATGGTGCCTGCAGCTTCAGCCCAAACTTCATCTCCCATCACAAAACTTTTTGATTGCAGCCCTGCAGCCTGTCTGCATTGAGGAGGAGAAAGATGCTGTGCACTAATAAATAATGATAAGGGATGTATGTACCTGGGGGCTAGCAGGGAGGCAGAGCTACAAATTCATGGAACAGGTACATACTGCATTCCCAGAGCCAAGTGCATGAAACAGCCTACAACAAAATTAATTACTGCCAGAAGGCCAGGACCTCTCCTGTGATAACCAGGGGTGTGATTTGGCTTCTCTCTGGATTTAAGGCCTTGGTTGAAGAGACACTGTCTCCACTCTCCTGCTTATAACAGAGGTTGATGACTCTATATTTACAGGTATATGTACAGCACAGATAAGTTGCCTCTATATTAGATAAGGCCTCGAAGCAAAAATCACTGGATAATAGGTTGTCATGACCACTTATTGCATGGGACAGTTGCCAGGGCCCTGCTTGATGTCCCTCGAGCAGCCACTTCAGGGCCTGGGATCTGCATGAGCTGTATGAGAAATGCAGAGCTCTCATGTGAGCACCACCAAGAGCTCCCTACACAGGCTGTTGTTGCTCCCACAGCATCTCCAAGCCCTTTACCCACCTCCCCTCTCTGCCCATGCTTAAGTTAATCCTCTGCTGGGATTGCTTCCTTCCTCTTGGACTTTGGGTCCCTTCCAAGCTGGGCTGAGCAGGGCCATCCATCTAATGTGTCTCTTCAGTAGTAGTCCTGGCTTTCCAGGGTTCGTGTCCCTTCCTCCCCTGAGCCTTACTGGGACACAGATGTTAGTTACATTGCTCATGGGCTCTCCTCACTTCCCTGTTCCCTATCATCCAAACTTTGGCTTTGGGCAGTTTGCTGTGCAGCAGCCATCTGTGTGCAGAGGAACCACTGGCTCAGATCCATTCACGGCAGAAACTCTTACCATGAAAAGTGGTCAGCTTGCTTGCTGGGTTGTGTTGCAGCTGCTGAAGATCTACTGCTCCTGTCAGGGCAGTGTATGCTGGGTGTTCCCAGACATACTCAACAGGAGCAGTCCTCCTGGACCACTACAGTTTAAAAAATGATGGAGTAATGGAGCAAACTTCACATATGAAACCCTGTTAGCACCTCACAGAAACTCCTCATTTCTTCAGATGGAAGTTAGCATGGTTATGATGGAAGACAAAGGGATTTCTGACCAGTTTTCTGTTTCAGGCGTTTCTACCAGCATTGTCTCTGCAGCTCTTTCTCTCTCCTGTTCTTAAAGGCTGCTGCTGACGGGCCATTCCCAGGTCCTAGACACCTTACTGAAGTGCTTTATTAACATATTTCTAGTGTTTTTCCCAACACAGAGTCTTAGTCGTCCTTGATGAATTCTATCACTGCAGGTATGGAGTACATCCCATCTCTTTCCTCTCTCCAGAGGCTCCTTGATGTATTTTTAGACCCTTCTCCTCTCACTGTTATGTTCTCTAAACTAAGGAAGGTCAAGGGAAATCCATTACTTCCGTAATTTCTTGTTCACCTTATCAGAATTTCTCTGTATAGAAGTGCATTAATATTCTCTATCCCTATTTGCAGTGCTTTACCTTGGTCTGCCTTTGCCCTTATCCTGGTTCAATCACAAGCAGTGTCCTACCTTGTCCCCAGGCCAGCGATAGCTCCCATTTCTTCTTTTCTAACCAGTGTTTTCTCATCACATAGTGGAAATAGCATAAGCATAAGCACGGTCATAAAATACAAATGAAGAGGATAATGCCATTTCTAAATTCAGTGATAGTCATCAGGACTATATTGGTAATATTATGGTGTTCTATATCTCAGTTGTTATGTAGCTACCATCATCACTGGTGTGGAATATTAACCCACTCATGTAGTACAGGAGGGAATTTATACACAGACCTATGCTATCATCTCAATTTACAATGTGTACATAGCCTGTCCTTTCAGTTATTTGCACTGGGCGTCCTCCAGTAAACACTGAATAAAACCTAGAGGAGAATCAAGGTACCTGATTACTTTAAATGATGCTGTGCTTCAAAATAAAGCACAAAGCAACCATGTTAATTTTAACTTTCTGGGAACACAGTGCAACACCTCTAACACTTCTGTCTCATGAGCAAAAAATAAAAATAAAAATCAGAATAACAGATTGCCTGTTCTTTGACATGTTTAAAGTTCCATTATACTCCTTATGCTGGGTCGGTGACACCGTTAATCCCAACAGGGGAGCGTGAAGACAGAGCCAGCATCGGTATATTTTGGGATGGGCTGCTGTGCATTGCCTGTAGGAGCTGGCAGATGTCATTTCCTATGGCCAAGGAAGGACGCTATCTGCTCTGCAAAGTATATATAGCTTATTAGCCTATTAGCTACAGCACAGCATCCAAATTATGTCAAGACAATGATATTAGCTAGTTAAATGCCAATATCAGCAGCAGAGATTGCATGAGGATGCAGAAAGAGCTAAACATGCCAATAAATCCCTCTAAAACAGAGTTAACAATTACAGAGCCATGGTACCAACAAGATTTGGATATATTGTTAAGTGCAGCATGGGCAACTCAGTCACTGACTGTGGCAGTCCTCAGCATTAAGCAAGAAGTGGGTCTCAGATATTGGGGGTATCTGCTGCATAGCATTGTTCTCGGCAATCTGTGCTTTGGTGCAGAGATGGCTTCAAAGCATTACAGGAGAAGTGGGCTGTGTTCTCCAGGTTTCCCAGCTTTGAGAACAGTGAAGTGGAGCAGGACCGAGACAGACAAGGAGATGTGTTCCCTGAACCTTCTCCATGGGTGCAGAAGAGAAAGAAATTTAAACTGGAGGCTTATATGGAGAAGGGAGAAACAGCCTCATTTGTGCAAAAGTAAATTGAGAAACAATTACGTGGTGCAGGGGAAAAATTAGAATAGCGGCCAGTAAAGAAGACTCATCTTAATCGTCCCGTATTAGCTCAGTGAATTGGAAAATTGTGGCAAGTCTGCCAAAGCGTATACTGCCCAAACCTCATACCAACTGCAGTGCTACAGAATGTTTAGCTGCTTGGACAGGAAAATGCATTGCTTCCCATAAATCATGCATCCCAGAGAATTACAGGCTCATATTTGTCACGGAAGGTAGGTGTGTGTGGGGAGAGGGCTGGAGATGAATGCTGTAGACACTCTCTATTGCGAGCAGTTAATCTCTCCAGCCCAGGACATAAACCCACAGCTGTGAGTGGAAATGAGGTTATTTATGGTGCTTCCTCCTCGATGAGCACCTCCCGGGAGGGGTGAGGAAGGTGTTTCTTCTTCACCTTAAGTCCGATCCCTGGCTTGTGTGGATACAGGAAGAATGAAATGTGGGATCCTTGAAGGGAGAGGAAAAATTGTGTTTTCCTATGAGATACTTTTCCAGGGCCATGCTGGCAGATCTTCAGTGTTTTTCTTATGGGATCATTAATAAATACCCTTGGGAAAATGAATTCTTCCATAGCTCCAAAGCCCCAGGGGCACTTGTGGTTGAGAAGCCTCTAGAAATTTGGGAGAGGAGCCCCTCCTGCCTGCCTCCTCATGCAGCTGAGCCCAGTGTTATCCCTCTGGTTGTACATCCCCATGGTCGCTCCCAGCAGGGGATTTCCCCATGGCTGAACCATCAGGCTGGGATGGAGGGACAGTTCATTCAATGTTGCAGAGCCCGAGAAATCTCTCTGTCATGCTTTCCACATCAATAATAAAGTATAAATCAGCCCCTGGGGAGGAGGAAGGTTTATAGTCCACTGATTAAGAACTCACATTCACATTAATCCTCTTTTAATAACAACAGTAAAGATCCTTAGTTTCACCGGAGCCCTTTCGTTTGGGGGAACCTCTGCCTTACAGTGCAGAGCTCACAACTCAAGCACTTCCTCAAAGCTCTCTCACACCCGCTGCCCCCAGATTGCTTGGCTTGTCTGCTCTCACAGATGCTTGTCACTGGAGCAGCCAAGAGTGGAGCCTGGATTTCCCGACACCTTGTCACTTGTAACCATCAGACGAACCCGATATGGAGAATTGATCCATGGGCAGCATGGATACTGCTGATGTAGAAAGAAACGGAAGCTCTTGGTAATTGCTCTTGCCTTTGTGGGTGTTCCTGCTTGGGCTTTCTGCCTGAGCACCTCCATGAGTGCTCACAGTTCCTCCTTGCACCGTGTGTGTGTGTGATTGCAGGGAGAATTGCTGCCCAGCTGATTGAAGGATATGAGATCCCAGGTGCTCAAAGGACTGTGAGCCTTACCAGCTCCATAGCTGCCTTCCATGCAGGAGCATTTGGGTATGACCCAAAAGAGAACCACTGATGCCATGGGGTCTGTGTGTACGTTTGGATATTTTATGGCATGGTTTTCCCCTTGTGTGCCCATGGGGGCTGTGCCTCAGGAGGCTCAGGTGGCCACCAGCTAGCCCAGCACCATTCAGGACTCGTGGGGATCCCTGCTGGACAGATAGGAGCCCTGGAGATCACAGTAAAATGTCAACTTGAGTCAGCTTAATCTGCTTCAGGACAAAGGTCTAAATGAATCACATGGACTTTCTCGTTTATTTTCAGCAATGCTGGAGTGTTTTATTTTAGGTAGGTGAATCAGCCCATTCCAACTTATCACTCTAATCCCTTTCATTTTTAACATATTGCAGTACTGAAATATTGATGGCAATTTATAATTACAGAAGCATCTAATGTATACTAAATATCCACTTAACAAATGTGCATAGAAACCTACTTAATATCATACTTAACATAAACTTTTAATAATATATGAAGGCTAGCATGACACAACATAAAAAACTATAACATTGAAATACAGTTTCATATTTCATGATAATACAGAAGTAAAACTCAAATAAGCTCATGTCAGTGTGTGAAATATGTGTTCCAGTTACTACCCTTTTTTTTGTTCTGATTCATTTTTCTGAGGCCCAGGAAGAGGCAGGTGCAGATTTCCCCAGTGGGGATCTGTCTGTCCATCCTGAGCTTTGGGAGTGCCTGGAGGCTCAACCTCTTCCATTTGTTGTGAGCCCCAACTCATGTGGGATGCAGGAGAGGGTGAAGCATGTATCCAGGCTGGCTGTTGGCCTGATGCTGTGGCTTGTGCAAGAAGCTGGGATGCACCAAGGAGCAAAAAAACCATAAATTGAGCTTGACATGCTTTGACAAGCAGGTCTGGCTGGGCTGTGGTCCAGCAGGACAGGAACCCATCCCAGAGCACCATCATTTCCAAGGGAAATCATCAGACAAGGATGTGAGACCAACCTCCCCAGCTGGAAGATCTCAGCTTAGAAGCACCATTTCCAAGGTCTGTCTAGACAGAGAGAATGCAGTTCTAATTGCTGCCTGGCTCTGCTGCCTCTAATTGAGCTGATGAGGATACCAGCAGCAAACCCTGCCTGAGGAAGATGTGCTCCGTGGGCTCTTGGGACCGCATCCCGCAGACAGGCGGTCTGACAGATGCTGTTGGCTGCTCTCACCTGGGGAGATGAAGCGAGTGCAGTGATGCTTTTGTGTCCTACAGTCCCAGCTCAGTGGAGAAAAGAGGGATTTGGGTTAAACATGGCTGTCTGTTAAAAGCATCTCTCTGAACAAGAAAACTTGCTCATCCAGGGATAGCGAACAGCACAGAGGGCCATAAATAATGCATGGACCCCTCACACAGATTTTGCCTCTGACATGCGTTCATCAGAGAGTCAGTAAATATTACTTTTCTATTCTCTTTTGTGCTTCTGTTGAATGGTAGGAGGCTCTGGGAGAAGGGGAACTAGCTCAAAGGTGCTGTGCTGATCTGCTTCTCCTTTCCTCCTCTCCATTCCTCTTTACTGCCATCCCAAAAAGTCTGTGTGCTCAAGAGCTGTGGGTTGCCAAGCTCCCCTGGAGGGCTGTAGTTGCAGCTGGGTTTGGGAAACAGATTGACATAATGCGTTAAACTCAATGATTTCAGAGCGTGCTGCAAACAGGGCACACTGCAGCTCAGCAGCCGCAGTGCCCAGGACTGCCACCTCCCAGGAAAATGAAGCAGAAGCATTTGGCTGCTGGGAAAAGGCAGGAGACAAAATGTGCATTTCTCTCCAGGCTAATGGAAACGCATACCGAGAAACAGGTTTGAAACTCCCCACGACTGCTAACAGGATCCAAAAGTCACAGGTGCTGAGCAAGTGCCTGAAATCATGATTCATTGATCCAGCTTTCCTGGTTCCCAAAATGCTAATGAGTCTCTAAATTGCTAATTCAGTGTGTGAGACCTAAAAGGAGCATCCAGGATACCTTCATGTTACCAAAATAGTTCAGATGGAATTACTGACAGAGTGTCCCTAGTCTAGTACACAAAGTACTGGAATAAATACCTGAATCTGAGTGGACACGTGGGATTTTGAGGTCCCTAATCTGTTTAAAAGGTGCTTGGACCCCAGTGCTTCTCCAAGTCCATTTTTTTGGAAGCACCTCAAGATATTGGACTTCTGCTGCCATGTTTCTCCTGCGTTGCCCTCAGCTCTTCTCTAATCCATCCCTTCAAGTGGCATTTGTGACCTGTGTGTCCCAGCTGGATGCAGTATTTCTTCTCTGTTGAATCACACGGATCAGTAAACGGAGAGCAGCTCTGTTAGAAGACGTATGGAGCAGTGTCACACTGATATGTATTTCCTCCTCTCTGGAGCATCCTAAGATGACTTCAATTCTAGGTCTTGTGACCTACTTAAAATCCAAGCTGATTTTGTCCAACCAGGGCGTTTGAGGGCCAAGAGACGAAAGTAAAAGATTTTGCAGTCTGAGCCCAGCCTCCCAGTCACAGGCTGGTGTCCCAGTGGGATTCAGAGCCACCCAATGCTGGCATCCACTCCTCTCTCTGCTCCCTGCCTTTCCTGCCACGTCCTTCCCAAGCACGTGCTGCAGACTTGGCTCTCTCAGCACAGAAAGGCAAGCAGTCTCAATTAGTCATTGCATCATTTGCACAGCCGTCAAATGGGAGAAGTAATTAACTTGAATGTGTTTATCTCCAGTAGTTATGGATTTGTCTTGCTCTGCATCAACAAAGTGGATTGGGCTCCCAAAAGTCTCTGACAAATTCCCCTAGCCCATGAGCTGCCTTTCTCCATGAGTCTTGGATCTTTAGAAGTGTCACAGCCAGTCCAGTAGACACAGCTCTCTCTACTTTGTATTTATCCTTTCCATTTATCAGTTCTTCCCAAAGGTCTGGGGATCCTGGGAAATTTTTGATAACAACTCTGCAGTGCTTCAGTGCAGTGGTGACTGTGACTGTATTTGGATTTTGAGGTGACTTAGCTGGCCATGCTTCTCCCTGGGATTTTTCCACTGTATCGGAAAGAAGAATCCAATCCACATGGCTGCCAGGATTTTCCTGCAAGACTCCCATTCACAGAGGCCCCCTCTGTCTGACACCACAGGCAGCAGGTGTCACATCATATATTCCTGATTTATTTTTGAGCTTGATTCCTCACCCTGGGTTGTGTTGGAGGCTGCTGGGATGTGGGCTGGCTTTTCACACCACGCAAACTCCCTGGAAAATGCTCCAGTGAACAAATGTTCATTAAAAAACAGCAAATGTGAATTACAACTGACTGTGTAGAGGTGCTGGTGAATTGACAACATACGCACACAGTCAAAACAAATGATCTGGAACACAGCAGAGAGAGATGGAAAACTCCCTCACATCCCAGTCTGACACATGTCAGTGGTGATGCTGAGCTGGTGGCTGGGGCAGATCCGTCACATTTCCCTCCTGCTGCATATTCACCAGCACAAACCTGTTCCGGCTGACCATGAGACAATTTCAACATCCCAGAGAGCTCCAGCAAAGCCATCCCACGTGAACAGCTTTATTGGACTTTGTGCTGAGCAGCCAGCAGGGATTTACTTTTTAGTCTCTGCCCTTAGCAGCTGTACTGGTTGAGCAGCACATCCCCTCTTTGGCAGCAGTTTCAGCTGAGATCTGGTCAGGCTGATTCATAGCATCTCCTTTATATCCAGCAAAGCACCAAAGGGTTTCAGTCCCACTGGGTCGGACTGTAGCACCACGTGGCAGGGTCACTCCCATTGAGTGGAGCTTTCAAGCACAACATTCAGAATTCAAAGGGGACAAAATGGGCTCATTACAAAATCCCAGTGCTGACACTGAAGTCAAGAAGGAAGAAGGTTGAACTGCACATTCATCTCTCCTGGAGTTATTAGATAACATCCCCCAAGTCAACAGAAAATGAGTCATAATTAGCGCACACCTGGACTCCGGTTTGTCCTAAACTTTGTCCTGTAAGTTTTGACATTTGATGTCAGAGCTCACTCACCCACACCCTTCAGGCATCTCAGGGCTCCTTTCAGCGGAGCTGCTTTGCACTCTAAGCCTGTAACAGAGCCCAGAGAGGCACGCTTGATGTGGCTCCACGATTGCCTGTGAATGTTTCCGTGCAGCTCTAATTAACAGCAACAACAATCACTTTTGAGCTGTGGGAGGGGAACCCTGGTGGGCAGAGCAAGAATTTCCCTAACTGCTATTACAGCCTTGTCTCTCTAGGAAACCTTAGGGCACATTTCCAGATTTCATCCCTCTGCTGCAGCATATTCCGGTGCACACAGCAGCCCTGCAGGGAAGCCATGCTTTGTAATGAAAACACAGTGCATTTGCTCTCACTTATTTATGGGATAATAGAGCAGGTGCTTTGTTTCACAAGATGATAATCAGAGTTCCTGGGTGGATAAAATCAGTACCAATGAACTCATTTCTGCGGAGGGACGGTGTTATTGTCTTTTCAAACAGGGTTTCCATCTCTCTGTCTCCCTTGCATTACGAGTGGTGGAGAGTGATCCGGGTCAGAATCAATCTACTCAATGTTTCCTCCCCCTTTTCCCCCTTGCTGCTCAGAGATCCCTTAAATCAGAGAGAATATGACATTATTTTTATGCAATAGAGAGGAGAGACCATCATTCCAATCCACTTTCATACAAAATCTGATACAACTGCATTCCAGAGGCTCACAGATTCTATTTCAATACAATTGACAAACACAAGTCCTACCACACCTCCTGCCCTGATTTGACCCAGATTGGCCATAAGCATACGCCCCAGTGAGTTTTTACCACCTGTTGAAAGTGCAAAGTCTAGAAAACACTCAGGGATGTCCTCAGCTCGGCGTTAGCATGTGAGTGGGCAAGGCTCACTGAAATCAGATCACATAACACTCCCAACCCAGGTGTACACCCAGTCCATTCCTTCAGTAGGGGAGAAATTTGCTGTGTGATGATTGTGTGACCTCTCCCTGCATTGCAGAGTGCACAGTCCCTGCTGAAGGTTTACTCAACATTTCTAGGAGACATTTAGCAGCATGGGGCTGGCAGGTGCAGGCAGGGATGGCACTATGGGACAGATCTGAGGAACAGATTCCTGACCCAACTGCTTCCCCCTGGTCCTGGCAAGCTCATCCCTTCCCATAGTATCTAACAAATCCTTGCAAAATCCTCCTTGTGCCAGTGGTGGTTAAATTGCCTTGTAGAGGTGATTTCTAAAAACGTGTTATTTTGCAGCCTGGGAACCTAATGCTGCTGGAGGATGCCATGCCAATGTCCTGCTGCCACAGCTTTCCCTGACACCTTGTCAGGTGCAAATGGATTGAGACGAGGTGAAAATTGCTGGGGGAGCAAGGAGGTGATATTTGTGTGCAGCATGGAAAGTGGGGCTGTGATCCCACTGGGAGGAAGGCTGGAGGAAAGGCAGGTAGGACTGATAAAAAAAAAAAGTGTGGCTGGGGCTCCGTGGAGCCACGACTTGGCTTAGAGGTGGACGATGGTTTTGTGGAGGCACATCTGGCCCCAAAGCGCTCCCGTGGAGGTGCCCCCATCGCCAGCAGCAGCCCTGCGGGAGCTGAGCCTGAGCTGCACGTGGCTCGTGCAGGGAGCTCAGTTTTTGAAGAGGAAACCTTTTGTGTGGCACTGTGAGGTCTTAAATGTCGTTGCTCCCCATTGAGTGTGGGTTCAAGGGGGAAAATCATGGTACTTCTCCTTGACTCTTGCAGCTCTCATAAAGGCATATAAAAGCAATAATGAGGCACTCCAGCACTTTTAGCAGGCAGGCAACGATAAACGAGGCTCGCTAACACTTCAGTCTTTGCCAAGGGTGCTCTGGATTATGCTTGAACCTGTTTTAACCTCCGCACTTAACCTCCTTTTCTGCAACGTTGCCATTGCATGGCAACAACCATGATGGAGCTCAAAGCAAAAAGGCAGAGGAATGGTTTCCTGAGAGGAAAGGAATGTTTGTGTCCTCACTGTGGCTGGGTTTTTAAGAAGGGTACATTTTCTGCTTGCTAAAGCCCAGAATTTTAAAGAAACAGGAAGATAATGCTGTGTTCCTGGGAAGGGATCACACAGGCAGGAGAGCAGGCAGCTGGCTTCAGGGATGGGAGAGTGCTGCTGGGAGCTGTGACCGTCAGACACACTCCTGCTCTTGCTGTGCTGTGGCCACCTGTGCTGCACAGTGCAATGCAGTTTGCAAAGACCTCAGAATGAACCGGAATGCAAAGAGCAGAACCTGAATCCCAAGGCAGTCTAGGAGCATTCATTCACTTGGGATAGTGTTCCTGCATGCCAAGAAGGTGTGGTAACTCAGGAAACACTGGTCCTCATGGGTCGCTTCCAACTGGAGATGCTCTGTTCTGTGTCTGTGAGTGGGATCAGGAAATACTGCAGTGAGATGGAGCTGCTCGGGCACGCAGCTGAGAGGAGGGGCACACTGGAGGTTTTCTTCACAAAGAAAAAGTTGTATTCTGTTTTCTGGCTTTATTGTTTAATGAAATGTGTGCATGTGAGCCCTTTTTAAAAAGATAAGTGTGATTACAAGAACGTACCTGACCCATGCATTTATTTCTGATACGGAAAAGAATGGAGGGACCAGAATACACAAGCTGTAAGGACTAACAATAACAGCATTAACAATTCACTGGCACCTCTTCCCCAGCTTCCTAGATTGCATTGCAAATGGGAACTGTGTACATACTTATTTGATTTGCAACAAAATAAATGTACAAATCATTTCCCTATCCCTGGTAACTAAATTGTCCTTGCTTGATCTCTAGAAATAGTTTGCAGCGTGAATTTACCCGCAGTAGCTGTGCTGTGCTTTAACCCCCTGCAAGCGGGACCATTACAGATTGTTTTGAAACATGGGAGGAAAATATGCTGCAATTAATTGTACCAACAAACAGCCAACAGCACACAAAATGGAGGCGTAATTTTAGGCTTAGAAATACCCCTCCACATTTAACAGCTTTCCAAAGTGGAAGGAAGGCAGGCGTTTTACTTAGGGATGCTGTTAGCCTGCAGGCGCTTGCAGGAGCTATCTAGAGTTTGCAGAGATGGGAATAGCTGTGGATGCTCAGGTACACTGTGTACCTGACTTGCAAATATAGCAAGCAAAGATTTCAGAATGGTTTTTGAGTAATGACGTTTGTTGAAAAATGTGTTTGGTTTTAATACCTTGCAAATGGGAGCGATAGATATTCTTCTGTCTCTGCACAAAATCACAACCCATGTCATTCTCTGAGGCAAGCTAAAACAAATCCCCTCCCTTATTTAAATTTTAATCAATTTTAGAAAGAAGTGCTTAATAATAAACATAAACCAGGAAGACAGTCCTTGCCCCAAGGAGCTGACAAACGTTATCGTCAATCTGAACGTTGTACCAACGCCGTATTCCAGAGCCTCAGAGCTGAGCTGTTGATATGCATCCTCCCCATGGCAATGGTCCCTGGGAGAAGCCGTGCAGGACAGCTTCCATCCATCCATCCCATCCCTGCCTGTACATGCCATTGGGCAGACATCGATGCCCATGTTTCATGCCCTTAGCTGCTAGCTCACTTCAGGCTGGAGCCCAAGAGCTAACCACCATGGATGCAGTGAGAGCATGTGGGTGACCAGGGTCTTGAACAGAAAGGGCAGTGTGTCTGCTCGCAGCCTCCTTTGCATGGAGTGGAGTAAAGGCCATGGCAAAAGCAAGGCTGGAGGACTCTGTGCAGAGCTCTTTGCTTTTTCCCATCTTTTTGGAAGAGCCATGAGACACAAAGTGCAAAAGAAGTCACGCCAGAACGGTCAGGGACTGATCAGAATTGTAGAATCTTGCACTATCCATGTCCTTTCCCAAGCTCAGGAGGACAGAATCAGATCCATACCATTTGTCTAGGCCTCAGTTTAAAAACCAAAGGGTACTTCCACTCTCCCAGTCCCTATTCCACATTCTCACCTTTCTGAGAAAACAGTGTGAGCATTTACTGCATAAAGCACCCATAACCATGAGACTCTGATCTACCCCCAGAGCTCTCTACATAGCTCATACTGTATATATAGCACTATAAGCCATGCAAAGCCACGCTACAATAATAATAATAATAAATAGGAGCTTCTTTGACTTTCAGGGCAATGTGGTGGTTGAAAAATCAGGGTGCAGGACTGATGCTCCCAGCAGGAACTGCAGCAGCAGCCCCACAGGTCAACCCATGCATACAGAGGTGCACACACATGCCTGTTCAGTTATCCACAAACCAGCAGGAAGGAGCACGCAGTTGCTGCTGTCTTCTGCCTTTGTAACACATCCAGAGCTTTGGGCAAAAACATCCTGAACCCAGTGAATCTCATTGGTGGGGTGCTGGGATGCTGGGGTGCTCAGAGGGCGCTGGCCTCTATGGTTCATTTTGGAAATTCCAGGGAAAAATAAGTGCTTCATATGACTTACAAAAAAACAAACCCATTGCAAAACAAGCTGTCCTTGAGACAAAAGAATTAATGAAGCTTGTTTTCCAAAGGATGCTGGCGTTTGTCTTCTAACTTCTCCCTGCTCTGCCTCCGAGGACTCCCACCAAGAAAATCAGAGCAATCCAGGAGCAGCTGACATCCACATCCATGTACCATCCTTCACACACTCACACATCTACCTCTAGGTTGTTCCTCTATGTCCCACGGGTAGCACAGCTCCATGTACACTAATTTTTTAGCTCATTATGCTGTCTGTACTGTCAGAGAAGTGTAAGCTGTCTTGTCATTCCCAGGCTGTTTTTGGAGAAAGTGGGGCACATATGCTTGTTGGACAGCTGGTTGCTGTCAGACAAAATGCAGAATGTCATCGGTGGCCCTGCGCTTCCTCGGTGGATGTGAGTTTGGGTCTCTCTCAGCTGCCAGTTTTCATGAAACTTGTAGGAATCTGATGTCTTTGAGAATTCCCCTAGTCTTTCAAACTGAGGCGAAATTAGTCAATTTTCAAATTTCTGAAACCTTTTATTGTGAGGAAGTAAGGCTAAAGGGGAAGCACCCCCAGAAAGCTCAGAGGATGGTCCATCAGAAGGCATCCTGCACTGAGACCTGCCCCTTGAGATGGGGCCTCATCTGAAAGCAGTGCATGAAATCCCCTTCTTCAGGGAAAGGCAGATACAAGCACATAAATCAGGACTCACCTCTGCTAGTGCCAGGTGATAACAGGTTTTGCCCCAAACCTTGTTTAAAATAGACCCTGGTGTGCACCAGGTCTGTACGTGTAAGGTGTAGGGACTCCAAGTGGTAGAATATCCCCTAACTGGGGGTGACATTCTCCATCGTTTAATTCAGAACTAGCTGAAAATCAGAACATCCGTTTAATGAAGCATCCCAGGATTTGGTTTTGCTCTGAGATTTTTTAATTAATTTCATGCAAAATAGAAATGCTTCAAGACAAAAGCTTTCATTTCTCTCATGAGAAATCTCATCTCAGTCAGTGAAACTTTAGGAAAGCACTTTTTTGCAGAGAGCATTTTCTAATGAAAAGTTTTCAATGGAAATATCCTAACCAACTCCAGGCCCAGCAGCTTGTGTTTCAAAAACCTGTGCTGGCTTCTGATCTGGACTTGGGTCTCATTGCACCAACCTCAGGGCTCTGTTTCTTCATGCCATAGGCAGAGTTTTCTCTCACTTCTGTCTCACCTCCCCTTTTCTTCTCTTGCTCTTCCCCTTTCCCCGTTTCCCCTCATCTAAGCTGCCCCTTCAGACCCTGTGCAGCCCCTCAAGATGCACAGTGCAGGTGGAGAGCCAGGAGCCAGCAGCTGTAGCTCAGCCTGAAGCAGAGATGTAACACAAATTTCTGAACACTACTGCAAGCCAACAGAAAAATGATTTTTGGATTCCTTTATACACCAGCACCAAGAGACCCTTGGGTGTTTTTCTAATATCATGAATGAATATCATCAGAAAATCCCTTCCCTTGTTGGTCCATCTTCCCCTGGAGAGATGCCCACATACAAAGACATCATCGCAGCCCTGACCTCCTCTAAAGGTCTTTTTGTTCTGCCAAGTGATAGTGAAGACGGACTGATTTCTCCAAGGATAGATGCCACTGGGGGGGCTAACAACCCCATTTCACTCTCACCAATGTCTTATAGGAAGGAAACCACTCAGGTTTGATAGGATTGGTTTGACAGCATGGCTGTCCGTGGTGCTACACCTTCACGCTGATGACATCTCCCTGCTGTCACATCGCTGTGTCCCTGCAATCACACGCACCCTACGAAGAGCTCGGTGCAGTTGGCATAGAGCAGCGAGCAGCACTCGTGTTAATTCAGCTGCAGTGTGCTGTCATTGCCTTGGCAGGAACAAATTCATTTGTTATTCATGTGGATGTCACACGTGTTCCAGGAGATGCTCCATCATAACTTAGCATTGGTTAATGGCCACTTAGAGTGCTCCTGAAGCATCTGTAGAAGGGATGGTGGCTGTGGGATTCAGTATCAGGGTGGAGTACAAAATAACGCTGTTCAATCAACAAGTGTGAAATTTAATGTCTGGCACAACAACTCCTCCTAACGCAGACATGCTGTCCACACCCTATCTGGCCATACTGCTCATGAAAACCGACTCCATTATTTGCATAAAGTTTGGTTTTGATGGGAGAATTGCATGAGAAGCAACCACAGCAGCAGCTTTCACAAAAGCTTTGGTAGAAAGATTTTGTACCTTTTCAGTGTAAAAAGGAAAAATATCCAAACATGTAGTGTACAGGACTGCACAACTGCTGGAACCATCCATCAGCTCCCTAGCAGAAGAGGAGATGCAGTCCAACCAGCATGCCTAGGGGACAATGGGAGGAGGATGAGCTGAATCTGCCGTCCTCAGCAAACTTCACTATAACATTTCTGTTTCACATGTTCACCGAAAAAAAGAAGCTTGATAGCAGAATTCTGTTCTAATCCAAGGCTCCCTCAAGTAAACCATCACTTTCCAGATGGTTGAGTCCCTCCCACATTCCCAGCCATAATGCCGTCCCCCATCTGAGGTCGAACGGAAGCCTGATGTCCTTGTTCAGCTGTCACAGGTATCTCCACCACTGGAGAACTGCTGACGAGCTAACAGTGCTGCTAACACTGCTGCTTCATGCATGGTGGGCAAAGATGGGTCACACATGCTGCTCTCCCAAAGCATAGCAGGTGGCAGTGGAAGAAATACAGAGGCTCCAATGGGCTGCTCTACGTATCCCATCCATTATAGTGCTGGGGAGCAGCAGAGATCTTGCCAAATCCAGTGTCTTAAGGGTTAAGCTTCCACTAACTCCTCCCACTGATCGTTGCCTCTTTTCTGCAATCTATTGGGTGGATTTAGCCTTTACTGTCCAACTCTTGGCATACTGTGCTGATGTTTTCTTGCCTGCCATTGAGTGCCACACAACAATTACTCGCTCCTCTCCCACACCAGAGCTTCAGCACATCAATCTCTGCTTGAGCTGGGGAAGCACTCTTCACAGAGACCAAGATTGGAGCCCTTAAGTTACACTGCTCACAGTACATGCTGCTAAGTCACCAGAGAGCATTTCCTTGGGTTTATTTATATATTCTTCCTAAAGGAAGGCGGGAAGGAAGGAAGGCAGGAAGGAAGGAAGGAAGGCGACAAGGCGGGAAGGAAGGAAGGAAGGCGGGAAGGCAGGAAGGCGGGAAGGAAGGAAGGCAAGAAGGAAGGCAGGAAGGAAGGCAGGAAGGAAGGCAGGAAGG
>WBMW01003492.1:468532-523557 GCA_013396635.1 Penelope pileata
AAGGAAGGAAGGAAGGAAGGAAGGAAGGAAGGAAGGAAGGAAGGGGAACCCCAGGGCTGCCCATGAAGCTCACCCTGCAGGGGCAGAGCCTGCAGTCACCTCCTCATGCTCAGGTCCAACTGATCTGAAGAAGCACCTGGTGAGTAGGTTGAATTTGGCTCAGCCTTTTTCTGTGCTGATTTTCTTTTCAAATTCTGGCCTCTGAGCAGCTGTGGAGGAGACAGTAAATCTCCGTGCAGAGCTAGCACATCTGATGGGAGCAAATAACAACTGAGCAACTTCTGATGTAGGTGAAAACACCGGCATGGGCCAAGTCCCTCTGCATCAGGCTCCTCTCTAGAAATGTAACCAAGTGCAGATTAAACCTTTCATCTGTCCCACCCTTGGCAAATATATGTGCATTTTCCTTTACCACTCACTCCTTCACTTCACGCTCCCTGACTTAACACACAGGATAAATCCTTTCCTCAACAACGACGACAACAATAAATGATCAAAACAATTCCGGTGCTTCAGTTGGAAATATTCATGGATGGATAGAAATGGTTTCTTAATGGGCTCGGAGCACACTGGTGTCAATCTCTTTGAATGATTCAGTCTCTTTTTCCTCCTAGGGGCAATCTTTCTTTCTGCTGCTGGTCTCACTGATTGATCCCTGGCAGGTGGAGTCAGATCTGTCGACCTCATCTAGCTCATTGCCCATCCTAGCTTGTTGAGTTTGTGGTCCTTAAGAGGTTTCCTCATGGCTATTTGCAAGTGTAGAAATCCCAAATAGCTTTTAGAAGACTTTTCAGGTTATGCTCATCCCTCACTGAAGTGAATACTTTTAGGACTGTTGGTTTTTTTTAACCTCTCAGTAGATGCAGGTGGCAAAATACCTGCTGATTTTTGTAGCCTACGGGTACAGTCACCATTCATGTTTACCTCCCCCTGAAGCCAGGGGAGCTCCTGCGTTCCCACCCACAGCTCTTAGAGCTGTGCTCGTCTTTCAGGCAAGAAAGTTTGTTATGGATGTGTTTTCCCAAAGAACACTTCCAATGGAAAGCCACACAAGGTATCCCACCAATCCTAAAAGAAAGATGAGTGAAATATGGCAAAACACTTGCTATTTCTTTTGAATACTGTATGCAGTTGGTAGAGTTATTGAAATATATTAAATATTATAAAGTATATATTTGCATATGTGTGAAATAACTCATGTTGGAAGGTACCTCAAGAGGCCACCCAGCCCCGTGCTGAAGTCAGAACTGTTCTCTTTTAACCAAGTGAGGCCTTTTCCTGCCTCAGTTTATGACCAGTGCTTTCAGTTTGCCCATTGCCTCCCATGGGGATCACAGACACTGAACCCTCCTCAGCAGGGCCTTGCTAGGAGCATTTAGAAGAAGCACCCAGGGTGGTTTCACAGCAGCCACACCATGCATTAAGCATGACATCACTGCGCTTGGTCAAAGCCGCACACGTATTCTGCAAACGGGAATATCTGGGAGGTTATGTACTCTTTGTCAGGAAGTCTTGAAGGAGGACTTGCATGAGGCATATGGAAATTATCAGGACAAGCTACGTGGCTCCAATTTACCTCTCCGAATGGAAACCATGTGTTGGGGTTTTTTCTTGTTATTTTTGTTGTTGTCGTTATTCTTGTTTTTTGGTTGTTGTTTTGTGGGTTTGTGGTTTGTTTTGTTTCCTTTTTTTTTTTTTTTTCAATATATTCCAGATCTTTCCTGGCCTTCACTTACAGTTCTAAGTGTGATGAGACTTAAGTCTGGTTCATGTAGAAAGAGCATGGTATGTTTGAATGCTTCCCATCATATACCTTTCATCCACTACAGACAGCAACAGCAGAACACTGTCGCTGAACCTATTTGTGTGAAAGTTATCACAAAACGACAGATCCCATTATGGCATCTTTTAACCAATGCTGAGGCAGACTTTGAAAAAAGACATGATTTCCAGAAAGATGATGAAATAGAAAGAGGTCATGCTTTTATGAATGTTTTCATGAATCAAGCAGCTAGCATCATGACCTTTGGTGGGTTTCTTGTTGTTGTTTTTTGGGGGTTTTTTTTTGCTTTTTTTTTTTTTTTGTGAGGAAAGTGGAAGTTGCATAATAAGAGATGAGAATGGACTAGTCAGTCTAAAAAGCAAAATATATTTACTAAATAGTGGCCTCGTGGGCGCACTAGAAAGAATGGCAGAAAACATATGCATGGGTAAAGACAGATAGATTGACAGAAACTTCTGTCTCAAAATAGAAATACTCACATGAGATATTTCCATTATGCGGACACTGTCTATCAGCAAAAATGTGCATTGAAAATAAATGATCTTTGATTGTCACAGTCACTGAAAATATGTAAATAGACATCCAGCAAGGAAAGCAGAGCAGGCACAAGCTAAGTTATCGCTACCTTGAAAATGAACAATACGTGGAGACGCCCATTCCATTTAGCAAGTGATGTGACAGAAGAACGCGCCAAAATGTGCACCCACTGCCACATCTTGAATACGTCAGGTCTGGCTTGGCATGGGGGTTGATATTCTCAGCAAGGTGGGACTCTGACATTCCGTTCCTGTGTTGCTCACATCGTAGGTATCTACAGCCACATCACCTCATCAGGCATTCTTCATTTGACCTGTGAGCTGAGATGGTTTTCATAGACTTGTCTCCCCTGTTACTCCATGTATGTGCTGTGCCACCTACAAAAACCCTCTGCAAGGCTCCCTGCCATTATTCCATTCTGGAGCAGCCAAGGACCACGAGCCGTGGCTGCAGGTCCAGGAAGGAGCTTTGCTCCAGCACACCTATAGAGATACCCGGAAAATCACAGCAGCATATTTAGGGCTGACAAGTCACAGCTTTTCCATGCTCAGCAGCAGGAGGATGGGAAGACCTTAATGTCATGTTGAGCAGCAGGAGCACAGCTCCTCCAGAAAGATGCCATCTGCGAGGTCGTTTTCAACCGAGACCTCCTGGGAGGAGCGGTGCACAAAAAAAGGAGGGGGTTTCCTCATCTGCTGTTAGCAGGCTTCCCTCCTCGAAATGCTCTAAAGGAATGGGTTTACTAAAGCATGCTCTGCCAATTTTCTATTCTTCATTACCTTGCCTACAGCAGAGGTTGGCATTATCTTATCTGCTGCTCAGTACAGTGCAGTGCCGGTTGAGGAATCAGCACATGTTCTGCTAAGCCCTTGCTGTTCCCTTTGGATGTATCCCTGCAGAAAAGCTTAGGGAACTCATGCCTCTGAGCAACCATAGAACTGGGACATTGTCCTGAGGAGAAGGAACATGGAGTGCAAGGAAAGCACAGCTCAAATCCTGTTAATAAAGCATCAACAGAGAAGTGGAGGAGGAGGAGGGAAGGTAAAGTCAAACTTTCAGTGTGCCAGGACACTGCCCTGCCAACTTCTGCTTTCCCACATGGCACAAGCAGCTTTATTCAGAGATCACACTGCACACAACACACACATACCCAGCAGGGCCAGCTGCACCAACTTCTTCAGCACCCCATTGCAATTAACTGCTCTGATGCAGCTTCCCACTGCAGAACTGCTGCCAGGAGCATGAAACTGAAAACACAGAGAGAGTTGAGATTCTTCATCAGGATGGCGTGTTACAAAACTGCTCTGGGATTTACACCCTCTGCTTCCTGAGAGGAAAGAAATCGGTTTTCAGTGACGATGCTTCTCTTTTTCCAGCTGGTAATGCAGCAGAATGGATGGGCTGTCACAGCCTGTATGCAGAGTTGCAACAGGTTGGCGATGATTAAACACAACATTTCTCCAGAGCTGCAGGGCCTGATCCAGCCCGGAGGCGATTCAAAGACCTTTGCGGCATGCTCCCTGTGGAAAGACCTGCTCAGCACCTGAACAGACACTTTCTGCTGCCTTTTGTCTCTAGAGGTAAAGTCTGGAAGGAAAACAAGGCTGCTGAATCCCTTTTGGGTTCTACTCCCCAGATTTCCATACCCAGAGGGAATGCCTGGAGTTAGTGAGACTGAAACAGCTGCCTCTGCCTCCAGCAGCTCCTCTGATGCATTTCTATGTGTAGAAAGGTGCAGAAGGCAACGTAGGGAAGATGCTGTCTTATGGATCTTCTGGATCTGCTTTGCTGAACAGGCTGAAGTGTTTCACTGCCCTGTTTCTGAATCTGTGCGGTGTTTGACAAAGACAAGAGCTGTAGTAGTACCCTGTCTGTTTCTAAATGGCCCCAACCTGATTTAGCACAAGGATTTATTTAGCAGTCAGAGAAAGTTTAGCCTTCCTGGAAGCTACTGTGTGCCCCATGGAAAAGGAAGATGCCAGGGCAGTCCCCATGTCCCAGGGAGGCTGCCCAGAGCTCCTCTCTCACCTGAGGACAAGAGCTGCTTTTCTGAGCCCTGCAGCTGCTTTGAGCATGCGGCTAGCTGGCTGGCGTGGGGGCTTTGGCTTTTGGCTGGTATTTATTGCACTATTGGAAGCCCACAGGCAGAATTCCTCCCTCTTCTCCCTTGCTATAGGTAGGGGTGGTCTGTCCCCTGTTGGGATTTACCCTCACTGCCCATCTCTGCTTTCCCCCCTGAATTTTTACATCTACTTCTCCCTTCTGATCCCATTTTGCAGACTCCATCACACATGGCTTTGCTTCAGTAATCTCTTTCTCCCGTGACTTTCTTGATACCTTCCTAAAACTTGCATGGCCAAGCCTCTGCTCTGCTTGGGTCTTCCCACAGAGCTGAGGGAGATGGGCAGTCTAGGATCCAGTCCAAAATCCATCAGGTTATGCACAGACAACAACTGACATGGAATGAAACCTTCTTGCTCAGACATTTCCAGAGAGCACAGTCCAGGTTACAGCAGTAGCTCTGGAGCATGAGTCAGTTGGACCCACTTGCTGGCAGATCCAAAAGCAGCAGAGGCACAAAATATTCCCTTCTAAAAACAGACCAAAATCCTGCTGGCAAACCAGACCATCGCAAAGCCTGTCTGACCCCCTGCCTCTCTGCAGAATGAGCAGCACTGCTCCCAGAGAGACAGCTGCCTGGGAGCTGCCAGCCCCCCAACCAGGGCAAACTGGGGAGAATTGGTGGGAAGGGATGAGCCAGCGTGGACCAAGAGCAAAGTGCAACTGAGCCCCACGCCAGCCCGCGTGCCCCCAGCTCCACTGAGGCAGGACTGAATCCACCAGCCCCCTCCACAGCCCCTCATTACCCAGCAGCATGTGGGTGCCATCCCTTCTTCCAACAACCTACTTTTTGGCTTCATGTAACGCTGATGCTGTCTGCCAGTCTGAGCTGCTGTCGGGGTGGCAGCCAGGAGCCGTGAGCTGAGCAGCGTCTGCTCCTCCTGGATCCTCAGGCTGCCCAGCTCACTCCGTCTCCCCATCAGCCTGCGAGCAGCCTGGCATCAGAGCACAGCCTGATTTCTTTCCTTCTTTATTTTTTTTTTCCTTTCCTCTAACACAGCACCAGGAAGGGACCCAGCTGCTGGCCACCCTGCACAGCAAACTAGGATTTATGAGCCACAACCACCAGGAATGAGCAGAAAAATTTCCCTTCTGTTAGATCAGAAGCCCCAATTTCATCAAGGCTACAAATACCCAGGAAAATACAGCTGGCTGATGGACATTGCTCAGACCATCCCCGAATGCCTGCCTTTCTCTCTGGCCTCTCTGCAGCCCTGTCTTCTTTCTCCAGATGACTGAAATTCACTGACCATAGCAAGAGACCCCCAGGACCCTCCATCACTCAGCGGGACCCAGTCTGACACCAAGAACCCTCCTGGAGCTGTGGGCCTCGCACAGGATGGGTGCTGGACCTGCTGCAAGCCCCTTGCTCACCCCCCACATCACCCCACGCCATTCTGGGAAGCAGCACAAGAAGGGCTCCAGCAAACAAACTTCAACTCAACAGGCTGCCTGCTCCTCACTGTGCCACAACCCATGCTCATCACACCGTGCCCACGCGGGTTGGCTGGTGACATCCAGGGCTGTCCCGGTCCTGCACCACCACCATCCACATGCGTGGAGCAGAGAAAAGCAGAGCATCTGCTCATACTCACAGTTTTGAAGTCCTCGTGGTTGCACTCTTGGCCTTTGAACTTGCAGTACAGCATCATATCCTTCAGATCGTGGCCAACTCGGGCCAGGAACTCCTGCATGTTGAAAACTTTAGGTTTATACTGCTTAAAGTTGGCTTTTTCTTGGAGGATGGCCAAGACAGCTGGGTCAGCCAGGTGAGGGTTGGGGATCTGCAGGTTGACGTCGAGCAGAGCCAGGAGCTCCCCAGCATGGTACAGATCATTGGTGGTCAGCCGGGAAAAGCGAAACTCATTGAGGTTGCAGATGGTGACGGCGGGGAACACCAGGCTGTTGGCCACCACCTCGTCCACTTTGGTGACGTGCTGGTAGGAGAAGTAGAAAGCCACTCGGTCAGAGCTCTCAACCAGGAGGAGACCCAGAGAACCCACGAAGGCCAAAGTCCAGAGCAGGCGCCGGATGGTCACTGGCCCATAGACAAAGACATGACGGATCCCATGGAGCGTGGAGGTGTTGGCAAAAATCTGAATGCTGGAAGGCTGCAGGCTCCCCATGCTGCCCTCGCTGGTGCTGTCCTTCAGATCCATGGGGGGTAGGTGGTGAAATCCTGGCACTGCTTTTTGAGTCAGGCTGTAGCTGGAACTGGGATCCTTCCCCTCCCCTCTGGAAAGTAATTAAAGCCTTTTAGGGGAGAGAGAGAGATGAGTCTCTCGCGGAGATGAGACTCTCCAGCTGCCACGAGTTTATCCCACCAGCTCAGCAGTAGCTTCGTAGGGGTAAATATTTATACAAACATCCATTCAAACTCCAGCTCTTGATTTCCTCGGTGTGATAAGAAGGGCTGGTTTTATTTAGGGAGACACCAAGGTGATGTGGAAGAGCTGTGGGTGGGAAGTGAAAGCCGAGCCAATGGCAATAAAGTCCTCCCCCTGCACACACACACACACACACACACATGCAGCAAGATGAGATTAAGCAAGAGGGAGAGCTTAAAACAAGCAGAGCAGCTCGCAGCCTGTTAACTAGTGCATGAAGCCAAGGATGCTGCTACCCCAAGCTGCTGGCTGGCGGCGGGGCTTGCAGAGCTGTCCTTCCCCTGCTCCAACGATGCTGCTGGATTTGGGCATCTCTTCTCCTCCCTGCTCTGCTGTTTTGAGCAGGGCTCTAGGAAATAACCCCCTCCCCAAAAACCCACCACTGTTATTTGCAAGAGTTTCTCTCAGGGAAAGCTGGGCAGCTAATTCAGCAGGAGAATGCAAGAGGAGTATGAGAGGGAAAAGAGGAGGGAGAGGAAAGGATAAAAAACATGAAAAAGAGAAAAAAATGCTGCTTAGCTCCATGCATGCACATTCATACACAGAGCGGAGTGGAAAGCAATAGCATGAAGCCTCTCTGCCTTACAGCAGCTCAGAAGCAAAAAAAAAAAAGAAAAAAAATCAGACAGCAAAGGATGGAGCGGGGAGAGGTAGAGGGGGAGAGGGGCTGCAGCATCTCTCCTTCCTCCTCTCTCTGTCTCAGCTTCCCTGCACTTCAGGACTCTGGGCAGGCAAAGCGCTGAGAGCCGTGAGTCACGCATCGATTGCGAGCCCCATGGCGGAGCGGGAGCAGCACCTCCTGATGTTTTGCTTGCTGCTGGAAGGCAGCTGCCATGGAAGGGTTGGGGGAGGGTGCTCCCAGCTGTGTATTCACATGGGAGGTTTGGAGGGAGGGGGATGTTGGGGAGGCAAATTGGGAAAGGTTTCCTACCTCAGAGATGCTGCAAAATCCTGCACCGATGCCTCCAGATGTGACAGCATCCTTCCTGCACACTGCAGGAGGTGGGAATGAGCAGGGTGTAGCCCTGGGACTGAGAAGGATCCGGGGCAGCTCCCTTCCACACTGGCTCTGTGCAGCATTTTTGTCTGGTTTATCTCAGATCCAGAAGAAAAAAACGCTGTCTCCATGCAGCACTGTGGCAGGTGAGGGTCCCAGGGGCCATGGTGGCACCCGAGATGTGACTCCCAGCTCAGATGAAGTGGGGACAGAGGCTCAAGGAACAGCCACAGCCTGGCACAGCCTGTGGTGTGATGCCAGAGACTATCAGCCTCCTGTGAAGTTACCTTGAGGACAGACCCAAAGATCATCTGGGGTAAAATGAGTCCGATTTTTATCTTGTGCTGTTATCTAGCTGTGCCATCTCCCAGCCCACAGCACCCTACTGGAACAGCTCTCAGGCTGAGCAACTCATCCCAGCACTGCTGTTTGGCCATGCAAGGCTACTCTCTCCATTCTACACCGGGGAAACTGAGGCAGAGAAGCCAAAGAACTTGTGAGCAGTCACCCAGAAGTCTGCACTGTGGCCATGAGCAGGTTGCTGGAACACTGACACCTTGGAGATCTCCTGCATCTTGCCTGATGCCTTCCAGAGGGGTGAACAGCACTGAGCAGAGCCAAGCAAGGTGTGAACCAGATTGAAAGCAGCTCAGGGCAGAGTGCCTGCAGCTCCAGAGCTGCCTCCCCTTGCACTCAACATCTCTCCAGAGCAGAGATAAGACCATTTCCCCCCCTAAAATCTGCCTGGCAGGAATGGGTTCCCTTTCCCACCCACCACCATCCCAGCTGCAAGTCTCTCTCCTCTCCCACTGGCTGTGCTCTTTGACTTGATGTGTTAATGCTTTCATTTATTCATCGTGCACGCTGCCTTTACAATGCTGTTTTCTGTAATTCATACCATGTGCCATCTGCTGCCTTCTATTAGTTAACTATGTAGAGTGCTGGGGGTGCAGTCTGGAGGAAGAGGCACCGTGCCCAGCAGCGCTGTGTGGCGCCAGCAACAGCTCCTGGCTTTCTGCACTGGGACTGGGGATGGACCACGGGGCAAAGGCAGCTCAGCTGCTGCCATGCAGACACCTTGCAGTCTGGATGTCCCCAGGGTGGCCAGGGTGTCCCCAGAGCTGGGGAAGGCAGCTCTGGTCCCACCTGGGGCTGTGCATGGAGGTGACACCAGCAGGGTTGGGGACACAGGTTGGGAGGGATGGCAAAGGGGAGTTGGTACCTCTCTGCATGCATTGCAGGGACAAAGCAGCCTGGTCAGAACGGTAAAAGACACGAGGATGGCAGACCTCAGCTAAGGACACCTGTGCTCCTTTTCCTTGGGGACAGCCAGGACAGGGCAGTGCACCCCTTTGGGAGTGAAGTGGCTGCTTTGGGAGCTCGTGGCCAAAGCTCAACTCCCAAATACTCCCCCAAACCCTGCTGCTTCAAACACCCTTCAAACAGCAGGGCCAGGCAGGGCCGGGAGACACGTGCCTTAGAAAAGCCCCGTTTCACCCCTTGCAGAGCAGGGAGGCAGAGGTGTGGGGACAGAAGGGGCAGCAAGGACAGGGTGACAAGGGACACGGAGCAGAGCCTGACCCTGCCTCGTTGCACAGCCCGTGCCTGCCCTCTGGTGGCTCAAGCATACTCTGCAGCCCTGAAAGTGGAAAGTGAAAGTGAGATAATTTTGCATTTGGGAAGGAAAAGAGACAGTGGGGTCCCCAGCCTGTGGAAGCCCCTCTGCTTCCCCAGCCCCACTGAGAAGTGTGTCCCAAGTGAGCGCTTTGCGTTGGCAAAGCCAGGACTGCTCTTGTTTATAAAATAGAAGGGGATTCCTTGGTTCCCTACATGGTTCAACACAGGGTCCCCACTGCCCTGAGCAAGAGTCCTCCCCTTAGCACCACAGGTTGCTGCCAAATTACTGGTTTTCTATTTCCCTGTGTACTCAATAGGAAAATATGAAAGAAAAAAAAACGAAAAGCAAAGACTGTTGCAGTCCAGCAGAGTGTTGCTTTCTCCCCAGCCCAGCTGCAGATCATTTGCCTGTTTGCACAGATGCATTAAGTGTCAGGAAAATGCCCCACTGGCGTTTCAGCATGGCTTCAGCACAGCTCCATGGGCTTTGCATAAAGGGCAGCAGGGGAAGGCAGGCAGCTCTGGGCTCACAATGACGTCTGGAAGAAGGGCTTTGCTTAAAGTGATCATGGTCCTATAAGTCCCACTCCATTCCTCTGCCATTCCCCAAGCATTTTGGACCCTCTTGTCACCTAGCTGCTCATTGCCAACAGCTTCAAGCTGCTGGGGACACAGCTGAGAGCTTGGCTCCTTAACTGTGCCTTCCTTTCCAAACGGGAGCGTACTGTGGAATGCTGATGTCCCCCCCGAAATTAAATCTGATTCCTTCCAATGTAGCTTTGGCTGGGCTAAATGGCATTTTAATATGTATAGAAAATCAAAAATTTGATTGGATTTCAATGTATTTAATACCATGATTGGATTTTTAATAGGCTGTAAAATGAAAGCTTTTAAATAGAGCAAAACTCTCCCTGTAAGAAAAGCAGAAACACTCAAATGGCTGCATACTGAGCAGTGTTCAGAGACAACAAAATGCTGTTTCTTTTTCTTCATTCTTATTTTCCAGCACTTTCTGAAACATAGAGGGCCACTTTTTGGCCTGCTCTCGTTCAGATGCAATACGAACTGGTGGCAATTTCTGCATCAGGGTTGCTTTTTATGCCAAGTGTTCGTACCACAGTAGGTCATTTGCTCACACTTTGCTGTGATCTGCCAGCAGCAAAGAGGACCCTCTGGGCTACCTTCCTCCTTCTCCCCCTGTGCTGGCAGATTCCATTTTCCAGACCTCACTGGCAACAAGGGGAGAGGCTTCCCTGGGGCACAGAGATCCCTCCCAGCCCAATCCAGCCCTGAGTCTACTGACCAACTGAGTTACATGCACAGATTTTATTACAGAAAGGGAATATTGGATTTGCAGTCGTGTTTTTCTGCAATCAGAGCCTGTCCCACTTGCCCTGACATTCCCAGTGCCTCCGCAGTAACTCAGATTGATCAGCCCTCTCTCCAGGGCTGTGTTTATCAGTCGGTGTTCAAAGATGTTCCCTTTATGGCTGCTTCATGTAGCACCTGCTCACTGTGCAGAGTGAGCCTGGGGCTGCAGGGCCTCCAGCTCCACCCTCGTGTGCCATTGCTGTGCTGAGTGACCCCGAGCAAGCCACGATGTCTTCTCATTATGTGCAAAATGTCAGTGATTCTGCTTCTATCCTGTCACTTGGATTTAGAGATTTGGGGAAGAAAAATAAAATGTAAGGGCATTTTCCTCTGGTGCTTCCCCTTTTAAATAGCCCTGAAATCATACTTGCTCCCTGTTAAGCTTTACATAATTTTATTTTGACTTGGATGCGTTGGCTCTGCCTGCTACTCTTGTTCCTCAGGAAGCTTCAGCAAGCACCTTGAACTACTCCTAAATAATTCAAGTTTAGGGCCCATGCCTGGCCCTTCTCTCTGGATAACAGCAGGCACTTATTCCTGCCAGCGCATGAAATAGGCTGGGAAACTCACTGACATAGATATCTTTTAATTCTTTTGCCCAAAAATGTCTTCATCGTCTTTTCTGTTTTTAACTTCTCCTTCAGTCGTGGTATGGCTCTCGACTCAAACCCTCCCAAGAAGGCAGTTTTCACAGGAATGTAATTCTGGGAATAATTAAAACAAAGAATCCCATGAATTAAGAAGCCAGCCTTTCATTGCTATGGCAACACTGATTGTCTTTCCTCAAGTGACTGAACTGAGAAAACAAGAAAAACAATCTCAAAAGTAATTGCTGTCCTGCTGCGGGAGCGGAGCGGGAACGTGGGCTGGGACAGCCAGTGCTGGGTGCACATCTGTGCCATTTCCATTCAACCTCAGCACCTGAAGAAGTATTTTTCTAGCTCCCATGAACAAGGGCTGTAAATCCCCAGTGCACAAAGCTGGCTTGCACGCACACGTTGGAAAGATGCATGGTAATGCTGCAGGTACAGCAGTGTGAGCACTGCGCTGCCCCAGTAATGGTCCCAGCTCCCAGCAGACACTGCAGAGGCTCTGTTAAGGATTTGCTTCGGGATGAGCTGCTTTGTTCTCTGGGCTTCCCTGATTGGGTCAACCAAATCCCCAAGGAGTGCAGAGGGAGCGGGGACACCCAGTGCACATTCCCCATCGAGACATCCCCCTGCTGATGTACCATTTGCTTTGGGAAGCGCTATTGATAGGAAACTCAAAACATCAGAAGGATTTACCCCAGTCATAGAATCATAGATTCTAGAGGGATTTACCCCGATGACATGCTTCTGCCAGAAGAGGAGGGAAAATGCCACTGCCCTAATGGAAGAGTTTCAATGGTCCAAGCAGAGAGAGCAGGAGTGGATCTCAGACCCAGCTCCAACCCCCTGCTGAACACCATGAGGACACAGATTTCCCAGTCCTGATTGCCTTTGCACAGCCAGCGGGTAGAAAATATTCGCTTGTACTCATATCGAGAGCAAATCCCATTTTGAATTAATTAGAGTGAAATAATGAGGCCACCCAGGGCTGTTGACATGGTGGTGTGAACCTCACCACTGCCCTCCCACTGCCTCCCATCGCTGGTGCCAGCAGCGCCAGGCTGGGACAGTGGCAATGCCAGCAGCATGGTGATGCTCGGTCCCAATGGAAGCAGAGCTGGGGACTGAGCCGAGGTTGTGACATGCCTTGTGCTTGGCCTCTGCCTCTCCAGAGAGCTCTGGAACCTGGGCTGGGTGTGCTGGTGATGTGCTGGAGGACAGCATGACCCTGAGACCACACCAGCCCTGGGGTGTTTGCTTTAATGTTTACATTTAGCAGAAGTTGTTCCATTTCCATACATCAGCGGAGATCATATCCACAGAGTCTTGGAGGGGTGCAGCTGGCGTAACATGACTTAAAGAAAACCTCCCCGAAGCTCTGTGCTTTGTGGGGACAGATCTGCACACACGGGCTGTGTCTGTGGCATCGTCAGACCCTTCGTTAAGGAAACCAGAGTGGACGAATTAGGAAGAAGCAAAGTCTGCTCGAGGTGGCTGCTTCCCAGCTCTGATGCTGCTGCCTGTACACAGGTCATTAATTTGTCCCTGCCCTCCAGTGTGTTGAATGGGCCTAATCCTTTCCCTTCCTGGGGTGGTGGTTTGTTAATGCTTATTCAATGGTCTGAGCAGCAGCAGGGACAGCAACTATACCAGATTATGGTATTTGCTCTTCAGCAAGGTTATTTCCACTCCAGACAGAAGCTGTTCCTGCACCGATAGAAGAAGCTTTATCCTAAATCCTTGCCCTTTCTGAGGGAGAAGAATACATGAAATTTCCCTATTCCTCTTGAATGTGATTTAAGTCAGCACAAAGTGACACAGCAATAACTGCACAAAGGGAAGTTTTCTCTTTGCAGAATTGAGCAGCCCAGGCTTTACTGCTCTGTGAAGCTGCCCAGACCCCCTGCAGGTATGCAGTATGTGGCAGAAAGGACCTTACCAGAAGCCGTTTGCTCCTTTGGAGAGCCAGCAAGGCAGGCAGCTCTCCAGTGCGTTGATTTCTGCACAGATTTGCAGAAATCCTCGCACCTGGGATATTTCTTGGGGTCTCCCCTGGTGCTGGCAAACCACAGGGCAAGGTGGTCATAGTGTAGAGCACTGTAAATCAGTTTGAGCTTCCACGAAATGGGGCTGCATCCCACCTCACCAAGGGGGTGGTCCAGTAGTGATAGCCTCCATCTGCAATGAGCGAAGGGAGAGACACATCTGGACTGCACGAGGGTTTGTGGGTGTTCAGAACACGGGAAAAGCTAAGGGTACAAAGCCTTGCTGAGGGGTTTTGAATACCCAGAAACCATCCCAGGGAGATCCTAAGCTGAGAAGCTGTGGTGGGCTGGGAGCAGTGAGGAGTCGTATGCGCTTGTGCTGTTCGTGGTCTGTAGGCATCAACACGTGGCAGCGCTGGGGAGAGCTGCACGGACCCTGATGAGCCCCATCATGGCCATGGATTCAGTGGCCTCTAGTATGTGGCTGAGGACGTGTTCCAGTCCTCACTGGGCTTGTTTTTCTCCATCAGTGGCAGAGAAAGGGAAGGCAGTGAGGTTCTCTGAAATGGTGTGGAGTGGTGGGTGAGAGGAAGGGCTCAGAAAAGCTGGGGGAGAGAGCTCTTTTCAGTGGGATATTGCAAACTGGTGTTAATAGATCTATTTTTTTTCTGAACTCATCTCTGCCTTGTCAAATAGTGTCCAAATTTACAAAAAACAAACAAATCCAACTGAATAAGAAAAATCACAAATTGAAACCAGAAGAAGGACCCAAAACCTAAAATGAAGTGCTCTGTTCCATCTGCAGTTAACCCTTCCTGTGTGATTTTTCAGTCATCCCAAAGAAGTGAAAAACAACTCCCTCTGCTGTCAGTTATTAATAACTCCTCTTCTGCAATCTCAGCTTCGTGGTCCAGCAGTGAAAGGCCTTACAAGTTTACTCTGACCCGAGCAGACAGCGTTGCGCATCAGCTCGCCTTGCTGAGCCCACTGCTGCCATTACATCCTGGCTGAGTGCTGTACTGATCATTCTCCTTTTTCTCCCCTCTGGCTCCAACCCCGTGTCTTTGCTGGTCTCCTGTCTATAGGAGGAACAGGAGGTTCGTTCCAGAAGATGAAAGAGGAATTGCTTTTCCCTGTTTAATGGCATTAGGGAAAAAACAAATCTGCTGAGCCCTGCCTGCCGTGCGAGCTTTGCTGGCCTGGCGGGTGCAGCAGGATGTTACTGGGTCTGCAGAGATGGGAGTAAGTCACTGCTCTCACTTGGCAGAGCATTTAAGATGAATTATCTGATCAGTGGAAATGCATTTTCAGGTCAGCCAGAGCTATTTGTAGTGATGTTGGTGAGTGATATCTGGGTAAAAAAGTCTGCCAAAAGAATCAAATGAAAACAAAACAACAAGCATAAACCTAGTGTAATAATTGCATGAAGTCCAATGAAGAAGAAAACATTGGGATTATTGTTTTGAGACAAATCATTAAAATTAGATCAGCCTGAATGTAACAGAAGATTAAGATCCAGCTTTCCCCATCATCTTCTCCATCCTTCTTCCAGTCGTGTCCCAGCAAGAGCAACATTTCTGGGTTAGGATTTTATGGACAGAAAAAGCTCAAGTGAAAGAAAGTTTCTGCAATAGAAATATCCACACTGAAGAAGACCATCACTCAATTTACAGTTAGAGGAGGTCTGGGCAGCACAGAGGCAAAGGCACAGCCCCATTTCCTGTCCTCTGCCCTCTCTGCAGGCCCAAAGTACAGCGGAGATCCCCCTTAGGAGAAGAGTTTCCAAGCCTTCTTCCTACAAGATCCCGTTTGATTCTACCATGGCAAACTGCACACAACAGGCTCAGGAAAATCGAGGTGCGTTATTATGCTTGCATCCATGGTCAGAGACAAAGCCAATTCCCTGCTTTCACTTGCAAAGGTAACAGAGAAGGCTCAGGAGGAAACCTGATTTAGAGTTTTAATAGCAGAGCATGAAGAACAAAGTCCCAGCCTTGCTTCCATGGTTATTCACATTTAATACAGCAACAAATCAACTTTTAATGGAACGGCAAAGCAGGCACAGATTTCACTGCCGCGGCTCAGAGTCTGGCCGGGATCGTGCCCGGGTGAAAGATGGAGGGAGGTTTGCTGCTGGCTGGAAGTGAGCTGGGGCTCAGATCCCATAAGCAGGATTCAGAGTAGCAGGGAAACACCCTGAGCATCGGGGTGTGGGGAAGTCAACAAGAGGAGAGCATCTTCAGCATGCCGTAAAAACTGAATCTCCTCCTTTTGGTCCATAGGAGCACTTTACCTGAGCACTTTTCCTCTAGCAAATTTCCTGCTTGCTTTAATGGGGAGGAAATGGTGTTCTGTGCTCAGAGACCGAAGCAACCCCCAGCAGCTTGATCCTGGGAGCTCCAATGACAAGGTCCACATTGGTCACTGTGATGGCAAACTGCCTTCCAGCAAACAAAGCTGTAGTCCTCTCCTGAAGAGAGACTTAAACAGAGAAGTCAGCTCCTTCCCAAAAGCCTCATCGTTTTTTGCAGACTTGGCCAAACTGATTTGCTGAGTTCAGCTCAAAGTAAAACGGGCACAAAGGTTTCAGAAAAGTCAAAATTGTTCCTCTTGATATTTGCAGAATTAAATATGTTGCTCTCTCATTGCAGAGCTTTCATCTCCAAGGCCGGCACCATGCAATACTGCGGGGAAAAAAACAACAAAACAAACAAATAAAAGAGAGGGAAAAAATCCACAAGATTTGAAGAGCCTTCAAGTTAAACGGAAACATTTCATATTTGTTGAATGTGACTTTCTGCTTGACTTACCATTACTGCAGTTTTTTAGCTGGGATTGATAGTTTTAATCCTGAATTCTACAAAAACGATGTCTTTGGTGCACCTTTTGGGACAGAAATGATACATTCGAAGAAAAAGCAAAGCAGCAATTCTTAAACTTAGATCAAGAAGAAATGAACACTGAAAAAATGTTTCCATGTGATTATTTTCCAGTGCATGTTCAGAAGGAGAAAACATCATTTGCAGTCAAAGGGCTAAAGTCAGTTAATTCTGTTGCTGACGCTGACCTGAAGTATTTCAAACCTTTTGCGTTCACTCCCCCCCCACCTGCTCTTCCCAGGTTCTAAGAATAGATGGCTTCTAATTAAATCTGGCAGAAACTAATATATTTTTGTTGAAGCCGTGGAAAGACGATGCATTTTTCATGAAATCAGCTCTGCCTGGAATAATGTCATTTTATTTCCGCTGTTTGAAACTTCAGCTGTGAGCAGCAACCACCAGGGATGGAGGGCTGCCCCAGGCAAGTGGCACACAGACAGGGCCAGGCTTGGAGCACTGCTCTGTGCTTGTGTCCCCCAAAGGAAAGGCAGCTCCTCCAGCTTAACCCCTGCATGGAGCAGATCTGAAGGGAAAAGTCATGGCGTGATCCACTCCAGCACTGAGATCCTAGCCAGGAAAGAAGATCTCACCTGGCTCTCCACGAGCCAGATCATAGAAATATGGAGAGCATTGAAGAGTAGATGGGTAGAGCACCACGGATTAAAGGAGGAGGCTTGTCCCACTCAATGCTTTTGAGATTCTTGAGAAATGCCCACACCCTTGACTTGCTTGCTGCATGGTTCACCCATAGACCTCTCAAGAGGTGACGACTTTCCCTTCCCTTTCTCACTGGATCCTGCCTGCCTGGGTTGTGCTGGCCAGCTGCTTCTGAAGCCAGAAAAGTCGCCTTCTTCAAGAGAAGCCAACACCATCACTTTGCAAATTCCGTTTTAGAGACAGGGAGATTCCCATCACTATGACTATGGGAATCATGCCCAGTCTGAGAACTGTTTGCAATGATCAAGAAGGATAAATAGCTCCACGAAGCGGTGACTTCATTAAGCACTAATTATTTCACCAGCTTCAGTGACTGAGTGCAATTGCAGAATACAAAGGGGAAGACATGAAGTTCCAGTGTTCTGCGCTAGATGGTGGTGCATCCAAAGACAAAACCTCAGAGGAGCTCACTGGGATGCTCAGCACATCTTTGCTCTTCCAGGTCGCTGCCCCAAATTTAGGGTGAGATGTGCAAGAAGCACATTCCTGCAGTAAGCAAGGGGACAGGATTTGGCTCTTTCTGGTCCTGCAGTCCAGAACAATTTGTCAGCATTTAGGAAGCAAACAGCACCATGCATCTAGGGAAAAAGCAGAAGAAACCTTCTAACAATATGTTCTCGCTGCAAATGAATGGACAACTAAGAAACAACTATTCCTAGAGGAAAGTATACACTTTTCAGCAGAACAAGGTCTTCACAGAGCACCCAGAAACATCAGATTCATTGTGTGAATGGAGTGGGGGCACTTTCCCAGGGGATGCGACTGTGCTGCTGCTGCCTGCGGCATGCTTTGCTCGTTCCTGGAGGACAGAGAGATCAGTCCCTGGTTCAAACAGCCTCTCCCAGCTCCTTTGTTTTATAGAATCATAGAATCATAGAATGGTTCAGGTTGGAAGGGACCTTAGAGATCATCTTGTTCCAACCCCCCTGCCATGGGCAAGGACACCTCCCACTAGACCAGGTTGCCCAAAGCCCCATCCAGCCTGGCTTTGAATACTTCCAGGGAGGGAGCATCAACGACTTCCCTGGGCAACCTGTTCCAGCGTCTCACCACCCTCANCCGTTGGCCTTCTGGGCTCCAAGCCCACACTGCCGGCTCATGGTGAGTTTCTCGTCAACACACACCCCCAAGTCCCTCTCCTCAGGGCTAGTCCCTCTCCTCAGGGCTCAGTTTTGCAAGGTGCTGCTAATGGAAAAAGAGCAGGTGTTGGTAGGAAAAGCAGGTGGTGAAATGACAGGCAGGGCAGCTGGTGAGGGTGTGAAAGAAAAGCTTTTCCTGATCCCAACAAGCTTAGCAGCATGAAGTGCAGAGCTTGAACAAGGTAGGAAGAGTAAATGTTGCTTGACTCCATGTCTTAGGCTGCATTGCATCTCCTTTGGGTCCCCATGGAGCTGGTGCAGGAATTCAGTATTTCTGTCTGAAAAGAGTGATTTCTGCCTGTGGGAAAGGGCTTGAAGCATTGCTGTGGATGAAAAAACTCAGCTGCCTTTGGCCAGTGGCCGTCTCTGGGTTGTGCTGGTGTTTGCTCCAAACCCAATTACAGGGAACCCAGGCACAGTCACCCATCCTCTGCTGGTGATGAGGGGTCTTGACGCTGTGGCTCATAAAGGAAGAGAGTGGATGAACTCCGGCTGAGTTCTTGGACCTGGGAGTTAATAAAAGGACAAATTCTCTTGTAAATTGTGAGCTAGCTTGCTCTGGAGTCAGTGTCCAACCGCAAATATTGCTGCCTGTCAGCCCTAGCCCTCCTGTCTGAGAGCTGTGGCGTGGGGTGATGGAGGAAACAAAACTTGCATCAGCAGCGCTGAATTCCCAAGAATATTCCCTCCTACACCAGTATTAATAATTGATCTGGAGAACAGTATTTTATTGCTTGCTTTCCAAAATTCCCCTATGTTTCACTGCAAAGGGATCTCAGTCACCCCACATTACCATCTTTTTTTTTTTTCTTGTGAACCCTGAAACTCAATTTAAAAAGTTTCTGATTCTCAACTCTGTGTCATCAGCTATAGTCCCGAGGCCTCTGGTGAGTGCAAATATGAAGAAAAATATAGCTAAAAATGTCCATTTTTTTTGCAAACTGCTCCTTTTACCCTGGCATGCTCTGCCCACGTGTGCTGCCCCACAGAGACATGGCAGAGTGTGTGCGAGCAGTAGGGGGTCCCTGCCTGGCATCATTCCCCTAACGACTGGTTTGGGTGAGCATCCTAAAAACAAGTATCTGGGAGGACCTGGAAAAGACCAGAGCTTGTACTGGGCAGGAGATCTCATGAGCCCGAAATGATATTAATGTGCCTCAGGGTCTGAGCTGCCCATAAACAACACAGCTGACACAATACAGTATTTACACAGCTTCTTTGCTTTCTCTTTACACAAACGACCAAAAAGCAATTCCTGAGCTACAGGGAAGATGCAAGCAGGGGTTATTTCTTCCACATACGAAGTGGAGGAAAGTGCTCGTGTTTGTTTCTTAACTGACCTGCAGAGTGAGCTGGCAGAAATGCCCTTATGACGCGGTTTGGTCAGCTCCTACGGTCATGGTCAGAGTAGAGATGTCTTCCAGCACAGAAGTCTCAAGTCTCTGCCCTGGGTTTTCACTGTAAATTGAAATCACATTTCCGGAATTTTAAAATTCCTGGCATTTGCTTCAGCAATACCGTTTTGTTTTGTTTTAATAATATCTAAAGGTTTGAGTAAAGAAAAAAAAACCTTCAGCGCTCTCTAACATCTGAGTATATTAAAAAGTACTTTGGTACATCCTACAAAATGCATCTAAAATACCAACATTGATAAAACAGTGTAAAAGTGTAAACGGAACAAGGAGGGCAAGGATTTTCATCCCGTGGGAGTGAGTCTACACAATTTTAACTTCTTCCCTCATGCTATGTTGTCCGACCCAGTGTGTTACTATAAAATGTTTCCAACAGATTCACACTTGCAGATGGGGGCAGTTCCAGTTAAATTTTCCATCTGCTGAAGAATATAATTTTGCATTTGTATGTAATCAACTGGGTAAAGTCTGAGGATCAAAGTCACATCTTTCATTAGACTAGCTAGTATAGTTAGAATGAAAAAAAAAAAGATTTGGGAACACCAACACAGCTGTCACCTAAGCAATGACTTTGCTCTCTTGCTCAATTTTCTGTGATTGAAGCAGTAAGTTCACATCTCTCCTTCCTCTGCAAGAATCTGTTTTTCATAGTCCACTCCTACTCAAGGCTAGTTCATTGTGACTTCTCGTCTGCTGAAAGCTAAACAGTAAAATTGTTAAAAAAAATGAAATTTTTTTTCACTCTAGAAAAGTTCAACTGTGTGAAAACCAACCTACTTCAAATCTTGAGGTTTTCAGACCAATCTGCAGCATTTGTAGGCCTGAAGGATCAAAAATAGAGCTGTCCCCAGAGAAGATGCCTTGATATCCCATGGGGACCACTCGTGGCGGCGAGGGATGTAGGTGTTGGTGTTTCCCATAGACACAGAGAGCATGGCATTGAAAACCTCCCATTCCACCAATTCTGCTGGGAATTTTCCAGATCCAGGTGGTGACAACTCATGATGCTCTGTAAAATCCATCCAGTGCAATGAACTACAGAGCCAGGGAACAGCTCTGCTCGGTGTCTCTTCTTGTTTGGCATCCAAAGGGCTCCCAGTGGGTTCACCCACTCAGTGCCACCCAGACAGCTCCTGTCCCATCACGGGGTCTGACCTGAGCCAAATGGGAGGGAGCACGAGGCTGCTTCCCATCTCAGGGCAGTGCTGTTGGAATCTTCAGTCCTTCAAATACGCCTTCCAGCTCAGTTCCTTCTCCCAGAGGATGGAAGTCTTGCTAGCTGCCATGCTGGGTGCTGGTGGCTTGGCGCTTGTTTCTCTCCCTTGACTTTATATGGCTGTAAAGAGCCATATAACATTTATAGACCCAAAGAAGTGGGTGTGTGCCAAAGCTCTTCCATTTTCTAACTCTGTCTGCCCAGTAAAAGATATTACCCCTCTCAACATAATCCACCTTTGTCACATTTATGGTCTCACCAGGAAGGACTGCCTGTTCCATAGCATCGGGCACAAGCACTGCCCAGGCACTGCTCCACAGAGATGCAGTTCTCAGTGACACAAAGGCAATCTAACACAGCTTCTGCCGGGAAGCCAATACGAATCTGCACCCTCTTCAATTCTCCTTAGCCTGACAAATAATATAAAGCTATCTTGTTGTCAACAGGAATCAGGGCAAGACATTAACTAAACGTCTGACCATGAAATCGGCTCTGGGATTAGGGATTTGTGAAGCCACAGGAAATGAAGCTCAGCAGTTTGTGAGCAGAGGCACCAGGAGGGATGCTGCGATGGTGGGAACTGTCACCGAGCTTCAGGGTTTTGCACCATCAGAAGATCTGCTCCATTTCTTCCATGCAGCATGCACTGATCATCAGCACTCAAACATTCTTTGCAAACAAAGAACCTGCAAAATATTTCAGAAATTGGAGTGCTATCAAGTGACGTATTCTTATAATTATTTTTTAATATTTTTGACTTTTATGTAAATTCATGGATTGAAAGTAACTTTGAACCAAAATGGAAGTTAGTATTTTGATCATAGGAAAGCAAATAGTAGTCTCAGAAACTCCTTTTTTCCAGGTTTTAATGTAAATAGGCAATTCATCAAAGCTGACCTTTCCCCACAAGTGTCTTTAAATCCACAGAGCTGGCATTTGGGGAAAAGCCACCAACAAACTCCAGACCTGGAAGGAACATCACATCATGCCTCTTTCTGCCCCTCCAGCCCTGCTCTAAGAAACCACACAGCACTGCGTGCCCCGTTTCTTGCATTAACCCAACAGCTTTTGCAATCTGCTGCGGTCCAGCATGAGTTCTCATAGCATCACATTAAACACCACATGAGGGCACAAGGGCTGAGACCTTGATAAGCAAAACTACAGTCCGAGCCAAGATATGAATCCCTTATTTTATTTCTGCACATTGCAATCTCTTGTGCTTTTTTCTCCTTTTTTTTTAGTATCAAGGCTGCAATTTAAACAGCAAAGGGCGTGGGGATTTATTACAAGCAGAACAAAAACTGAGTAGCAAAGAGAAGATTAACAGCAACCCGCTTGCTGAGTCCTGCTGTTGGGGACCCTATAGCTCCGTGGTTTCTCCCAAAGTCATTGCAGGGTTTGCTTGCCCACTCTGTGCCTCATCACCCCTTACAATAAAAAAATAAATAAGTAAACTAGCCTTCCTCCCAGTCTCCGGGCAATTTGTTCTTCTGTTTCAGCAGCTAGTTTTGGTTTAATTGCAATCACGTTACAATGTTTTTAATTAACCTGGTGTTTTTGTTACTGCTGCCAGGCTAACAGCAGCACCGAGACGTTGCAGAACCAAACAGTGTCCTGAGGAGATGCTCTGGCAAGTGGAAAGGAGCAAGGCTGCCAGAAGAGGCTTCTCCTTGCTGCAGGCAGTCTCACCATGCCCTGCCCCATGCAACTAAAGCTCCCTCAATTTCCAGCTGTGCTGGAGCTCCACATACTCTCTCGAGCAGAGGAACCAACACAGGGAGCACTGATGGACGAGGTACAGGAGCAAAGGGATCCCCCCAGCCCTTCGGCTCCTTTGCACTGAGGATGGTTTTGTAGATGTGCTCAACCAAGTCCTGAACACATCCACAAATTTGTCTCCATCCTCTTGTAGCAGTAACAAGACAGCGACATGACTAAATGGGTGAGGGATAAGGACGGATGAGCAGATGGATGCAAGGATAAGGAAAGAAGCACTGAGGATGCATTGAGGGTAAGAAAAAGGTGGACAGCATCATCCTGGAGCAGATCTCCAGGTGCAGGCACAGCTCTGCTCACCCAAATCCTGACCGCTCCTTTGGTGCTCTCCAGCTCACACCTCCCGGAACACACCCCGTAATCTTCCAGCACTGAGGTCAAGTGGAAATTTCTCACTAAATGAAGCCTCTGGGAAATGTCACAAGTGCTGACAAAACTTCAAAGGCTTCACTTCAACGTGGCCATCTGGGTCCATTCTGGCAGCAGCCGATCAGCTCTTTGCATGAATTTTATATAAGCAGACGGAAAAGTTCAATTCCCACTTCAATATTTTTCTTGACAAAATCAGTCAATTCTAGGACAAATTCTGGTTTCTTTATGCCCTTATTTGCAGCTAGAAAGCTGAACCTTTGGGAGCCTTTAGCCAGCAGTGCAAATTGAGAAGAAACTCCTTTGGAAAGCAGAGGAAATTTGTCCTTTGATTACCTGGAAAATTCGGAAATGTCTTGCACAATCAAACAGTGCAGGTTCACAGTTCACTGGCTGCTTCACAGCAATGCTTGGGTCCAACATTTGTGTATTTGTCCCTAGTTTTCCCAAGAACACTGATTTTCAATTTTCCCTAAACCATCTTAGGGTCTCATCAAAGGAAGTAAAATTACATATTCTTTTTTTTTTTTTTTTTCCCCTTTCTTAGATTGTCAACTTTTGGTCCTCAATACTTTTATGTCCAATGTTCGTGCATGTGTTTGGCTTATTGAAATGCAGTGTTTCACATCTTGAAGCAGCTTTTCCCCAAAATCCACCAGGTATCAACCATTGAACATAGATCTGGTGTTTCCATCCCTTTGTGTAGATGCTGATAGAAATGTGCCACTCAGAGACAGGTTTAAATCAAATCAAGGAAATAAATAACTAATGGCAAAGGCCATGAAAGTCAATCACAGGAGCAAGAGCCCTCTGAGGTGGAAATCCTCGATGGGGGACTTGTCAGTGTTTTCAAAAGCTCTGGTCAAGAACAAGAAGGGAAGAATCCAGTAGCAATTTGCAAAGTGTTCTTTATTACCTTCCCTTCATGTTGTTAGGAAGTGGGGCATTTCCACTTCCCCATTTCTCCACTTTTCCAAAGAAAGAAAAAAAATCCGATTAATCACACACTGAGTTATTACGTTTTCCAATTTTCTTCTGGTTTGGACTTCAATAAATTAAAGAAAGACTTTTAAAATTCACTCCTTTCTGTTTCTGCTTTTAGGTAGCATTGCTAGGTTTAAGGAAAGTCCTCAAAAGTGAAAACAATCAGCTGGCAAGGAGGGATTGGCTTTTTGAGTGAAGCTGAAGCAAAACTGTATCAGAAAGTTTTTAGCACTGTGGTGTGGGCATCACACGTTGTATTTGTTTTCCCACTGCCTAAAAAAGGCCATGGGAGGAAAAGGCTGTTTCCTCCATCTGAGGCACTGTGACCATTCATACATGGACATTTACTGGCATGCAGATAGGAGAACAGTTCACAATGTAGAAAAGTGTTTTAATTATGTTTAATATTAAAATTGGGACTTAATGTGGCTTTCTCTAGCTGTACTTACAATAATTGCTGGAGAAATAATGGATTTTTTCAAGGATCAAATAAAAAAAGTTGAGGAAGGAGGAAATTACCTTTGGGCAAGTCCAGTGCCAAATCCTTGCTCGGTTCACATGAAAACAAACAAAAAATCATCTGCTTAATTTAGGTCGATTATGGCATTTTCCTCAAGCTCATATGAAACGTTTTCTTCTCTTTTTCAGGCTCACCTCTTGTTTTAATTTATCCAGAGAAAGGATAAATTGATTTCTGAGTCAACGTTTTGTTCCAAAAATAACAAAATAAAATGCTCCGGCTGTTTCCATGCAGACCCAGAGAGGCTGCAGTGCGTGCACACCCGCTCTGTTTTCCCCCTCCATCATTAACAGAAGTGGTTTTGCTTCAAGGGCCGCAGCACAGGTAGGTGTGACTTTCCCATTCCTGACTGCAGCGTTTACCTACTGTATCTTCGTAATGAGCCGGTATCATAATTACTGTTTGCACTGATCATGCAGATCTTTTGTATGAGGAACTGTGCAGGAGAAAACGAATCTTCAGCTCGTTCTGCCCTCCCCTTCTCTGCCTCTCCCTTACGTTTATTGCCGTATTTTTCTCTCCCTGTTCTCCTGCAACGCTCTTTGGCATAATTAGTAGCATTCAAATAGCTGTAAACACTTTTAATTTGGTTTCTTTTATCTTCTCTCATTAAGTCAATGAGCTTATTGCATTCATAGATTGTGAGGTGAAGAATCACTCACCTCTGCCTTTTTGCACACAACACAAGCTCAGGTCAAGCAATGACTTTCAAGTAGGTGCATTAACTGCTGTGTAGCAAGATAGAGTGGAAACCTTCTAAAAGAGATGGAGAAGATGCCAGGGAAGAAAATTGTTCCTCCCCACCCCCAATTAACAAATAATTTTCTGAGAGAAAACAGCATTTTCTTTGGAATTATTTTTTTACCAGAAATTATTGGGGAAAAGCATGGAAGAGAAGCCAGAAGAATTGTCTGAGCTGAGGTCCAAAAAACACTGCTTTGAGCCAAAGTAAAGTCTCATTAGACTTCAGAACAGCAAGTAGGTTTGAATTCATCCTTGTAGGCAAAATATAAATAAAAATAAAGATGATGACGTGGTGTCACATCTGCCTCTCAAGCGAGGCCCTGGGTTGGAGCCAGCTCCGTTCCTGCCCCGCTGCTGGTGGCCTCGTGCTGCTTTCACCTCTACAAGTGATTTTCCTGCCCTATGGTTATTGCTGGCCCTGCTACTGCTGCTGGCCCTGAGTTGAAAAGCTGAAAAACAAGATCTGTTCCTTGAGTCCCTGTGGAACCCATTGGGATGAGGCCATGGGCCCTGCAGGAGGGCTGCATGCCCAAAGCCCATCTTCTTCCAAACTTCATTGAGTCCTTTACAGAATACCTCACCCTCATCGCAGCACTGTTGTCTTGGCCTGACGTTTTGATGGCTAAATTTCATTGAGTTTAATCCCATTTCAGTGACTGAGACTGCAAGAGAGTCACGTACTTTTTAATGCATGAATAATTTCCTACAAAATACTTAAAAATTAGCCACTTTGCAAATCCTGGGCACTCGGTAGTTAGGGGATAGCAGACTTCAGAGTTTATTAAATATTAATCCGCCCAGCTCATGCATATCCATCCTGATACCTTCTCTCATTTTACCACCACGCTGTATTTTTTCCAGAGTCCCTGCCTGGAATTGCTATTCTCAAAGAACAGCCCTGACAGACATTAGATCAGCCAAGAAACTGCTCGTGATATTTCATTTTCATACTAAATATATTGTAATGCTGCATGCTAATCCAGTCCTTTAAATCTGTCTTGATAATAACATGGCTTGTTTTACAGAAAATAAATCTTGTTGTGCCCTTAATACTAATGGCAGCAAAAAAAAACTAATAATCCTAGGAGACAGGAGAAAAAGCTGCTGCAGCAGTTTTGTCAGCTAGCTTGTGTAAACAGAAAATGGTGGGGAATAGGAGAACTGCGGTGTGCACTTCTCTGCTCCACAAAAGCTTTCATAGTGCATCTCCTCCGATGGAGACCTCGTGCCTCCCCCTCCTGCTCTCTGCAGAAGTGCTGTTTCGATGACAGTAATTGAGAAAGAGTGAGGACAGGAAAGCAGTCCTGGAGACTCTGAGGGTTCCTTGGTAAATGTGCAGCCCCGGTCTGTCTCTCCTGAAAGTGCACTGCAGAAAGTGATGTATTTTGTGGAGTGTTTTGATCTGTTTTGCGGTTCATAAACAAAAACAATATGAAGGGAAGTAATAGTATCATTCAGTTCTAGCTTGAAAAACTAAAGTTCCTGAAGGACTTCTTGGATAATGAGAGTTGTAATTGCCTTCCTCGAGCTGCCTGCAGTTTGTCAGCCCCCACACTGTGCTGCTTTTAGGTCTGGGATCCATCTGTGTGCACAGAGCTGGAGCAGGCGATAAGGAGCGCTCCCAAGGCCACGCTGCAGGTCAGTGGCAGAGCCCCACTCCATGCCCCAGCAGCATGCACACGGTCTGGTCTCAGCAGGAGCTCAGCCCTGGCTGTCCCCACACCCTTTGGCTCAGTCATAGAAAGCCTCAGTAACATGCAGCTCCTGGAAAAGGACTCAGCACTTTGCACTGAGCAGCCACACGTGTGCCTCTAGGACCCCTCACAACACGCTATGGGCTGCATCCTGCAGCTGGAAGCCCCCTGGGAGGCACACAGAGCTCTCCTCCAGGCAGCAGCTATGAGCTCTGTGTCCTTTTTCCAGCATAACTCAAACACAAAGAGGCAAAGCAAGCAAGGCAGCCAGAACGAAGCTGGTAATACGTCACCCCCTCCATATCCATTAGAAGTGGCTTTTTCCAGGCAGGTGAGTTAACCTGGCAGGAGTTAACCTGCCCCCAGCACGGAGGGCTATGCAAGAGACAAAACTTTGCAGTCTCAGGCAAAGAAACTCAATTCAAGATGCTCTCTCCCAAGAATTCAATTCACAGGTGCCAAAACGCTTCCGCCATGCCCTGGGCTCGAGATAACTAGAGAGCAGTTAACGCGGCCCCTCTGTCACTCCCGCGCTCACGCCAAGCTCTGAGCTGGGGACGATGCTGTCGTCTCCGTGGGCAGAGATTTGCTTGGAGCTAACGATGTCCAGGCAGTGTTATTGAAACCACAGGGCATTAGTACAGGGCTAAGGAAACAAATCTCACGGCATAATCCTGAGGCACCTTTCATGCTCTAATTAAACCTATATATAGCAGCTGCAGGCAGGAGAAATCGTGTGAAAAGTTTCTCATCTGCTGGGTATTTTTCCATCCATCCCCACAACTGCACCCATCTCAACCTGTGGAGTGGCTGAAAAAGATCTCTTACGTTGATTTGGAAGGAGAAAAGAGAGAGAAATGACAGGCAGATAGAGATCAGCAGCATTTCCAATCCCTGAGTTCTGTCTGGAGGACACAAAGCTGCCGACGCTCCTGTAAATCCCACTGCTGCCACGATAAGGCACGGCCAGCCCGACCCTCACACAGGGCCCAGCACTGCATTGTAGGCACCAGCTTTATCTCTTTCTGTAATTCCAAAGCCAGGCTGCAGCTAGGACAGCAAACCCAAGGACCTGGGGAAATCACAAAGGCTGTCCAGGAGAATCAGTGCACAGCAAAGGATGTGAGGGGATGGGAACCTCTGCACCCTCAGTCTGGGAAGGGTTGCAGGAGACGGATGAGGAAGGAGGGCAGAAGGCTGCTGTGTATTTCGATGCTCAGCAGAGCCATCAAAGTGATGGGTGATGAGACAGCAGAGGCTGCTGCGTTGGGACAGCAGGTTTGCAAGAAGTTTGCAGGAGGCACCGGTGGCACTCTGAGCAGTGCATTGGGCCAAGTGCTAAAGCAAGGGGCCCAGAGAGACTGCAGAGATGCTGGAGATGTTAAAAAGCCATGTGAGCATCTTGGAGATGTTCAAAAACCATGTGGACGTGGCCTTGGGCATGCAGCTCTTGGTGGCACTGCTGGAGCAGGGCTGGACCAGGTGGGTGCCAAGCTGCCTCCATCCTCTGCGATTCTATGAGTGTTTCACATTGGGATCCCTGTGCCCACAGGAGCTTTGTGTCTCTCCAGCTGCTCAACTTTTACACCCTGCAAAAGCTATCTTTAGCAGTGAATTTGACAGCTGTGTTGTGGGCTTCCAGCACAGAGCTCACACACACAGCTTTAGGTGCTAGGGGAGCAGGGGTCCCTGCCCCAGGGGCACGCGGAGGGAGCAGTGGGGCATGCAGTGAGCTTCTTCCCTGCCCCATCAGTGCAGGTAGTCTGCAGTTTCAAATGCAAATCCTGAAGAAGCACAGCACTGGCTGAAACCCCTTCTGTGAAACCTGTGCTGATCATGTCAAAAATCCATTTCAAAAATCATGTTCAGGGAAAACACTTGGAGGAAACATATCTGCTGTAGCAAAGCTTCACTCCTAGTGATCTGCTCTGGGGTCCACATTCCTGTGGGGACACCTCAGGTTCTCCATGCTGGGACAGACACTGTTCCATCACACCAGGGCTGTCTGAGACCTTGTATTCTTTCCTTCTGTTCCCCTTTGCAGGGCCCACTCCAGAGCTGACTCTGGGGGTATCTTCAGCCGCAGAGGCGGCAGACGGAGATGTTCACTACCACCCTCTCCATGCCAAAGGGGCCCCTCCCACAGCACAGATTATTCTATAATTATCTTAGAGAATAAAGAACTTTTAATTAAGGACTGAAATTCAGCAGACCATCTGCCTAGTTTTATTTGCAATCAATAGGCATCTTCTGCTGGCAACAACGTTTTTCCTGGTTCCTCTCTGTAACCTCCGAGGCTCTCTCTTGGGCTGACACCAGGACTGGGCACACGGGCTGCTGCCAGGACTCCACATCCACGCTGCCCAAGACCCTGCATTGCAATTTGTTGGCTATGACATTGCAGAGCTCTCAGAGAAGGGCATGACAGCAGGGAGGGCATCGCAGTGTCCTTTCAGCCTCACTGCTGCCACTTCTCATCTCCATGACAGCATCTGCTGTGAGAAACCCACCCAGAAAACCTCAGCAGGTGCTTCTGCCATTAGTTCCAGGGTGAGCCTTTAGGCTCCTCTGCAAAGGCTAAATGAGCATCAGGAAGGGCAGAGGCACAATTCCTGAAACCTGCCTGTCTTGCACAGTTGTGGGAGGTAAAACTAGTTGGATGAGTGTTGATCCGTGCAAAGATGCAGCAGCAAAAGTGTTCCTACAATTGCACAACTCCTTTAACTCCTCATTGTATTCCTCCTTTATGATCCGTGGGGTTTCTGAATCCCATGGAATAATCCATTTCTCTTAACATCAGTTCTAGATCTGTCATCTTGTAGCTCTTACTCACTCGAGCTGAAGTGAAACAGCATTTCATGGTCTTGCAATGAACACAGAAGAAATATTTCTATTCAGACAATGCAGAGATCTTTCTTGTCAATCAAAAAGTTTTAAAATATTTTGACATCTCCAAAATTACTATGTTTTTTATGTCCCTCAGAATTTCCCTTTATTGTGCTTGTAGAAATAACTTGCATTCCACGAGGCTGTGCAGGAAAGAGAGATGGTGGGGTAAATCCTTGCTGTGAGGCTTGGTTGCCCCAGTTAATGCCCATGGGCATCTTATGGCCGGGGATGGCCTCGCTGATGTGCTCCCATCCACCCTGACACACCCTGATTCCCTGCAGTGCTGCAGCCAAATGTATTTTTGGGGAGCAGAAAAGAGAATGGCCAACCACCTCCTCTCCCCATGCCATCACTCTGCCATTTGGTTCCTTCCCCAGGAGAAGGGCTGGGGCTGAGGCAGGAGAGCAGCCTCTCACCAAGGCTGAATTAAGCTCGCTTGGGATGTTACCACCCTTCATCTGAGCTGCGGTGCCTGATTGCATGCAACCATGAAGGTGGGTTAAATGGGTCAACTCTATTTCTCTTCTGGATTGGTTCAGAGGAGAGAAATGGTTGGTTGCTATGTTTTAATAAAAGGAGGAGAACTGCTGATTTATCAAACTAAGACTGCAACTACTCCCACAATGAAAACCAGCTCATTTTGCAGCACACGTTGGATCAAGTCCACAGGACGTGAGCCAGTGCATCCAAGACATCTCTGATATTCATTCATTCGTCTCATGTGAATTTATCCAGCTCCATTCAAAAGCTGCAGCTACACAAAGAAGAGATCAGCACCGTATCACCCTGCCAAGCCCCAGCACCCAGCTCACCCCTCCTCCCTGCTCTGCTCCTCACAGCTTGCATTCAAAAGCTGTCATCCTGGACAAGAAGTGAAGCATCCCGAATCAGAACCATCTCCATAACATCTATTGCTCGGACTTTGAGGCACCAAGCATCTTTCAGAGCCAAAAGTATCAGTCTGTCAGTGATGCCTGAACTGCAGCTGGTTAACAAATACATTCACTCAATTGCAGATGGGTAAGTGATGCACAGGAAACTGCTGTTGTGTGAAGGTACGGAGGAAATCCATCGGAATTACCTCCACAGACCGTGTGAGCAGCCCATAAGAGCATCTGTCTCAGCAGGCAGGCTCTCAGACAAACACCAGCATGCTGTATGTGTGTCTTTGAGTAGCTCAGCAGTTAGTCATTATTCGTTTATTTATTTTTATTTGCAAAGGAGGACAATTAATTTCTAAGCAGCCCTTTACTAGCTTTCTGTGCCTAATCCTCAGGTGGAGAACTGCTTCAGGAGTAATACAAGGGAGGAATTATGAAATGCACCATAATGAGAAAATCAGAGAGTGGCTTGGACTTAAACAAATGTTCCCCTCTTCTGAACTGAAGCAGTGGTGCTGAAAAGACGTCAAAGGTATGAAAATAAAAATTAAACACAAATTAAAAGGCAGCTGAAAGATTTCTCTGCTGAGAGGGGTGTTTGGAGAGAGCTTTCCACAGTCCATCACAGTGACAGCTTGGAAAATCAACAGGAGAAAATAACATGTCGAGGTATTTTTGGAAACTGGTGAAGGCTTACAGGGAAATTCCTTTGCAGACAAAGAACAAGTATTTGTTGTCCTTGCTTTATTTCTCCTTCCCACTCCAGGACACAAAGGGTTCTCTCTCAGATCTCAATAAACAAGAGCTGACACGTGTCCTCTGGTCTTCTGCTCAGGTTTCAATTGATGCTGAAAGCCATCGGGAGCATAAGAAACTATTCCGAAATTAGTTTGGAGGGGAATAGTAGAAAACATCAGCAGTAGAATCCAAGGAAAAAATTGCATGGATTGGGTTTTGTCAGAGTTTGCTGAGATTCCCTGTCCTTGAAGGTGTAAGATATGAGTGCTAGTATATCCTGACCTGGCCCAGCACCCGCTGCACAGACCTGGAGAGATGCTGTGCAGATCTGACCTGCTCTGGTGACTGCTGTGAGAAACCCAGTCACAGTTGGGGTGACAGCCCAACAACTTGCTCACCCCTTAGAGTAGAAAACCCAGCGACATTTTGCAGCCAAATAGAGTTTTGCTTGCCCTGAAGTCCACAGGCATAAATCTGTGGGCAGGAGCTCAGCTGCATGCCGGTTCTCATTGAATTCCTTGGTGAAGTGCAAATCCTGAGCACCACCAAGGCACACAGCTAAACTGTCTACTTGGTATGGGCAGATTTCTCCATGCTTGAAATGTTCCTGGTTCCCTCTGTTTGCTTCAGGCCAGCATGGCCCCAGCTCCTGATGGCTCCCCTAATGATGTCGGATAAGCTCTGCTTCCCTCTCCCTGCTGGGTATCCTCAATGCTGCTCTGTTTCCCTTTGCAGCCACGCTCATTTTGCAGGGACACCCGGAGGCACTGGGAAGCACAACCATTTTTTCATTGCTGTTGATATCCCACGAGGAGAGAAATTTCTGGAGCACGAAGCAGGGCTGGAAGGTCACAGCTAATAGGGTTCCTTTAAAAACGTTGGAGGTACAACGAGATAACAGCTTGCCAAATGCACTGAACAAGTGCCTCGCTTGCTGAGCCCGTCCTCCTTCTGAGAGACAGGAAAACAACATCTCTAATTTGGAAAATTCCCTCTTTAATCAGCTTCCTGTGTCTGGTGTGACTTCCCACCACGGCTGCAGCAGGGTGTCTGCTGGGGTGAGGACAGGGCAGGGAGGGGGAAGCACTACGTTATTGGATCAGCAGCCAACGGCTGGGGCTTTGCCTTAGGAGGACAAGTATGTCTGATGAGGAGATGCCCTGGGTCGACAGGCAGGATTACTTTCCCATTTCTTTCACCTGCAGATGCCTGATTTAGGGGAGAAGTTTTGGCAATAGTGGTTTCTTGCAGCAGGGAGAAGCGCTGCCAGATGTTTGGAGCTCAGCGGATGGAAAGCACTACCTATTGTCCAAGCCTTTTTCTCCAGTCCTCATTTTCAGGCACAATTCTACCAAAAAACCTTTTTCTCACTCACACCTTGCTAATTTGCACAATTTCTGACACCTCTCTGGCTGCCAGACTGCTGCCACCGCAGCACCTTAAACAAAGCATCAGTGGCAGAGGCACCCCCGCCCCAATGAGACCCACACAGCTCTATGACACCCCAACAAGGAGCTACTGTTGATGTCCTGTTTATTCTACCCCAAAACTCACCCTCGCTTTCATGGCACATCCAGCAGCTTTCAGCATTCAGCTCTGCAGCACTCAGCTCTGCCTCCTTGCACAGGAATAAATATGAGGCACACGCTCAGGAACAGGACCCGCACCCCATCGTGTTTTGCTGCATTTGCTCATGTCACAAATTCAGGCACTTGAAAGCCTGAGTCATCCCCTTCCTCTTGGCTGCCAGACCCAAGCCAAGTGATTTTGTCCCGTTGTTTCTCCTATGAGCTCCTGGTGGTGTTTTTACCTCTGGCAGTCCACTTTAGAGGGTGCATTTGCTGCAGGGCCAAAGCTGGTTGCCGGCACGAGGTGTCTGCCTGTGTGTTCACATGGGACTGAGCCTCAGCGTCAGCAGCAGAAAGGCAGAAAGTGAATGGAGCCGAAGGAGTGACAGCTCAGAGGCCACAACAGCTCGCAGTTGCCTACATGGAGGTGTCTCCCCCCATGGCACAGCGTGTTTCTCAGCCTTTGGCTGTCTCTTCTGAAGAGTGTAATGCTCCTGTTAGTCGCATGTCATACTTTACAGCCTCGTAGATATCTTGGAGCATCTTACTATCAGCTGCCTGTGTGTGGGCAGCTGAAATTAACTCAAGGTGTCTCATGGTGTCTCAAGGTGAAGCCACGTGGCACCAAGACAGTGTTTTTGACCCAAAACAATTGGAACTTTTGCTGAAATACTTCCGGGTGCTGCCAGATACTCTAATTCTACAGCAGGCACCCTCCCAACCTCAACATTCAGCATGGGAAAACCACGGCTCCAGGTACGTACCCCTGCTTTGCAGCCATGCCCTGACCTCATGCCCAGCTGTGCCCTGGTTCAGATGCCATCAAAGGGACCAAAGCTTTTTGGTTTCATGGCTTCTGAGCTGCCAAACGCGGTGGTTGTACACGAGCAACATCCTTGCATTCAGTGGCCAGTGGGCAGCTGTCTGGGAACGGAGTGGAAAGTTGTTTGTGGAATATGGAATAAGGATTATTTATGCATGCGGTTTACCCAGAGATTGGCTGAACTCTGCGTCTCACAAAGATGCAACCTCCTTCTTGACTCATTTTGATTTCCCTAAACGCAGGAGAACCCTTCCCCCATCCAGCTGAGAAATGAGGATTCATCCTTTCCCTCTCCACCCGCTCCATCAAATCAAGTTGACTGATTTAAGTTACAACATTTAGAAATGATAATCGACTCTGGGTGTATTTCCAAGCTATTTCTTTGTTTTCCAAGCCTGGAAAAGTAAAGATTTTGAACTAAATTGCAAGCACAATCCTAGATCCCTCTTTTAAACTGTAACTGGATTTTCATCACCATCCCAGATTTTTTTTTGATGGGAGCGCTGTGGATTGTGAAGAGAAGTAACAGAGATTTCACTTTATTGCCTACTCCCAGCACTGTGTGTGAGAAGTCCTATGAGAAAGCCAGTGAGGACAGAGCAGTGCGTGAGGCTGGGTGCTCCCAGCTGCAGAGCAGCAGGGTTAGGGCATGGCTGTGCCCATCTCCCAGGACTTCCAAAGAGCACTCTGCTTCCCACGACAGCATCTGCAGGTGGCTGAGAGGGAGAGAAAAGTCCTTTTTTGCTCAAATGTGGAAATCAGTCTGAACTTGCAGAGCTGGAAGGGGACACCTGAGACATCCTGCCACGAAACTTCACACTGTAAAATTCCGTTTTGTTTTGGAGCTGTTTTATTCCTATGCTCATCTGTGTGTATGTTTTAGGAAGGGACACAGCCTCTGCCCTGAACCCACGCTCTGTGCAAGATCCCCTGCTGCCTCCCATCTCCCACCTCGCTAACCACAGCCCACACCCCTCCTCCTTTGGACTGGGCTTCAAGGTGAGTGCTTCCTGCAGAGCTGCTGCCTCAGGATGGAGGAGTGGGAGGGGAGAGGAGGGCACGGGGATGGGACGTCAGCATGGTATGGAGAGAGAAAAGGGCAGCAGAAGGGCATGGGAGAAAGGATACAGTTCTACTTTCTCCTAGTGGTTTTTTTTGACCATGAAGCCACTGTCAGGAGGAAGATAAGAGAATAAGTTCTTTCCCAGTAAATCAGCTGCGTATCTACTGCAGCACTGAGCCCAAGCTCCTGCTCACACAGCTCTGCTGACTCTCAGCAAAATGCTTCCACCGAGAGGCACCAGGAGCCCAGGGGCACCAGGAGTGTTGCTGCACTCATGCCCTCAGCCCTTCCGTGTGCCTTGAGACAGCAGAGGAAACCTCAGAGGTGCCTGGGGCAACCCAGATTCATATTTCAAACAGCCTTTGTGGCTGAAAAATGTTTCAGGGATGAAGCGAGAGCCCCAATCCAGGGCACAGGCATCCTTTTGGCAGCATTGGATCTAGGAACGTTCACCTCATCCACCAGCTCAGCTGCAGCCAGGATGTGTCTGTGGCATCAGCATCCCTCAGCAGCAATGTGTGAGCAGCGGGACTCCACCACTTCTGCTTCCTTCTCCCTTTTCGTTGAGCTTTTCCTGGAGGCTTCCGTTTCTCACATCAGCTGCTATAAATGATCACTTGGGGCTTTAATGTGCTCCGTGTAATTGTATTATTTCCAGAAGAGGAGTCGGAGGTTGCCTTTGATTTTTCTTTTGAAATCCTTTAAGAAATAGCTTCCTCTCCTACAAAACCAGCGGTCATTTTTTTTCCCCAAGAACATCAGCGGGGTTATTGCCAGGCTTGTCCTTTGATGAGGTTTCATTCTTTGTACGTCTCCGAGGAACAGATACTGGAAAGATCTCCAATAATATTTGTTTTCTATATTTGTGAAGGAGCAGAAAACTATCTTGGCAGTGTGACATGAGAGAAATAAAATACTTTCAGTCCATTAGAAACCAAAGAGATCACTAAACAACATAAAATACGAAAAAAACTATATTTATACAATTTCAAATCAATAATCCTAGACCATTTTAATTTAGGATTCTGCCAAAAGCTGGCCAAGGAGCTATCAAGCGTGCTGATATTAAATGCTAATGAATGACGAATCCTTCTCCTTATGGAGGTAATTGCAGAAGTTAATGGAGCATTGTGCAGAGACAACAAGCAGGGTGTCACAGGCCACAGCACATTCACTAAGCAGATGTCAATCACAGCCAAAATAAAGTGAAAGTTGATCATGGGATTTGATTAATTGGGAACGAAGGACTGGGAATGTCTCACCATGGTTTATCTCTTGTCCAGCAAATTTTCAGTCTTGCACCTGTAGCTGATAACAGTATCTGCTCAGGTGCAATAGATTTTGACTTCTGGAAGGCTGCTGGTGTAACATTGATTAAAAGATCAGCACCAAGCCCAAAGATGAGTTGATCTGCCCTGAGAAAAGCCATCACTTCTCCTGGCAGAGCCTGGCCTGCCAGCACTAGTGGGGCACGTGGATAAAGAGCTGTCAGGGAAACCACCTTTGGATGGGGTCCTTGTGGGGAGTGCTGCAGAACCACGGCCAGATCTTTCCCTCCTGTCTCACCACTGCCGTGTGTATGGAAAACCACAGATCACAGCCTGAGCAGGGGACTAGCCCGTGAGAAAGGGCTCATGTTAGCTTGGGAACACAAGGACACGCTTCGGCCTGTGCACCTGCAGGTAGCTAGCTGTAAACTTGTTTGTGAGAAAAGTGCTCTGTAACTATCCCTATAGCTGCAAACAAGTACCCTGGTTTTGTGTGAACGACCTTGTTTACCCAGATCTGTATTTGTCCCCCATTACTATACAAATGGCCACAGGACCACGGGGGGCTGCCTGCCCGATTTTGCTGAACCCTGCTGCTGATCCCCATTGCCGGCCCGCAGCCACCGGCACCTCTATCGATGCAGGCTATCCAGTAGCTGTCCCAGTATCGTGAGTATCTCTGTATTAAACTAATGAACCTGAGCTCGCCTCCGAGTGCTTTCTTCGGAATTGGTGAACCTTACGCAGAAGCACTGTCGCTTTTGCACAACATCGTGGAAACAGGTAGGAAATCACAACAAAGGCATGCACAAAGCTTGGGATGCATCAGTGGATAGCAAAGCAGAGAAGACAACCCAAGATTACAGCTCTCCCATCCAACAAGCCTGTTCTCATCCATGCGTTTGCAGCCCTTCCTTCCCTTCAGCTCTTCCAAGAAACAAAGCCCTGCATGGAAGGACAAAGCAGGCTTACATACAGGGGCTATATCCTGGAATTTGAAAGAAAATGAACCAGACTACACAAGCACTGAATGCCAGCCTGGCTGCGAGCACTGGAGACAGTGCCTGGCTGTGTTACAGCCAGAATTGGGCAACTAATAGATGTACACTGCTGCCCTGGCTCTGCCAGAGAGCCTACATGGGCAGCTCAGGTGTTGTTTGCATCTTCCGTCTGTAAAGGAAGGCAACAAATCAGAAGGGACTGAGAGCAAAGGTCAGGTATGCTTGGAGACATTGGGAAAATACGACATCATGGGAGATTTAGAGAGCTCAATCTGGTTAGCTGATCAAAAGTGGAGAAAAAGAAAGAGATTGAGAGGTGATTTGATGACAAGGAATAAGTGTTTCCCTGCAGAGAAAATAGAAGGCACTCAAGTGCTCTTGAATATCAAGGAAAAGGAATCAGTGGTATGGATCTGAATCCAGGCAGCTTTGCATTGGAAATGAGGCACAAGTTTTATTTGCAATGATCATGACTAATCCATGCAACAAGGCACTAGCCATCCTTCTGCTATTCCCAGAGCAGAGCTCGATGCCTTTCTAGCACACCGTCTGCACCCAGTGGAAATGATTAGGCTCAAGAGCTTGGTGATGTGAAAATCAAACAGTGACTGTGCAGCTCCAGCCGCGTGTAACAGCAACACTGGGGCTGGAAATCGTGGGCTCAGCCTCAGGGATGAGCCCATGGCTGGAGCAGCCTAGGGCTGGACTTTGTCCAGCAGAAAGGCAGAGTCCTCAATACACACCCTTTATCCAAACTTAGGCTTTCTGCAGAAAATGGAAAAAATTTAAACACAAAATGGTTAGTTTATATTTTTTCCTCCAAGGGTGATGCGTTAGGCCACTGACCTGAGCTGCAATGATCAAGGAACGGGGAACTGAACATATGTGTACCTACTCCAAAAACTACTGCAGAGGGCAGGAGATTGAGCTTTGTCCCATCTGAAGCACGGTGTTATTCCGGGATTTCCCCTCGAATAATGCTCGCACCACGTTAACTCCTCCGAGCGAGTGCGGTCCCGGCGGGCAGGCAGCACCGTGCCGGTGACTCAGCCCGAGTGGGAGAACACACCGAGTGCGTGGCATGAGGAAGTGACTCACAGCACAGGAACAGGGGCTGCGGGTCCAAAGGCAGTAAGAGGAATGTGAAGTCCCTGATGCTGGAGGATGATGTCAATCAGGCACAACTTGACACCTTTCTCAGCCATTAATGAAAAGTGGGGCAGATTGGAAATGGCAGGAAACGGAAGCCCTCCTTGGGCAGGGCTGGCTCCAATTTCTTGCAAGTGGTGCCCATGGTGATGGAGAAATCGCTGCAGCCTCCACCCAGGACAGCCCCAGATCCGTGGTTCTGGGGAAGCAGCGCTGCCCTGCACACCTGGAACCACCCAACACCCTCTCCTAGTGCTGACGGCTCCCAAAACAGAGCAGTGCCCAATCGGCCCTGAAAGCGAGTTCATCAGCTGCATGCTAGAAGCAGCACGAAACTTCACAAAGGGGCTCATCTACCCCCTTCTGCAGCGCTGTGTATTTTAAATGAAAGCTTGCCAACTAATTAAAATCCCTTCATCCATCTCATAAACATCCTGGAATCGTTTTTCTCCCTGACTGAATTATTTAAGAGTTCATTCCCTCAGGATTCAAAAAGATTGTTTTAGTGTTTCATTACTCCGAGTGCAGCATAGTGAGAAACCCTCTGGCCCCTGAGGAACTTCGTTTGTGTAATAAAACAATAAAAGATGCTGTTGCTCTGCATTCAGACAACTTCCCATGGTGAAGATCCAGAAGTTGCACTCTGCTGAGCTTCCTGACCCACGAGTGATGTCCTCAAGTACCCACGTCCTGGGCCAGGCACCCACGTGTCCATGGTAAGGAATGATGCTCCCAAATGGCCTTCACACGGGCACTACCACTCCACATGGGCACGACCTCTTGGACTGCCTCACATTCACTCCGGAATTGCTAATCACAGTGCATCAAATGCAATTTAATTTCGATTACAGTCTCTCTCTGAGAAAGCTCATGGCTTCCCCCATCCACCTTCACACACCACACGCACTCCTGCTCTCACGCTTGCAGGGAGCAGACGTGCCAATGTATCTGCATCAACAAAAGCTTTGTGCTGCCATTATCTCTCCTCCATGTATATATATGGCATAATGAGGAAGTAGGAACGTTATCAACCCTGTGTTGCTTATAACATTAGGATTTAATAGATTCCCATGGGAGGAAGACAGAGCTCTGACTTCAGCCTGACACTCTGGAGGAATAAGAAAGAAGAACTTTCTTTTATTTGACTGACACTCAGCTTGGAAAGCTGCAGAAAATTGTATTGATTTCACTGGGCTTGTAGAATTGTTATGAAGGATCTGGCTAGAAGTCAGAACAGATATTTATCTGCTCTGCAAAGGACATCTGCAAGCCTCTGTATGTCCAACAGGAGTTGGAGGACCCAAGAAAAAGTAGAAGTGTTCTTTCTGCTGCTGCACAGCTCCATGGCAGCCCAGGGAGGAGGGGATGCTGTAAGCAGGAGCTGTACACAGGGAACAGGGGGGCAGGAGGGGCACAACCCAGGGCAGGAGCCACCCTCACCACTGGGAGACACCAGTGGGGCTGAGGCCATGGTCAGTGCAGTGAGATGTGCTTTTTTCTTGGCTTTGGTGTGCATGGCTCAAAACACGTTTGGGTTTTATTATGGTCAAACTCCCAAATGCACAGATTTGACACAGCACTGCCTCCTTCATCCCAGACCTGACACATGCACACAGATACACCGGTGAATTTATAAGTAATTCCTACAATTAGGCTGTGGAGCTTTGACAGTGCTGGGACTGCCTCTAACACTTTCTTTTTTTCCTTTATTATTACTGTTTTTACTTTACAGCTGTGCCTGTCTGCTCTACAAACCTGATACAGAAAAGAGCACGAGAAGTGGAGAAGACAAAAGCAGCAATTAGCCACACAGCCCTGCTCACAGCCAATAGAGCACGGGAGCTCAGGGCTTCGCTCCGAAGAGGAAATCACTGCTGGTGCCTCTGCGGGGGCAAAGCAGCTCCAGCAGCTTCGCAGGGATGTCACCTCCTGGGTTATTTTCATTTCTGTTCTTTTCCAATTTGTTGCAATTATTTCTGATTTGGAAGATGCTGTTTAAAAGAATCGTGAATGGGAAGCTCTCAGCAGGTTTGCAGTCAGGGCAAGATTAATGGTAAGAAGTAAATCTCAGGGCTGTGTGCTCATGGAATACTGGGATCCACTGAGCTGACCACCACCCAGAAGAGCCCTCACCCTTCCTCACTGCCCTGGGGTGCACATGGCTGGATCCACCCTCATGCAAAAGCATGGGGTTTTGAAGGGGTCATTGGTTATTCCATGCATGCCAGAAGAGCACTGGAGACTTGAGAGTCTCCAAGCACAACCCCGGCTCTCTGCAGGTGTTGGCTTGGAAGTAAAAATTGTAATTTGTCTCTCTTCCGTCCTGTAAAAGATTTCTCTGCAAGTGATGGAAGGAAGAAGGAGATTGCAGAACACTGCTTTCTCCCTCCCTCCTATATGAATGCATCTTTTCCGCCTGGTTATTCACTTTTTCTCTATTCCCCATTCCCAGAACACCTTTTTCCCTCCTCCTTCCCCCAAAGCACATGCTCCCAACTTTCAGGACTTGGCCCTAACCAGTTTCAACCCTTTGGCTCTTCTCCCTGAAAAGAAGCCTGCTTTATTTCATATCCCAATACTTTTGAAACTGCTACAAAGACAGGAATCTGCCTCGAATTGAAAGAGCTTTTCAGAAATGTGTCTTACACCAAACCATGAGCCTCATTGGAGCTCTGTGCCCGCGCAAGTGAAAATGGAAGCTGTCAGGAGACAATGAGATTAAATCTTCACAAAGTGTGAATAGCAAATGACCAGACTGCTATGAAAAAGGGAGATCTGAAGATACAAAGTGCTTCTAAATACAATTTCTAAAGGTTTTGGAGATAAAATACAATGTAGTAAGGGAAGAAAAGCAGAAGAAAATCAAAGGCAGCAGGAGAAGCATTGACCCTTTGGATGGAGGAGGCAGCCAGAGCCAGAGGTCCTGCAGGGCCACCTCCAGTGGGGGACCAGGCACTTGTAGGCGGTGTGGCTCTCCCACAGGGAACATTGGGGTCAACTCCTTGCTCAGGTCCCCCATGGCATGATGTGCCCTGAGCTGTGAACCCAAACCCAGCTGTGCGTGGGTGTCCCCAGACACTGCCCTTGGTGTCCCTTTGTCCAAGGAGGGCATCCTTTGTCCTGTCTCCAGCCCTAGGACAAGATGAGATGTGCCCTAGAAGTCCCTGAGACATCTCTTCTGGCCCTTTCATGCTTTCAGCCAAATTCAGGAGTGCTTTTCTCATCACGCAGCTGAGTGCTATACCAGCTTACCCTTGCCCAGAAGTGAGTGCACTGGTGCTGGAGGACTTGGCTGTGAATAAATCCCAACCTTCTGGTTCGCAGGGGTCTGCTATGAATAAAAACAAAGCTTTCCACTCCTCCTATAATGAGAGCTGGGTTATGAACCCGCTGTATTGGCTTCCACTGTTTCCAGCAGAGAACATCTTAAATCAGAGCAGCGGTGCTCGAGCAGTCCATGGATGGTGTGCATTGAGCAGAGCTCCTGGACACAGCAACCTCAGCTCTGGCACTGTGCTAACCCACACATCCTTTTCAGAAAGCTGAAGAGAGAACATTAGAAAGAGAGAGTGTGTGGGAACTGACTGACCGTGCACACGCTGACATCAGGAATCACTCGGCAGGAATCACTGCCCAGAGCCGGGAACATTGGGGCAGCCCCAGCAGCCAGGGCAGGGTGATGGCATTCCCTCTGCCTCCACCCGGGACTGCCTCGTGTCCTCTGGCACTGTGTGTTTTTGTCAGGGCAATCAGGTGCAGCAGCTCTTTGCTCTCTCATCCAGCAAAGGTCCCCGCAGGCAGTTCCCCACAGAGCAGAGCACTCCTCAGAGCTGCAGCCAGGCCGGGCTCTGCAGATCTGGACCGGGCGCTCTGCCTGCAGCCTGGCACTGCTTGGTGTTTTCCAGCTGATCCTTCAGATTTGTTCTTTGCCTCCAGCAATTCCCTGCACGCAGCTGCTGTGCTGTCAGCCCAGCTGAGTTAAGCAGGCTCAGCTCTGCTTGCAGCCGCTGCTGGATGGAAGGGTCCTCCAGCCCAGACCCTCCTGGGGACAGCACGGTGGGGACAGCTCAGCCTGACGCTGTCCCATCGTCACTGGGGGAGTCTGGCAGCACCCACTGCATGCAGGGTAAAAGTGAGGTGCAGCCCTTGGAAATCCCAGGTGCTCCTTTAGGTGCTGAAAATGGTGATGAGCACCCGCCTCATCCTCACTCCTGCTGCAGGGTGGAGGGGACAAACTCAGCCTTGTCCACATGTGCTCTCAGCGATGGGCTGGATTCTGCCTTGCAGGAATCACTGCCATGAGCGGAGCTGCCTTTGGTCACTCCCTGAACCCTCTGTACCACTCCTCATGTCTCATTTCACCTGATTCCAGCCAGCTCAGGTGGATGGAGGATGTCCCCTCCTCACTGCTTGCGAGCATCTTCCTCCTGAGCACACCATGGTCCCCCACAAACACCCCCAAGCAGCAGCCTTTACCAACCGCGGTGCAGCAAAAGCCTTTTTTTCCAGTCCATGTATCCCTCTGTGCAAAGTGAGAGCCTTTTTTCTCCTGCTGGTACCAGCTCACATCCGCTTGGAGCAGCCGTTATTGAAACAGTGGAGCTGGGGAAATAAGTTCACCCGCACTGAGATATATGCAAGCAGGGAGAGAGGGAGACATCTGATTACTCTACAATTTCAGGATCAACTCTTGCTGGTAGGCTCTCAATAAGCCTTATTGGGCCACGATGTGCTGTGGGTCACCAGCATCCCCCAGACCTTCATCCTCTACTACTGAAGCACCAAAGCTTGTACTCCTCAGTCCAGAGCAGCCGATCCAAAGCAGCTATCAGCACAGCCAGGCTGTGGGTCTGGCCACTGTCTGTGGCTGTTTTTATTCCTTCTTGGAGGTTTCTCGGTGTCACAGCTGAACACAGGAACCTCTCTCCAGCTCTCACTCATTCACGCGCTCTCTGTGCCACCGTATTTAAGTGGAGACCTAATGGATCACAGCAGGTAGCTTGTCACAATGCGTTAGCAGGGCACCTCTGTGTTATTCCCCTCCATCAGCTGAGCTACATCTCACTTTCTGGGAATATTGTAAGAAATTTTGTTATGTGTTGCACAAGGCTCAGAAAATAGCTGCAAGTCATTTTGCAGAGCTGTGACACAGCCTGTCTGGTCCTCCACCTGATGATTTTGATGCATGTCTTGAACTGAAATCTCCCCGTATTTGACGACTTTTCTCCCTCTTCTGGCTTTATCTTGCTGAAGGCTTCACTCCCCTGTCCTGGCACAGATGTCTCATATGGGGTGGGAAGAAAGGAGCTCAAGGGGAGCAGCCCCAGCATGGAGACCTCCACGGTGACAGATGAGTGCCTTCCCCCAGCGAGCGAAATAAAAATTTCAAATAAAACAAACAGAAAGAACAAATGTGAAAGAAGCGGTTTTCCTTTGCCAAATATTTCAGCACCTTAAAAAATCTCCCTAGGCTGACACCGGGATGCCTGTAGGCCTTTTCCCACCGAACACCATTCCCCAGCTGCCCACTCATTTTGCACTGAGTGATCCCAGTCACCATGGCAGGGCTGGCCAGGTGGCAGCAGATGCCCATAGATCAGCCTGCCTCGTCCCCTGCACGATGATTACGGGGAAGATGTATAGGCTGGGCAATATCCACCGCGCAGCCGTTAAGCTGGCTGGGGTCCTCTGGCTGGAATAACGAGGTTAATCACACAAACTTGCTTCGTGATGATTGCTTTTGTGGCTCAGGCTCCCCACACACCTTCATCACAGCAGTATGAACACAGTATAGAAACCACAGGGATGGCATTAAGGAGCAGAAAGCACATGAAACTCACTGCTGTCTTCCTGGGGCTTGGGGTAAAGCTGCATTGCCCACCCCAAAAGGGGATGCAGGCTCTGGGCTCACCCTGTTTTTGGGAAACAGGACCAAAAGAGGATGGGGATTATTCCAGTTTTCCAATACTGGATTTAGGGATGGAAATGTGGCTGAGCCATTCCCAGAGCCCAGCATCCCATGGGCAGACCCTGACACACATCGGTAGGTTTCCCTTCCCCAGATGGGAACTGCAGCCCTATAAAGGCTGTGTTAGAACAAAACCTAGGGCACAACTGAGCTCTCAGGAGATGCATATGAGATAAAAGCAGTTTGAAGGGACCAGAGCAAGCCCAACATCTGATGGGCTCACAGGGCAGAAGGGCTGATCCCAAACGTGATGCTCAGCTCCTTCTTCCCATCAAGGTAACACAGACACTTCTTGTCCCCGGCCGAGTGAGCATGTGAGATGGTGACAGCAGAGTGAGAATGGGGGAAACAGGCACTGAAGGGTGGAAAAAAAACAACACGGCTCATCGAAACCTCTCTGGTCCAGGCAATCCTCAAATCTCAGGAACAGTTTGAACATTTTAACTTTTCATGTGCATCCAAGGTCAAAATAGGTTTTTTGGATTGTGGACCTCTGCTCTGAGAACGAAGCTCTGCTCTGGTGGCTGTCACTCAGGAGCACTTTGTCTCTGCAACCCCCTGAGCCTTTGGGAGCTGTCAGAGGCCCTGGGCTGCCCCAGGACAGGGAGGATTGTATTGGTGGTGCTGCCTAAACACAACGGCTGTGTGTGCTAGTTATATCTGTGAATGAATGTTTTTCTTCTTTCCATGCTAAAGCAGGAGGTGTACAGATCCCCTCCCAGCAGCTGTGGGGATATTTGCTCGTATCCCTCCACCCTCCTTCACCTCCTGATGCAGAGGGACAGCCCCATCACGGCACTGTGTGCCAGTCCCACCAGCCCCTGTAAAGCACACATCTGAAATACAGAAATCTAGTCAAAAGGCTCACGGAGCAGCAAACAGCTCCCATCCACCAGCCACGCACCTGATCGATGGCCGGGGAAGAATGTTGATTGCTTCTGCCCCTTCTATTTTTGGCCATCTGTGAGGTTTTTTTGCAATTCTCAGGCACACCAGAAGGCAGAGGAGTGAGGTCTGCTGTGTGTCCCCTAGGTGGCATCTACAGACTGTGTCGTGACGGGCCCCAGAGTTCTCTTTGGGGTGCCCCATTTGCAGAAATCCCTCACTGCTCTCTCCTCTGGGTCTGAAATCAAACCCTTAATTCTGCAGTGAAGGCTCTGGGAAGCCATCAGCCCCCCCTGCCACATTTTCTGCATTAATAACACCACCACCAGCTCCAGCTGAACTTCAGCCTCCCCTGATGCTTGCGTCTTCTGCTGGAGACACCCTGTGAATTCCTGCATGAATATCACATGGAGATCCTGCTTTATAATTCACCCTATTAAAAGCGTTTGTGTACTCTGCTCTGCCTCTGCCACGTCCCTTACAAGCTGGGGGTTACACTTGGTGTGCAGGGTGGGTCACGGAAGCACAGAGGAGCGCTGATTTACCCAAAGTTGTGGAGCTGAACAGAATGCTTATAGGGATGAAAAACACTGGAGAAGGGTGTGATTTCCCAACTAGCCCTGATCTGCAGCACATATGGTGAAGTTTGCATGTGGTGGTGCTGGTCCAGGTCCCTCTCCTGATGCAGGGATTGGCTTTTGGGTGTCTGGTTTTCTTTAGCCCAGTTTTCAGGCAAATTTCTTGATAGGATCTGTCTGCCTGGGGTCTGCTCTTCTGCCGCTGTCACTGCTTCCCTCCTTCCAGCACTGTCCTGGGGACCATCACACCTCAGGGCAGCCAGGCTGGTGGCAGCTCTGCCCAAAGTGGGAGTGGGAAAGGGGAACCGCTGGGAAATTCCAGCTCCAAACTACAGGAGTGAAGGAAGCAACTCGTAAACACAGACCCTTCAAGCAAACATCTGCCAGATTAAGCACATAGATGTCACATTGCAGGACCACAGAATGATTCTTTGTCATCTCTGCTTTGAAGGAGAGGGGGTTGTGAGCAGAGTTTTGGGGTTCCAGTTTGATAACAGCATGTCTGGGAGCAGACATCAATTGGATGGATCATCCCTACCCGGTCAAAAGGACAGAGGTGCCTCGGAGAAGCTGCGCTGTGACCTACATCACCGTGCTGGAGAGCAGGAGGCTGTCCTGGGCATGCTGCCTACAGAGCACACGTGCGGATCTGCTGGGGATGCACAGATGCTTGGAGTGTGCCATAAATCACTGCCACCGCTCCGCTGGGAGCATGGAATGCGCGGTCCCTGCAGGTGCACCATGCAGGATAACAAACATCCGAGCACTGCCAGGAGGCAGTGACAAATGGTGATGCGTTCAGCTCTGACCTCCTTGCACATGGCACTGCCCAGGAGCTGGGGATTCAGCCACGCAGAAACCATATATCGGCCAAGGACCAGGACACACCTCTGCTCTTTTAGAAACTTTATCTTGATAAGGCAGTTCTTGGTCCTTGTCACAGGGTTTCTATGAACACCAGCATGTTAGAGCATCTCTCCAAGGCTGGACCAGGCTCCCATCCCCTCACAGAGCCTCTGCAGAGAACACCCAGTGTGCTCCTCATCTGGAACCCCAGCGACACAGAGAGGTATTTCTGCTCATCCCCATGACCACGGCACGGCCATAGGAGCAAAAGGAGTTTGCGTAGGACACTGTAACCTGCAGTGCTCATACATGGGGAGGAAAGGAGACCTCTTGGCAAGCCCACCACTTAGTAAGTCAATGAAACTGTGACCAGATTGAGGAGGCAGGGAAAGCTGGTGCACCTCTAGGCTGCAAGGAGCTGTTAAGAAATATTAATCCGTTCTGGGAACCCCAGCCCTGCTTGCTGCTCCTCCACTCATTTTAGGTTAAAGGAATCTGATCAGCTGCCGAGCCCCCAGCACGCTGCAGGGACTCTGTGAGAACCCCAGCCTCCTCCCCATGGCTGTACAGAGGGAAATATTGGAGTGGGTTTGAGGGTGGCAGAAGTGACAGCTTCCCACAAAGCAGCTGCAGCGGCTGCAGTGTGGCTTGGAAGGGTGTGGGGAAAATATCTTCTGGACCAAAACATCTTGGAGGGCGTTTCTGGGCATTGCTGTGCCCGGTTTGGCACCCACTGGGTGCTGAAGGAGGCATGTGCACTGCTTGTAAGGCCTCAGCTATTAAATAGCCCAAATTTCCAGGTGGTTTATTAAAAATAGAACTACTTTGGGGGTCTTACCCTTCTAGGTTCCTATTTTCTCTGTTTGAATGGGAGGTGGCCGTGCATGCAGGTTCAGGAGCTGAACACAGACCGAGATTTTGGGGATACCAATAAACCTGAGAATTGGGGCAGGAACTCATGAACACTGCAATGAGTTTCTAAAGTAAAGCTTTAGAAGTGCAGAGTGCTGTCAAAGGCTGCAGCACACTCAACCTTAAATGTGGCAAAAACTGCATCTTGTACCTTACCAGGCTCACATTTCAGTGGGTGATAGCTCAGAGCACTGAAGTACCAAGCTGGAGTCAAAACTCGCAAAACGAATTAATTCAGATGCACACCCAAAAGAGAATGGGAGTGCAGAGGTTTGTGTTGAGTCTTCCTGGGATGCAACAAAACCATGGGTAGAAAGAGACTGAACCACTGTCCAGAGTGGGTGCGATTACCTTTCTGTAAAGTGGATGGAGCAGGGATGATGGGCTGTGTCTGGAAGAGCTGAGTGTGGTTTTTGTCTGCTCGTGGATCAGCGATGCAGGGCACCTTCTGCTGGCACAGAACAGAGGCAGCTCCAGCTGCTGCCCCACTCCATCCTGCACGAAGATCTGGACCCGCTGCTATCTGCACTGCCCTCACAGCTGGTTCTGAGCTGCTCTCAATAATTGGCAAAGAATAAGCAGCAAGATTGATTGGAAAATTGAATTAGATTCTGAGGCTGCTAGCTGTTTGTACCGGCTGCGCTCCGGGCCCAGCACCCTGGAGGCTGCAATCCCCTCAATGAGCAGCAAAGAGCAGGGGAGATGGACGGGGAGAGGGGGATGAGCTATGGCACACATCTACCAATGCATCTGTGAGGATTCAGCCCCACTGAACTGCAGCATGGAGTGGTTCAGGGATGTCCTGCCTCCATGCAGCACACCCAGGGCAGAGCTGTGGGGGTGAGGATGTGGCATAGGAGGGATGCTGTCCCCTGGCACATTTGGGTGGCTGTGGGCTGGTGACTTCGTACTGTCTGGGCTGACCACAGGGAACAGGGAGATCAGGCTTTTGTGTAGCCCAGCATCAGCGCAGAGGGAGACTGACCCTGGCTACATTTCCACCCGTGAGCATCCTTCCCACCAGCAGCCATCCCTGCTTGCTCAACAGCAAAACCTGCCCATGCAGGAGCCTGCATGTGAAAGATGCCTCTGTCTGCATACACAGCCCCATCCCAGATGTCCTGGGATATGTGCAGGGCATATGGAGGAGTCAGGCTATGAGCAACAGAAATCTTCTGCAAGTGGTGCCTGCTGCTTTGCAGAGGGGTGGGAAAGGAGGAAAAGTAGAGCACGTGACTTGCTTTTTCTTCCTCTCTCCTCTACATTCTTTTACTCTCTTTCAGTTTATTCTATTCTATTCTATTCTATTCTATTCTATTCTATTCTATTCTATTCTATTCCATCCTGCTTCACACAGACAATGGCACTGCACTGCTCCAAATGCAGCTTTGCCTTGTTATTAACTGCTCTGCAGAAGCAATGGCTGCAGTTGCCACAGCAGTGCTCCATGGGGATGGAGGGAGGAGTGGGCTGCCGCAAAAAACTTGCTCATTCACATTCAGAAACACATGCCAAAGAAAGAAACACAACCCCTGCCCAAGCTGGATCCCTTTCTACAGACCACCTTTGCAATTTATCTCCCCTTAAATAAACCGCAGTCCTTTCCTTGACCCTCGTTCAGGAGTTAATTTTACTTAATGGAGGCAAACTCCTGGTTGAGCAGTGACGGAGAAGAATGTTAATGAGGAATAGAGTTAACATACTACTGAGACCTTAAACTCTATGGATTAGAGCATTATAAGTGTATTAGTACTCTCTGGGCTCCTAAGGGACTGTTTACATATAAAACAGGAGAGCAGACCCAGTAAACAACTGGCTCTTCTTGTATCTCCCCAGATGAAGCAGTGGGAACCTGCAGGATCACAGCTATCATGTTCCTGGAGAAAAAAATGTTGAAAGAAAGAAGACTTCACACGAGGTTATTGACAGGAAAAGACATGCCATCATTCCCAAAGACACAGATAAAATGGGTGGAGAGGGTACGAAGCTGGTCAACACCTCACCAGACTTCGTTTTTGGCTGCACTTGCATTTTGCATTTTGTACCAGCATCATCCACAGGAATCGTGAACATTTTCCAAAGCACAGCTCTTGGGCACGGGTAGATGGAGGAGAATGGCTTTGGAGGGAGTGGTCGTGCAAAACACCTCGAAATAACAGCTGAGCTCAATTTGAGGTCACATTACTCTGCAAGCAGATTGAAATGGGGCCTTGGATCACCCTCGAATGTTGGAAGGAGACATCCTGGTGCTGAAGCTCGCTCCTGCATGGTTGCTATGAGCTACAGCCAGCACCACCTCCGACACATCCACGCCTGCCTCCTCCACCTCCCAGCTCTGCCCTGTGCTGGCTGCTGTCTTGGCATGTCCCCACCCTCTAATTAAGGCATGAGAGAAGGAAGGGAAAACCTGCCAAGAGATCCCATCAAGATTCTAAGATCTGCCCAAACAATCACCTGACCCAGGTCCTCCTCACACCATTCTGGCACGGTCCCACTCAGCTTCTCAAGGCCACCTGCCTCGAGGGCAGGGGACAATCCTTCTTGCCACCACAGAGATGCCTTTTATAGAATTTGCCATTATGTTTGCATTTTTATTTTATTTTGCTGCTTTTTGCTCTCTGCGTAGAGGCCCTGTACATCATTCCTTCTGGGTTTTATTTGATCGCCTTTTGGAGATAAGAAGATTAATACTTCATCAAATATATGGGGAATAAATAGCCAGATTTGAAAGACATCCAGAATCTCTCGTGCCTTGATTGGCATTTATGGGACTGGGGAAGGGGGGTTGTTTTTGCCACAAGACATTTCTGAGCAAACCACGATCCTCCCTATGATCTCTACAGGACCTTTCCATCACCAATGGCACATCCATGGCCATGGGGTTGTGCTCAAAGGGTGGCTGCACCAGCTGCAGCATGGGGTACATTGCAGATGTGGTTTGTCACCTTGCCATGCCAGTGCCAGGTCCCCTGGGGACACAGGCATGTCCCTGTGTCAGCAGAGCTGCTCTGGCCACCATCCATGCAACTGCACCATGTGCACCCGTGCAACACTACCACGTACATCAGGGCAACACAACTTTGCTAACGGAGGTGCAGTTCACAGAAGCAGAATTCTTTGATCTGATGAATGGATAGGATCAGGCTACGGAGTAAAACTGGGGATTTAATCCCTATCACAGCCTGCGGCATTTTGTCTAATGGGAAATGCCAACACGGCAATTGGCAAATTTGGGTTGACTTCACTAAAAGCATTTTGATAGAGGAAAATAATAATTATGACTATTACTGTGATTAGTTTAGCGTTCTGCCTTGAGGTTTAATTAGCTGTAAAACAAAAGCTTTTCTGTTCCTGTTCTATTCAAAACTGACACTTCCTCCCAAAAGCAATTTGAAAAATATGACAAGTTATTTTAAGTAACTCAGAAATCAAATGAGACGTTCAGTCAGATCCCAGATCGTCGTGGGTTTCCCAGCTTCTTTGTTTGCTTGCTTTGATTTGCAGATGCTCTTTCAGGGCTTTTGTTAACATGATGTACTGATGCATACAATCTCAGGAAAGGAAAAGAAAGCATGGGAGGAAACTATCCGTGTGCTGAAAGAGTCAGTCGTTTGCTGCATGGAACAGAGTGTTGGAGCAGCATGTGTCCTGGCTGGGTTCCCTTCTCCCGGTAGGATGCTGGTTTCTCACTACATGACTGCATGGACAACTGCAGCATCTCCAGGAGAGCTGGGTGGGATGAGGTGGAGTGCCTGGAGGTCACCCAAGGCTTTCTCAAGGTCTTCAAGACCGATAAACCCTTCCACCAGCATAGCTCTAAGGCAGTAACTGCTAAAGGACATTGTTGGTTGAGCTACAAGCCACTGAGCTCCCTTCCTGCAGCACGTTCAGCAGGTCTGGGGGTTCAGCTTCAGTGTTCGTCCTTTCAGAGCAGCCAGAAGGCTGCAGGAACAAAGCAGGCTGTGCTGAGTGGTTCAATACAACACAGCTACCCAAAATTGTGGCATAACTGTACAATGTGGTGACTTGGAATGAGGGACATCTGGTGCCAGCAACAACTTATTTTTGTCAGACAGAATTTGAGAACATCTTCTTGCCCTCACTGCAGGTCCAGAAGGAGGAAAATAGGTCAGAAATGGGAGACAGTGCCTGCATTTGGATCTTAAAGCAGCTCCATCCTCTGACAGCCCTTCCTCTCCTGAGTACCACACTGAACACCATCCTCTGCTTTGCTTGATTGACACAGGAAACACACAGCCCCGACTCACCAGAAGGGAAACAGAGGCACACTGCCAAACTTGGCTGCGTTTGCAAGCAAGAAGCCAACTTTCACTATTCTACCAGCTTGACCCATGCTTCCATGACGCTGGGGATTGCTTCCAATGCAGATGTCCCATTTGGAAGCCCCATAGCCAACACTGCAACCCATGTCCCATGAGTGAATGGGGGACAGGTGTGCCAGGTTCCCTGGGGCAAGGATCAGCACTGGTCTCATCCCTGTTGGCCATGCCGTGCAGGACGGCCACACGAAGCAGTCCCTTGCAGGGTGAGGGGGTGGCTGCAGGGTGGCAGAGGACCACAGCAGTGGTGTAACTGACACAAACAGCCCCAAAAATCAGCTGCCCCAGAGCTGCTTGGAAACAAACACGTCAAACCATGTACAGTTACGTAAAATAATAACATACCACAGGCAGATAAAGCCAGGCTAAATCGCTCCTCTCCCTCCTTCCCGGAGATCTGATGTTTCTCTTTGTCTTCCCCATCCTTAATGCCATCTCCCACATTTGTCTCTGCGCTGCACTGAGGAGTTTGAGATTAACCATGACAAATGGACTGATTTCCTTTTCTCAGGGACTGCTTTATTTTTCCTTTGCCATATCTGACAAGTTGTATTTTACTGTAAATCTCCCCAATTAGGCCTTTAAAACAGCACTGTAGTCATTTCCCTGATATATGGGGAATTATCTTCACGACCCCAGCAAACAATTCCTTAACTAAAAATAGTTGATGTTCACTTTGCCTCTCACCCTGCACTTTGGGCATCTGAGATGACAGGGAACACTGCATGTGTCTGGCCCCTGGGCAAGCTGCTCCTGGCAGTATGGTGCCCTCTGTGCCTCTCAAAGCCCTAAAAAGATCCCAAAAGCTGAGCATGCAGCTGTTCCCCTGCCCCACGATGCTTTCCACAGAGGGCTGTTTCCTTCCCAAGTGGATGCCCAGCTCAAATCCTGTGTTGTCCCCACAGACCCGAGCTCTGCCTCTCCACCACATCGAAGAACCTTTCTTGAGTCCCTTCTATAAGGTTTTGAAGGGAAAGGTAATACAGAGGTGGCTCTGGGGTTTGTCTCATCCCGTCAATTCTTGGAGTAAGGATGTCAGCTGACGTAAGAGACAAAGAGTTTCCTCCATTTATCAGAGCTTTACATATTTTCAAACTTCTTTGGCAAAGCAGTGACACAGTTGATTAAATCCAGCTAATGCCGGAAGATTTATGCCAGTGTTGTTTATTCCCGTTGATGACGGGGCCCGTGGCATTCACCCTTTGGGCTCTGGGGTGCAGCTCTGGCTGGAACGTTGCTGGGGTCTGGTGGGTACAGGAAGGACTTTGTTCGCCCCCCACCTTCTCCCCTGATTCAGAGACAGACAGTGGCTCAGAGAAGATGGATGGAGGCTTTGCTGAGAATCCATCAAAGGACACTGCCCTCCTATTGATCTGTCTGCAACACGCTGGGGCTGGAGGCTGTGCTGGGACAGAGTGGGGAGAGCAGTCCTGTATGGGTTCACCAATGTCAGGAATGGGTATCTTTGGTCCCCCCAGGATGGTGACCCAATGATGATGTCTCCTGTCCTCTTCCCAGCAGCACACCTTGGCTCTCATTTCTTCAAGGAAAGAAGAAACCATAGGTTGCTGCCTGGCTTTCTGCTGCCAGGTCTCTGAGCTGTGCTTCTCAGGGCAGCGCATCAGCTGGGACAAATGCCCCAAGCCCCAGATGGGTGCAGAATTTGCCCAGAATCTGCCTCGGCTTCACCCAGAGAGAGACTAATCCAGCTCAGAGGTGGACCCAAGCCTGGCAGTGGCGTCCCCAAGAGATGGTGGTGTAGGGGACATCAGAAGCTCAGGCTGGAGGCTGCTGGGGGATGGCATGGGACAGAGACCCCTGAACATCCAAGGCTTAAGCTGGAGGGGGTTTATCATCCCCAGGAGCATCGTCCAGACTCCCCTGAATCACTCCACTGCTTCCCCCTCCCCAAGATGCATCCCCCAAAACAGCAGCCCCTAAACCAACATCCCTTACTGGCAGCCCCACTGCTCCTGCCCCATTGTTCTGCCCCTTCCACCACCCATCCTATGCAAAGCACTGCCCTCAAGAGGCACCCCCACCGTGACTCAGTTTCCCCAGCTGCAGTCACACATCTCCAGCACAGCTCTGCGGCATCTCCATCACAAGGAGGGGCTGAAGCCCATTCCCCCCATCCCTGTGGGAAAGGGGCTTCCATCTCCCTCTGATTCAGCAGCCAGTTTGCAAGGGGACAGCAGACAATGACAGTGACAGAAAGAGAAGCCTCCCTTTCCCCTACCCGTGTGCCAGCACAACATCTACGGATGCATCAGCCCTCCTGCAATCTGCAGCCCAAATCCCTTCGCATGCAGGCACGGATGCCACAGCCTCCGCATGAGAGCCAGCAGCAGCAGCACCGAATTCTGGCTTTGGTGGGGATGGAAAGGGGAGAACACGGTCCTGGGAGGGGGGGAGAGGGCATGTGGGACATTGCTGTTGCCAAAGAGGCTGAGGGAGAAAAAGGGGGAAAAAAAAAAAAGAGTTGGAAGCCATCAGGGAGGTGGGGGAAGAAAAAGGGGAGGAGGAAGAGGAGGAGGAGGGAAGAGAGAGTGGGAGGCGATGAAGAGGGATGCAGCCCATCGGCAGCCGGAGCGGCTCGCAGGGAGCTTATAAAGGGCAGCAGCGGGCGCTGAGCGCGGGGCACAGGGGAGGCACTTGAGCCCCGAGGTCTGCGAGCCCCGGCGGCAGCGGGGAGCGGAGCCGGACATGCCCGGGGTCGCTGGGAGCAGAGGGAGCTAAGGATGGTGCCTACCCTGCGCCCTGCCCTCCTCCTCCTCCTGCAGGTAGGTGCTCGCCTGACCCTTACCCCAGCAGCACCCTTCCGTCCCCCTCCCCTCGCGCCCTGCTCCGCTCGGTGTCCCCGACTTCCCTCTCTCTTAGAACGAAGGGAAAAGTCAAAGGGGAAACGGCAACACAAAGAGCTCCTCGGGGTTCCCCCAGCTGAGCGTGGGGGCTCGGCAGGAGCTCACAGTGCCCAGAGCTACTGGGGAGGGGGCTGGAGTCGGGATCTTGCCACCAGGTCCCCACCTCCCAACTCGACCAGCTGCCTCCAGCTCCCCTTGGGCTGCAGGGAGGGGGGGGGGNGCACCCTTCCGTCCCCCTCCCCTCGCGCCCTGCTCCGCTCGGTGTCCCCGACTTCCCTCTCTCTTAGAACGAAGGGAAAAGTCAAAGGGGAAACGGCAACACAAAGAGCTCCTCGGGGTTCCCCCAGCTGAGCGTGGGGGCTCGGCAGGAGCTCACAGTGCCCAGAGCTACTGGGGAGGGGGCTGGAGTCGGGA